>CM053598.1:77114520-77145516 GCA_028646575.1 Pseudocheirus occidentalis
GAGCTTAATGGCTTCCCAGAGTCTCATCTGGTCAAATCACACAACTCTTCTCAAAGTGAGCCCCAAAGGAAACCTCACATCAGGGCATATATGTAGGCTTCTCCTGGGTCAGAGAATGTCACAGCCCTCTTGACCCACTGTCCAATTACAAAGTAACAAGATCTGGCCATTCCCAAAAAACAAGCCTCCCACCACAGGCTCCACATGACCACATTCAGCCTACTAGGGGTAGAGTATACTTTCAAATCAGGGAACATTCTCAGAGCCACTTAAGCCTATCCCCTATAGGGACAGGAAAGATCTTCAGATTCTCATTACAAACTACATTGCTACTTTTTAGGTGTGAATTCTGAGGGGGATAGGCTGTCCTCTCTCCTGGGGTGACCATACCCCAGTACATTCTCCTCTTCAGCTGTATTTGTTCCAGGAGAAGTCATTCTTAGTTATTATACCTCTGGACTCTATTTATACTCTACTGAACTCCACTCAATCTATAACCTTATTTGTAGTAGTATATGATAATTAATTTTGCTTTTCTGGTAAAGTTGATAAATCTTAACCCTTTTTGAAAGTAAAGAGTTAATCCATTTCGGGTGAAATTAACACTCTGAGGAAGATTTTAAAAGGAACAAACCTGTGTGATTTTTTTTCTTGGACTCTTGAAGCCAGTGCTACTATTGTAATGGTACCTGATAACATGGAGCAGTACCTAGAAAAAAGGCTTGGATATACCAAAATGTATTGAACATTTTAAAGGGAAAAAACTAAAACTCTTTGAATTTCTCAAACTCATTCCAAAACCTGGAGCCCAGGACTCCATGCTGCGGCATATTGATTCATCAACAACTAGTGTCACTTATTTTATTAATCTAGTTTCTCCCCTGTGCTGAAGATCAATTTTAATAAAAAGCCAGCAGTTAACATATTTGAGAATGACACAAAGAAATTCTGCATTCTTCTTTGTGTCTCCCTACTTTCATTTGCTTCTGCATGCTTTTACTTATTCTTACTCCTTCATTCATGGAGTATTTGTTGATCACATGCTGCACGTAGACTCTACCACCCAGTGCCTCAGTAATACTATTCGTTGATGAAATGGCAATAGTCCTAAAGAAGATCAAATCCAGAAGAGCACCTGGACCTGACCAAACCTATATAGAAGAAATTTCACATTAGAAGCAAATTTCTCCAGTTGATGAAAGGTCAAAGGATATTAATGGGTAGTTTTCAAGGGAAAAAACATCCTAATTATCAATAATCATGTGAAAAAAATCCTAATTATCAATAATCATATGAAAAAATCCTACAAACCACTCATAATTAAGAAAATTAATGTTAAGCAGCCCCGAAATTCTACCTCACATTCATCAGATTGGCAAAAGAGATAAAAGTAGACAATAAGAAATGTTGACAGGGCTATGGAAAAATAGATACAATAATACCCTGTTTTGGTTTTGGAGGGGTTGGTGATGAGGCAATTGAGGTTAAGTGACTTGCCCAAATTCACACAGCCAGTAAGTGTCAAGTGTTTGAGGCCAGAATTGAACTCAGGTCTTCTTGACTCCTCTATTTGTTGTGCCACCTAGCCGCCCATAAAGATGTTCTGTTGGTGAAACTGTGAACTGGTCCAGCCATTCTGGAAAGTAATTGAGAACTATACCAAAGACTCATTAAACTAGGTATAACTTTAGAGCCAGTAGTATCATTACCAGATCTATATCTCAAAGAAATCAAAGAAAGAGGAAAGGGCCATATGTGTATATACAAAAATTATTTATAATAACTTTTTGTGGTAGTAAAGAAATGGAAAATAAAAAAGAAATGGAAATTAAGAAGTATGCATCAATTTTGGATATACATAATATATGAATGTAATGGAATACTATTGTTCAGTAAAACTGAACAAATAACTTCAGAGAAATTTGGGAAGACGTAGATGAACTAACATAGAATGAAGTTAGCAGAACCAGAATAATTTATACTTTAACACCATTATAACACCAATAACACCATTATAAAAGCAAACACATTTGCAAGACTTAAGCATTCTGATAAAGTCAGCAATTATGATTCTAGAGGACTGATAATGAAGAATGATACTCAGTCTCTTAGAAGTAATAGAATAATAATGAGAATGAATCATACATTTTTTGACAAGTCCAATATGGGAATTTTTATTGCTTGACTATTCTTGTTTGTTACAAAGATTTTCTTTTTCTTTTTTTGGTAAGATGCAGAAAGGAGAGAGAAAAATTAATGATAATTGATAAAGTAATTTTTAAAAGAAGCAATGCATATTTGAAGGCATGGAAGAATCTGTGCCAAAGTTCTCTCAAAGAGGGAAAGATGACAAAAAATAGAAAATATATAGATAATTTAAATGTAAGAAAAAAAATCAGTAAATGCCAGGTTAGTTATACCACCACCACCACCTTGACCACCCTCTCCCCTCAGACCCTGAAGGAGATTAGAACTCTGCACCCAAGAGCCTTGGGAATAACAATGTATCCCAAACTACTAGACATACTTCCATTCTAGTCCTCATTTTCATCATTGAGGGGACTAGAAACAACTACTGACCAATGGTCACCAACATGCAGATAAATATAAAGACCCTGAGAATGGCAACTCCCTTCTACCCTAGACCACTGGTCCTATTTCCAGCTGAGTTCTCATTGCCATCATCCAGGAAAATAAATCCTGTAGAGAAGGGTTCAGAAATCCCCACCAAATCCCCGCAATCTGCCACCCACATGGCAAGCAAGTCAGTCAGTCTAAGTGAAACAACTAGATGCTCTAAGGGAGAGATAGGAGGTATCATGTACCAAGCAATGCAGCACCACCCTGACCACCATCTACCCTCGGACCCCAGTGAAGACAGTTCAGCACCCCAAGCCCTTTGTAATAGCAAGAGCTCAGCTCAGTGTCTTCAGCCATCATTCTGTAAAGGAGATCAGCTAGAGAGGCACCTTGGGGACTTCTCAGCTACTGAAGCTGATAAAGATACAGAAAACAAAGTTCTTGCCACCAAAATCCTTGTCACTGTCACATGGTTCAACATGATAAATTGATATGATTTTATGTATCAAAATGACATTAAAGAAAAAGCATTATCTTCTGCTTTGCTGCTGCACTTTTAGGACAATGGGACCCTTCAATATGACTTACAGCCGAAACCTTCCATATGTGTCAATCAGTCATTCATTGCCTCTTATGCGCCGGGCACTGTTAGAGATACAAAAAGATGTTTAAAAAAACAACCCCAAAACAAAAAACAGTCTCTCCTTTTAAGAAGCTTTCACCTTAATGAGGGAGACAATGTGCAAATAAATAAATACAAAGCAACTCTAAATGGGATAAATAGGAAATCATTAACAGAGGGAAGGCAAGAGAGTGGTTAGGAAAGGTTTCTAGTAAAAATATGAGATTTTATTTGTGACTTGAATGAATCCAGGGAAGTCAGTATGTGGAGCAGAAGAGGGAGAGTTTTTGGCGTGGACCATAGCCAGAGAAAATGCCCAGAGCCAAGAAATGTGGAGTCTCTTTAGTGGAACAGTCAGGAGGCCAGTGTTAACTGGATCAAAGATTACACATCAGGGAGTAAGGTTTAAGAAGACTGGAAAGGTAGGAGGGGGCCAGGTTATAAAGGCCTTTGAATGCTAATCAGGATTTTGTATTTGATCCTAGATTTAATAGGACTCATTGGAGTTTAAGTAGGTAGTGACATAGTCAAATCTCTATGTTAGGACAAATCACTTAGGTGACTGAATGGAGGGTGGATTGGAGTGGGGAGAGGCTTGAGGTAGGGAGGCCCACTAGCAGTTATTACATTCATCTGGGTGTGAAGTGATGAGTTCATACTGGAGGGGTGGCCTTGTCAGAGGAGGGAAGGGAATGTTGTGTGCAGGAGATGTTGCAAAGGTGAAATCAATAGGCTTTGATTACAGATTGAATATGGGGGCGGGCTGAGTAGTCTGGATGACCGCTAGATTGTGAGCCAGAGGGACTAGGAGGATAGAATTGCCCTCTACAGCCAGTGGGAATGTAGGAGAAGGGGAAGGTACTCTGTGAGACAAAGGTTAAGATTCAAGTATATTCCAAGTGGCTGCTACTGTAGCCACTAGTCTGGACTTACAGTCCCGGAGGCGAGCTAGTTATGATGACCTCTCAGGATTCTAGGGATGCCCTTAAGGAGCAGTGGGATATCTCTCTCTAATTCTCTCCACTGGAATCCTTTTTCTAGTGTGGTCTCCCCTGCCCCTTAGCTGCCAGTGATAAATGTCTTAACTTCATTTAGAAAATTAACATCTATTAGCTTTTACAAAGGGATATTTACTTTGAAGATACATTTAAGAACGAAAGTACAGATAATTCCCCCCAACACCTATAGGGCAGACTCTCCCTTATAGCATTTACATACCTAAGAAGAGTTATCGCAGATTTAACATAATTTCTACATAATATTCTTCCCACTAAGTAAGTGTACAAATAAGGCATAGTTGCAGCATGAGTCCTCAAGTTCCTCATTATATCTGAGAAATAAAGAATATATATCAAGGGCCACTAGGGGGTGCAGAGAATAGAGCCCCGACCCTGGAGACAGGAGGATCTCAGTTCAAACCCAACCTCAGACATTTAACACTTGGTAAACGTGTGACCCTGGGCAAGTTGTTTAATCCCAATTGCCCTGCCTTCCACGCTCCAAAAAGAAAAAAAAAGTATATATCAGATCGCATACCATCTCAGGAAGAGAGGGAGAGGGAAAGGAAAAGGGAGAGGGAAGGAGGGATGGAATTTGGAACTCAAAACTTAAAAAAAATTAAAAATTGTTTTAATATATAATTGGGGGAAATAATGATATTATATTAAAAAAAAGAAAGTTACTCTTTGGAGCCTCAACACTGGAATGTCTGGCTGCAACCCCCAGTATGTACTCTGCTTTCAGATTTCCTGATGGTGTGCTCTCCTGACCTTTCAAAGCTCATATGGTCATAATCACCTTAAATCTCCTTTACCTAAGAGCAGGGAAAGTATACTCAAAGGTGACAGAAGTAACAGCAGAACCAGGTACTCATGGGCTACATACATGGGTGACACTGCAGAGAGATAAAGACCCAAAGTCTCTCTCTCTCTCCACTGTGGGCTCAGTCCTTGCCTCCTCTCTTGAACACACTAGTCAGGAAACAGCTATCTCCAGGAACAAGGCCCAGGCTGACTAGTGTCTTTTGATCATTTTTGAGCACTAGCTTCATAGATAATCAAAAAAGTTCCCCTTCATCCTGTGTCTAGAAGAAAGGAACCAGTTACAGAATGCATAACCCAAGTCCCTCCAAGTCCCTTCTTTATATAACATCATTTCACTGGAAATAGTTGCTCCAACCTCTTCCATGTGGAAAAGTGCATTAGACAAGCAGTGGGATGCCTGCTTACCAATGTCTTATTACACAGGTATGAGGGATGATTGGTGCAAAAATATGGAGACAGAAAATGCAGAATCATGAGTACGGAAGAGAAAGAAGGCCAGTTTGGTCAGAGTGTTGAGTGTATGAGGGAAGTAAAGTCCAATCAGGCCAGAAAGAGATTGGAGCTATGTTGTAAAGGATTTTTTATCTAAGAGGCAATAGGAAGCCACTGGGGTTGATTGAGAAGGGATGTCACACAGTTCAATTTGCATTTAAGGAAAATAAATTTGTTAAGTGCTTCTGATAGACTGGAATAGAGAAACTCAAGGCAGGGAGACCAATAAGAAAGCTATTGAAGTAATTTAGGGGAGAGGTAATGAGGATTTATGGTGATGGTTGAGTGAATGGAGAGATGGGATTGTACATGAAAAATGTTGTCAAGGGAGAAATAGCAACTTTGGCAACTTATTGGGTATATGAAGTGAAAAAATGTGAAGAGTCCAGGATTACCAACCTGACGGTGACAGTGAAGGAATAGTGGTGTCTTTGACAGAAATAGGGGAGTCTGGAGGAGAGGAGGGTTTAAAGGGTTTGGAGGGAAAGATAATGAGTTCAGTTTGAGACTTTTAGAGTTTAATATATACTGTGAAATATCCAACAGACAATGTGTTATCCAGAACTGAAGCTTGAGGGAGAGATATAGATTTTGGAGTGTCTGCATAGAGAGGAGAATTAATCCCACAGCAGCTGATGAAGAAAGAGACAGAGAGAGAGGGAGAGAGAGAGAGAGAGAGAGACAGAGAGAGAGAGACAGAGAGAGAGACAGAGAGAGACAGAGAGAGAGAGAGAGACAGAGACAGAGAGACAGAGAGACAGAGAGAGACAGAGAGAGAGACAGAGAGAGAGACAGAGAGAGCAGGATTTTTTTTTAACCTTTATGTGCTGAACCCCTTTACCAGTCTGGTAAAGTCTATGGATGCTTGAGAATAATGTTTTTAAAAGCATAAGATACTAGGATTGAAAATGAGGAAAATTATGTTGAATTAAAGTTGTAATTATTTCCCATGTACCTTCACAGAGTGCCTCCCTGAAATCTATCCATGAACACCCTGGTATAGCAAGAGAAGAAGAGAGAGAGAGTCCAGAACAGACAATCAAAAAGAAATGTAACTATTGTCCCTACTTTCTCATCTCTGTAAAATTCTTACAAGAAAGGTCTATGTATATACATTCTTGAAAAAAAAACATAAAAAGGAAGGATAGGTAATTTTCATGGAGACAGTTTTCTATGACATGTACCATATTCTCACAGTCACACAATTGACAAGAACTATAACAAACAGAAGATCTTGCTATTTTTATTTGTTGATTAGAAAGATATATTTTATTCATTACAAAAACTAGACTTAAGGGCTCTCCTTCAGCAAAACATCTCCAATGTATATATTAAGATTCTCTCCATCTTCAAGGACGCTGATGTGAAGACACAATGAAAGAAATAACTTTATTCAAGGATTCTTTGAATATTAACATCAAGCCAAGTATTAGTCCTCGCTAACTACCTCAGTCTCTACCTTTAGTATCAGTAATCAGGTAGTCCACTATGGGTTCTGCCCCTGGCTAATCTAGATTCTTCTTGCTGGCTTCTTCATTTCCCTGAGCTCATTTTGGCTTTGCTATTATGACACCTTTACCCACCTCCATTGGCTTCCAATCTTTTTTATGCAATTAAGGCATGGAGAGAGGAATTTGCTTGTGTTTCTTTTTGGCTTTCTTTGTCATTGGTCATCCTGGGATTCTTTTCAGATAATTGGCAGGGTTTAATGTATGAGAACTGTGCTTCTCTATTACCTTTCACAATGACATCTTTACTAAAAATCCTATACAGTGGTTTCTATGATTGCAACCTACTTCCTGACTCAAATCCCATCTTTTAGTCACCATTGTCATTCTAGTACTGCTGTCAGAATCATGGAAATATCATGATTACTGCAGAATCAAAATCAAAGATATCACAAAAGCTAATAGAAGTGGGTGCAAAAGGGTTGAAGCATATTACCAGTGGAGTTTACAATGAGAAAAATTCTATAAACAATACCAAACAAGGATATGTATGACCAGAGAGTCAGTGGGATGAACACATAGTGAATCTGATCATAGATGAACACTCTGAGTGCTATAGTTGTATGTAAGAAATATTAAAATGTGAACATCAGGTAACACTGCCACTCCCCAAGTTGACTGTCTAGATCCTGGGAATCTGTGTGCTGGGAATTCCTAAATGTACCTTGGCAGTTTGTGCAGGTTCCATTGGATGGAAGTGCTAAGTACCTGACTCTGTGGTTCTCAGAGTGTTAGTTACATTTTGTCCTGCCACTGCACCACTGTCTAAAGGGGAATGATGACTTATTGTCAAGGGCTTTGTGGATTTACCCAACTAAAACTTAGCTTTGTTTCCCTACCCATTAGAGGACCAGACTCCAGATCCAGGACTCTATTCTCTTCACTGTCACCTAGCTGAAATAATTACTGTTGTTGTTGTTGAGTATCTTGGGAGTTTCTAATTGTCTGTCATATTTTTAAAATGATTCTAAATAAATAGTCTCTAATTGTCCGTCATATTTTTAAAAATGATTCTAAATAACTAGTCTCTAAGTGGGAGCCAGAGGGTGAGTTCTTCAATGGAGTGAAGTATAAGAATTTTTAAATGCCTATTTTTTCCTATCAGAAAAGAAAAGAAAACAAAAAAAAACCTCTTCTCAGGACTCTTGCAAATTCCATGTTTACAGTTGTGTTCATGGGCCCCCAGATAGTATTTTATCCTCATCATTATTATCATTGAGACTATATAGACACCAAGTCCATCATCTAGTGTTATCTAACTCTTATAAGTGGCTTAACATTTAAATGACAGAAAGAACTCAATTGGAAACTCCTACACAATGAAACACTTAAAATAAGATTCACAATAATTCCTAGTGACCTTCTTGGATCATCGACACATTTCAGAATCAGAAATGCAAATGTAGATGTTGTGAGTGATGAGTCAAGGCTTTCTGAGATGGCATCTAGGGAGCATCCATTTTTTTTGTCTTATGTTGATATATCACAGTTACAATAATAAGGAAGCCAGGGCAGCTGAGTTGGGGACAGTAGCTCTGAGAACTCCTCCAGCCTCTCCCCCCCCCTTTCTCTCTCTCTTTCTCTCTCTTTTCTTCTTCTTCTTCTTCTTCTTCTTCTTCTTCTTCTTCTTCTTCTTCTTCTTCTTCTTCTTCTTCTTCTCCTTCTCCTTCTCTCTCTCTCTCTCTCTCTCTCTCTCTTTCTCTACCTCTCTCCCTCTCTCCCTCTCTCCCTCTCTTTCTCCTTGTTCCTCCTTCCCTCCCTGCCCCCTCCTTTCTATGGAGTTGCCTGCATGCATCAGAGAAGAACTTTAAGGGCTGGTAGTACAAAACTGATAACGCTCCACTGTAATTGCCAAGTTGCTTATCTTGAAAGGAGAGAGACAGAGTGAGCTGGGTGAGACTTCTTCATGGTGGAGTAGTCTGCCTATGGCAATCTGTTGCTCTTGGGTGACTTTTCTTAATGTATATATTCTCCTTTCATTAGTGTGTCCCTTGGGAAATATTATGTGCTGGACCTTGCTTCAAACTATCAGAAATCTTAAGTGCAAAGAACATGGAAGCATTTGGTGGTAAAGAATATGTGTCATCAGGTCAATACAAGCTTCCAATTCATCCTCTCTTCTCTCAGGGATGCCTGTAACTGAGGTCACTGGACTCTGACAATGCCCAGGGCTGGCTCATTAGAATGCACTTGTTTGCAGCAGAGAAAGTAATGTACTATCGACTGCCTCCCACTTCCTATGTGCCAGGCTAAGGGGATGACTAGAGAAACTTGAGTTTCCTTACTGAACAAATTAAGGAATACTGGCCATAGATCCTAGGATAATGATGATAATGATAGTAACATTAACCTTGTATGCATGTAATAATTACACTTTTCAAGGTGTTTTTCATAGCCACTTTCTCATTTGACTATTCCAGCCACCCTGTAAAGTATGCAGGGCAGTTATAATTATCCTCATTTCACAGACGAGGAAATGAAAACTCACAAAGTTTAAACAATTTGTCTGGGGCTCAGGTATCTAGTTCATGAGAGAACCAAAACGAAATCCCAGGTTTTTGGCCGCCGGTCCAGTATTTTCTTTCCATTGTATAATTGTGCTTGGAATGCAAAATTGGAAGTGAGCCCATGCTAAACATATTACTATCAAAAAGCCCCTTTCTTGGAACACTGACTGATGTTACAGAAGCAGCCCTGGGGAGGGGGGGTGAGGATACCTTATTTATGTTACTGACAAAGACGGAGATATCAGAAACACTCCTGTGATCTGTATCACGGCTAAGACCCTAAAGTGAGGGACAGTAATACAGGTCATCAACTGGAAAGTCATTAAGATAGTAACTCGTCACTTATCCATTTAGGTTCAGGAATGAGATGCTTCAGATAAAACAGATTTCTAGAGAGGCCTAGTCTGATGTGCTACAAGGTGCAATTTTGGGGACCATAGTAGTCTCTCTCTCAAGTATAGCTTTTCTACCGAGTGGATAATATTTGCAATTCTCTTTAGTTTAGTTTGAGTTTCTGTTTAAATGCATAGTTCTCTAGAGGGGTGTGTGTGTGTGTGTGTGTGTGTGTGTGTGTGTGTGTGTGTGTGTGTGGGCAGTGGGGCATTTAAATTATTATCGTCTCCTAACACCTTAATGTAAATGAGTTTGGTGTGCTTTTCTAAGTGATGGTACAGATTGATGGTAGGAGACTGAAAAGATGAGGTCATGGGGCTTCTGGAGAAGAAGGAATATTATCACCAACAGAGGAAAGATTGTACACACAGGATGGGAAGAATGAGGACAACAAAGACAAACTTTCACAGCCCTGAGAAAAATGATATATGAACATGGGAGAGAATGTACAGAAACTGTATTTATTTGCAGAATCACAAAATCACAGTTCTAAGAGCTTTCAAAGGGACTCAATGGCTATCTAATCCAACTCTGCCACCAAAAGGATCTCCACTACAAACATGAAATAGACTTGTACAGAATATTTCCAGAGTGGAGGTAGAGTTGAGGGGAAGTGGTATGCAAAGACACCTCGTTTCTGAGAGGGAAGGACGGGAGCTGAGTCCTGGGAAAGGAAGACCCAAGCAGAAAAGCAAGATGGCAGGCATAAGTACAGGATTATCAGATGGCTAGGTAGAGGGTGGAGTCTGTCAGAACTACAGTCCTCCAAACCTTTGATCTCATTCCCTGTGCCTTTGTCTCCTAGACTCAGAATGCCTTCCTCAGCTCTATCTCTGTCTGTTGAAATATTACCCATCTTCCAAGGAACAGCTCAAATGTCACCTACTCCATGATGCACCCAAATATAAGCAACTGTCCCTTCACCTGAAAGCATAGAATATTATATTCTTCCTTGGGGGGTAGGGGGAGGGTTGTTAGAAGTACATTCTTCTGTAAAGGGACAGGGACAAAGTAAAGAACAGAACAAGGGGGGGCAGGATAGGAAGGAGGGAAATATAGTCAGTCTTTCATAATATGTCCATTGTGGAGATATTCTGGGTAACTACACATGTACAGCCTGTGTTGAATTGCTTGTCTTCCCAGTGGGGGTGGGTGGTGAGGGAGGAAGGGAAAGAAGCTACAATTTAAAGTTCTATAATCAAATGTTAAAAATACATATGCATATATATGTATCTATATTATTAACTACATGCAACTGGAAATTAAGATATACAGGCACTGCCAAATCATGTAACAAATATGATAATTGCTATTTTGTAGTATAGCTTGAGATCTGGTTCTGCTAGGCCCTCTTCCTTTTGGTTCCCCTCCTCTACCTTCCACCTCATTATTTCCCCTGAGGTTTTTTACCTTTTTCTCCCCTCTCATTGTTTTTTTTTCCCCAGCTCTACAAATTAATCCTTTGGTGATTTGATTTCTATGATACTGAAAAAGTAAATTACTTAGTAGTGTTTTCATTTTTATTATATTGTTTGAACCTACCTATAAACAATGAATATTTCCTCAATTATTTGTCTATTATTTCCATAAAGAGTATTTCATATTTATATCCACATAATTCTTGCATATGTCTTGGTGGGTAGACTCCCAAATACTTTATAACTTCTATGGTTATTTTAAATAGAATGTATTTTCCTAGCTCTTTCTGCTGGGTTGTGTTGGTTGTGTATGTGTGCCACGTATGTATCTCACACATATATGTATATATAGACACACATATGTGCATGTAGACACACATACATATACATCTGTGTATAAATGATTATTCATGTAGATTTTTTTACATCTTGCAATTTTGTTGGTTGTTTCAGTTAATATTTTTAGTTGACTCTCTACAGTTCCTTAAGTAAACCATTTTATCAGTTCCAGTATGGGTCGGAGAAAGTTGATTCATTGAGGACCCTTACTCTATTCCAATCAGCATTGATCAATCTGATGGGGTAGTGATGATAAGTTCTGTATATTTGGCCCCAGAGCTATGAGTTGGAAATTGTAAGTTCTTGTGTATTCACAGGAAGCTAGCTAGAGGCCTTCCACTCCTCTTTTACCTAGTCATGATGACCAAGTATGGCAGATGTGACTCAACCATATGGAAAGTCCTCCAATTTATTTTTGTACCTCCAGACCATTCTCTCTTGTCCAACATAAGCAGGTGACCATCTCCTGACCACCTAGTCAGTGAAGATATTCCTTGCGTCACCCAACTTGTGACCCTGCTGACAGATCATTTTTGCTTGAATATGTCAACCAGTGGAATTATTTTGTATTTGGTATGGCCATTCTTAAATGTCTAGATATCTAGCTCCATAAAAATAGGGCCCTGCAAGGAAGGGATCTCTCAGATCATGAGGAAGATCTGAGGTCTACTTTATTAGAGGGGACTGAGGACTCTTTAATAAAGTGCCATTGGCTCAGAGCTTTGTCTCAGACTCTTTTATTATAGGTTGGATAATTTTAATCCCCACAGTTATTATCTGCTTGTTGAGTTCTATGTGCATGTTTTTCATTAATTAATTATTTGCAGTCCAGTCCTGTGACTTCATAGGTAGAAGCAACTCCCAGCATGTAAATTCCTTCCACCAATGCTGACTAGGAAGCATTGTAATTTTTAGTTTAGTTTTAAAAGGGAATTGAAACTAAGTGATTTGCACATGGTTATATAGCCAATATGTAGCAGATACAGAATTTATACTTAGATCCTCATGACTTCAAGAATACCCATCTGTTCGCTTCCCCATGCCCCCTCTCTCTACACATCATAGACACTTAATAAATATTTATCAAACAAATAGTATATTGCTAATGGTATTTTGTAGACTGCACACGGCACTTTGGGAGTTAATGGGAGAAAACCCAACCTAAATTGATCCTTGTAATATTAAATCTTTCATTTGCTGTTACAGAGAACAGAAACACATCTTCCCCCATAGCATTCACTTCATATAAAGGATCCATAGGGTAATTGGAGACCAAACTTCAACAAGCAACTCTAATAGCTAACCTAATAATTAATTCCAAAACTTCAAGATAATATCATATTGGATTTCACTGTTTGGGAGGCTACTTCAGTTTCAAGGAGAGTAAACTGGTTGAGTTTCAAGGAGATGCAGATTCAGTACAGGAGCAAGCCACTCAGTTTGATTATAGATTTGATAATTAATTAACTCACTCTTAAGCCTCAAAAGTGTCACCTAATTACTGTATAATTGAAAGAGTTAATTAAACCAGTCATTTTAAAAACATGGAACTTTGTACACCAGCACAAACAGTTGTAATGGAAGCTTTGCCTGCCTTCAGTCAAGCATGAAAAAATACATCCAATTATATACATTTGATGGGAGGCTTCCCCTTCACACACTGACAATCAAAGAGAGACTGAGCAGGTTCTCACAGAAGCCTGACACTCTTCCCCAACAATTATAAATATTCCAAGGACTGCTACAACTTTTCATCGACATTCCCAGGTTTTCCTTGGAAAAAAAGAAGCAACCTGTCACAATATACAAGTTTGTGGTGAAGGTGTGTTCCACTGATAATGCATACTTTTATGCAGTTGACTGCAAACTCCTGCACTGAACTGTGAGTATAATCCTCCTTGGAACAATGAAAATCACAGGAGCTGAGAATAATGGGACTTAGAGCTGGAAGGAACCTTAGTGATCATCTGGTCTAATCCCCTCATTTTATAGAGGAGGAAATAAGACTTGGAGAAGCCAGTGACTTTCTCAAGGTCAATTCTCCAGCAAAGTCATTAAATGGTCTCTCCTGGCAACCTTCATGTCAGTGAACTTGGAACTGTCCCAGAGGTTGCTTTTGAAATACTTGGGAGAAAGTAGAAGATCCCTAAAATACTAAGTAAGTGCAATATATGAACACCCTGAGGAGAATTCCTTAGGCTTAGAGGGAAAATGCCCTAAGGAAAAGGTTGGGTGGCAATGATATTGATTTCATCTGAACTAGTTGTCATATTTCTAAAATTTTAACTTTGAAGGAGAGTGAAATTGTAAGGTTATGAGTCCCTTCCTTAGTATATATCATTATCTTCAATGTACATACATGAATTTTATGTACATGAATGTTATGTATATCTATATTTAGTATATATGTAATATGCATATAATATACATATTATACATTCCCTAGACATGCAAACCTTTTAAAATCTTAGTTCTAAAATATTATGTAGCATTTTCAAGCAGTCAGAAAATCAAACAGACCAATAACAATGAAATTTTATGAGCCAAGAAAATTTGGGACTTATTATGGGAGTTTATGCTCTTAATAAAGATAATGAGAAAGCTAGTTATTAACATTATCTACAAGATTAACTCTGAAGTGAACCACTTAGCATGCCTTACTATATACCATTGTTGAAAATTCCATTTCTTTTCTATACTGTTCAGATAACAGGCTAAAGTGGTGATAGGTCTAATCTTTGGCATGATTTTCTGGAAGAAGAACTGAATTTGAAGTCAAAAGAACTTGGTTCAAATCCAAGCTCTTCTTTTTACTATTTGTGTAATTATGAGCAAGTCACTTTACCTCAGTTTCCTCCTCTGCCAAATGAGTGAGCTGATCTAGATGATCACTAACATCTCTTTCTAATTTTACAACCCTGTGATAGAGGTCCCATACTAACAGCCAGGAATCATTGATCTGATCCAAATTCTGCCTCTGTCGCTTAGCTCTATGGTCATGGTTAAGTCTCTCTGAATCTCTGTTTTCTCATTTGTAAAATGGAGATGATACTGTTGTGAGGATTAAATGTAATAAACTACTTAAGGTCAATAAGTCAATGAGCACTAAGCATTTACTATCAGCTAGGCACTATATTAAGCAATGGGGATACAAATACAAACAAAAACAAAGACAGTCCCTACCTTCATGGAGCTTACATTCTAATAGGGAAGACACCACATAAAAGGAAGATGAAAATCAAAGGGATGGGAGGAAAAGATACCATTTTGGAGGGATGGTGGAGAAAGTTTAGAGAGTCAGAAATGGAACCAAGAAAGGAATGAAGACATAGGTGGGCTGGATACTTTCCTTAAAATAGAGATTCTGGGAGGAGCAGAGCAATTGAAGTAAGGGGCAAGAGGGGCAGAGTGAACTTTCATGGTGAGGGGGCTTCTGTGGCATGACGGAGAAAGTCAAGAAAGCCAGAAATGGGACTCAAAGGGGAAAGCACTTAAAATATTTTGCAAATATTAAAGTTATGTTTAAATTTCAGTCAATACCATTATTATATTATTCATAAAACTTGAGAGAACTTTGCAGACCTCAGTCTTTCTGAAGGCAGACTAGTTACCTAGTGACAGGAAGAATAAAATGGCTTGTATTCTTATAAATTTAACCCCGTTCTCTATATATTTGAGAAATGAGGCCTTTATCAGAGACTCTTGCTGTAAAGATTGCTTTCCAGCTTCCTGCTTTCCTTCTAATCTTTGTTGCATTGGGTTTTTTTTCATGCAAAAATTTTTTAAATTTAATGTAATCAAAATTATCTATTTTATATTTTGTAATGCTCTGTATCTCTTGTTTGATCATGAACCTTCAACTCACTTAACTTCTCCTTTAAGTATTTGAATGCTATATCACTTGGTGCATGTATGTTTAGTATTGATATTGCTTCATTGTCTATGGTACCTTTTAGCAAGATGTAGTTTTCTTCATCTCTTTTAAATAGATTTATTTTTGCGTTTACTTCGTCTGAGATCAGGATTGCTACCCCCACTTTTTTTTTTGCTTCAGCTGAAGCAAAATAGATTCTACTTTAGCCCTTTACTTTTACTCTGTGTGTGTGTGTGTGTGTCTGCTTAAAGTGTATTTCTTGTAAACAATATTATTGTAGGATTCTGGCTTTTGATCTACTCTTTTATCCACTTCCATTTAATTCGCAGTTATGATTAGTAACTGTATTTCCTTCTATCCTAGTTTTCCTCCTGTTTTGTCTTCTCTCCTTTCACCCTTTCCCTTTTCACCAGTGTTTTGCTTCTGTCTACTTCCTCCCCCAGTCTGCCCCCTCTTCTGTCAGTCCTTCACCCCTTTATGTAATCTCCTTCCCTCCTACTTTCTTGTTGTGTAAGAAAGATTTCTATGTTCTACTGATTGTGCATATTATTCCCTCTTTGAATCCATATTGACTGATATGAGTAAGGTTCAAGTGATACCCATCATCCTCTCTCCCATTTTTCCTTTCACTATAATAGGTTTTTGTGCCTTTTCATGTGAAATAATTTACTCCATTTTATATCTCCCTTCCTTCTGCACCCAGTGTACTCCTCTTTTTCATCCCTTAATTATTTGCTATGCCATTCCCTTACATTTACCTTATACCTGTACATTTACCTTATATCTGTGTATATTCCTTCTGGCTATGCTATTATCAGTACAATTTTTAATAATGACAAGTATCATCTTCCCACATAGGGATATATTTTCTTGCCCCTTTTTAGGTTTCTCTTGGGTCTTGATATTGGAGATCAAATTTTATGTTCAGTTCTGGTCTTCTTATGAAAGTTTGAAATCCTTCTATTTTACTGAATGATCATTTTTTTTCTCTTGAAATATCATGCTTAATTTTACCAGGTAGGTGATTCTTGGTTTTAGTCCTAGCTCCTTTGCCTTCCAGAATATCATGTTTCATCACCTCCAATCCTTTAATGTTGAATTACTAAGTCCTGTGTAATCCCGATTGTGGCTCCCTGGTATTTGAATTGTTTCTGGCCACTTGCATTATTTTTTACGTGATCTGATAGTTCTGTAATTTGGCTATTATGTTCCTCAAAGTTTTATTTAGGGATCTCTTTCCCAAGGTGATTGTTGGATGCCTATTTCAATGCTTATTTTGCCCCCTGGTCCCAGAATATCAGGACACTTTTCCTTGATGATTTCTTGAAAGATGTTGTCCATGTCCTCTTTTTGATTATGGCTTTCAGGTAGTTCAATGATTCTGACATTGTCTCTCCTGGATCTGTTTTCCAATGCAGTTGTTTTTCTCATAAGGTAGTTTACATTTTCTTCTATTTTTCATTCTTCTGTATATGTTTAATTGATTCTTGATGTCTCAAAGAATCAATAGCCTCCACTTGCCCAATTCTAACTTTTAAGGAGTTTTACTCATTTAATTTTTGTACTTCCTTTTCCATTTGGACAATTCTACTTTTTAAGCAATTGCTTCCTTTTTCCAAGTTATTGACTTTTTTTCATAATTCTCTTGCATCACTCTCATTTCTTTTCTTAATTTTTCTTCTACCTCTCTTATATAATTTTAAGCTTCTTTTTGAGCTCTTCCAAGAGTTCTTTCTGGGTTTGAGACCACTTCCCATTTTTCTTTAGGGTTTTGTCTTTGGGTGTTTTGACATTTTTGTCCTCCTCTGAGTTAATAATTTTCTATGGCCAGATTCTTTTCTTGTTTTTGCTCATCTTTTTTGGTCTTTTCCCTTTATTTTAAATTTGAGCTCTGCTCTGGGGTAGAAGGGACACTGTCTTAGGCTTCTTCTTCCAGGGGCTGCAGGCCCAGGCTATTTACCTGGTGCTGCACTGATGCTACCACAAGGCTCATGGGGCACCCTGTGCTGGATGCTTCATGAGGGTATGTGTGGATGATGCTGCTGGAGGCCATAGGGGTCTGGCAGATTACCTGATGCTGAGTTGGGGTCCCACTGCTGGTGTCCTGCACATGCTGAGGCCAGTGTGATGTTTCTGTGTTTCCCTGGCTATACCAAAGCAAGTGGCAGTCTGGGCTTCTGGTAGCAGCCTGTTTATCCAGGACTATGCTGAAGCATGTGGGGGTGCATATGCTTAGGCAACCCATGGGGTTGATGTCTACCTCTATGCCTGGGGCTATGCTGAAGTATATGGAGGTCTGGACACTAGAAGTTGCCTGTTTGCCCAGGGTTACCCTAAAGCAAATGTGTTTCTTGAAGCCTGAGTCTGCCCTTTCCCCTGTTATACTGAGGCATGTCTACAGTCCTGGTGTTGGCATTTGCCTTTTCTACCACAGTGGGGCTCAGAATCTCTAGCAGGTGTGCTGAAGTGGAGCTTGCTGCTAGCTTGTTGGGATGCTTCCTGTCCTGGATTGTGTTCCCCTTTTTTATGGTCTTGGTTTTTTTTTAGTGAGGAAGGCAGGGCAATTGGGGTTAAATGATTTGCCCAAGGTCACATAGCTAGTAAGTATTAAGTTTCTGATGCCAGATTTGAACTCAGATCCTCCTGACTCCAGGGTTGGTGCTCTAATCACTGTGCCACCTAGCTGCTCCCTGTGCTCCCCTTTTACCTGAGACAGAACTTTCTTATTGATCTTTCAAGTTTCTTGGGCTCAAAGGCTGTTTTGCCCTGTCTTTGCTGGTTCTGCTGTTCCAGGATTTGTTTTGAGGCACCATTTTATGGTTGTTTGGAGGTGAACACGGAAAAGTTATAGTGATTTACTGTTCATTGTACCATTTTGGTACAATCTAGCCTTTGTTTGATCTCTCCAGAGTCTGGGAGTCATTTCATCTTGTCACAAGAATTTGGCTCATTGCAGCCAATGGTTAGATTCTACTTACGTTAATTCCATACCTTAGGTGGCTCCAACTCTTGTCCCCATTCTACCATATGCCCCAGTTTGTCTTCTCCCTAACCTGGTTGGTTACAATCTGCTCTCATCACTTGCTGAGAATCTGAAACTGCTTAGCTTTTATGCATCCCTACAACACCTACTTACCGGTAAAAGGCTCCAGGCAACGTCCACATAGCTACAATATGACTCTTATAAATCTAGGATCCACAATGGCAGAGAGAATTTTTGTGGTTTGGGTACCAGTGGATCTCTTCTTTTTTACCTTTTATACCTTTGTGCTGCCCCCAGTTTTATAATCTCACTACATGGACAACACTCTTTAAATGGCCTAGGTAAGTGTGACCTTTGATCAGACTCCTAGCTCAAGTCATCTAGTCACTGCTGACCAAGATATACCACTTACTAAGGACTCATGAGAGTCCCACATAGACATGGAAGCTATCATTTCTTTCCTCTTAGGAATCTCATCCTCCCACAGGGGTCCTTATACCGCCTAGTGGTCTGTGATTAAATATTCCCTGGAAGAGAAGATTCACTTGAGGTTGCTAATGAGTCACACAATCATTTTTTTTTCCATCAGACTTACACCATTTGAATAACTCATACTAGTAGTAGGCACTGTCCACTCAATAAATACGAGACTCAAATGGACTACTTAGCAAAACTCATATACAAGACAGTTACAATATTTTTCATTCTTTCATTTAGCAGCTTCCTCATTTATAAAACGTGAGTATTGGATTAACTAGTTGCTTACAGCATTAACATTTTATGAATCTACTCCATTTCATTCACAGGTAAGATCTGCAAGGTTAGCCCTGGAAATAACCTTCCTATTATGTACTTGTATAAAATGAGGGAGAAGGAATTCTTGATTTGTCCACCTGAACCTTCAATCCCAGCCCCTTCTACCTCCTTTATGACTTTACTCCATCAGTTATCTGTCTTTGATATTTTCCTTTCTACCAAATCTTTCACCTTTGCTTACAGCACCCTATCTTATCCTTAAAATACTTCCTCTTCACTCTACCAGTCCTTTAACATTTTGTCATCTCTCTCCTTCCCTTTGGTGCTCAGCTCTAGAATTGTCTATATATGTTTTTTCTACTTCTTTACTATCCATTTACTCTGTAGCTCCTTGCAATAGGGCTTCTGTCCAAGTTATTCTATTTAAATAGTTCTTTCTATAGCCATTAATGACTACCTAATCATAAAATCCAGTGGTCTCTCCCCACACCCTCTCCTTGTCTTCTCTACAATGTTTAACACTGTAGACATTTAATACTGTAGACAGCTTTTTTGATTCCCATAGCCTCTCTTAGCTTCTGAATAAGTGCTTTCTAGTGATTCTCCTGCCCCTCTAACTGCTCTTTCTCTCTCTCCTTTGATGGAAGCTTATTCCTCTCCTCCTGCAATGTGGATATTCCCCAAAGTTTTGTATTTGGTCCTCCTTTCTTCTCTCTCGGTCATTTTGTCTACTATTACAGACTACAATGGGTTCAGTGATCATCTCCATGCCAATAACTCTCAATTTATCTCTGTCTCCACCTTCTCAATAGAGCTCTAATTTCATATTTCCAACAATTTATTAGATATTCCTATTTAGACATTTTACTAGGACCCAGGACATGACTAAAACCGAACTTACCACCTTTCTCCCTAAACTGGCACTCTCCCTAACTTTTAATGGCCTTTCCTGATGCCCCCAGCTGTTTGTACCTTGTCTCTTCCAAATTATCTTGTGTTTATGTATTCATTTTGTTTTTACTTACATAGGTACATGTTATCTCCAAATAGAATTTAAGCTCTTAAGCGCAGGAACTGTTTCATTTTTGCCTTTTATCCAGAGCACCTAGGACAATGTTTCACACATAATAGGTGCTTAATAAATGCATGTTGCTTGAATAGCCTTAGCAACTTACTACTTTTCTAGGTTCATAGCAGTTCATAGCAACCTAGGTGCTAGGTTCATCTTAATTTCTCCTTTCTCATCTCACAATCCAATCAACTGCCAAATTCTTTCATTTCTACTTCCATAACATCTAGTGCTTCCACATTTTTGTTAGATCACAAGATTTAGAGCGAGAAAGAAACTTAGAGATTATCTAATCCATTCCCCTCATTTTACAGATGAAAAAACTGGGGCTCAAAGACACCCCAAAGAGGATTTGAACCAGGCTCTCTGACACCAATACAATATTCTTTCTTCTCCACTTCCATGGAAACTACCCTGGTTCATGCTGTACTTGCTTCTCACCTAAGCTATTCTAATACCTTCCTAATAGGTCTTACTGCTTCTGGTATATCCCCCTCTTGGATCCATTTGCTACACTACTTCCTAAACAATCTTCCTAATATGATGCTGTAATCATATTGATCTTCTCAGGAACTAGTGGCTCCTTTTCATCAACAAATGAATAAGCTCTTGTCTGCCATTTAAGGCCCTCAAGAAATCTTGTTTCAGCCTACATTTCCAACATTATCATATACACTCTTCTTCATATATTCTTTGTTCCAACCAGACTGTACTATTCTTCACCCCCTCTTTTCATTCTCTCTCTTATTTCTATGACTTTTATGTTCCCATGCCTTATGCCCAAAACAAACTGCCTAATCTCTCTATATTTAAATGATTTCTTTCCTTTAAGGGTAAATTCATATGCCAGCTATTTCATTAAGCTTTGCCCTTAAAATGAGATAACATATGCCAAGTGTTTTGCAAAAGTAAAGTGTTAGCTATTCAATCTATCAATCTACTATTGTTGTTGTTACTCTTTCAAGATGAATAATTTCTCAAATTTCTTGTAGCACTTTGTTGGATCTCTTTTTTATACTTCTCTCACTTTTCCTTATTTGATAGTTATGTTTATATGTCCCGATCCACAGATAATAAGTTTGTTAAGGGTAGATGATAAGCGTTTATTGAATAGTTGTTGAATCAAGTTGAATTGTATTGAAATAAAATGTGTTTCTGGACCAGATTTTATCTAAGGCAAATTGTGCTGCAAGCATCCCTGACCCTGAGCTATGGTATGTGGATCCCATACTCCCATACCTCTATCTTCTGCCAGACCAGAAGCAGCCATCACCCTCATGCTGTCCTTCCCCTTCCATACTTACTCTTAGGAAAGGTAACACAATCTTTGTTTATTTTTCATTCTTTTTTATCTTTTTGTTTTTATATAAACTTCATTTCCAAATTTATCTCCCTTACACCTACCCCCAGCAAGCCATCCCTTGTTTAAAAAAAAAGATTTTTAAAAAAGCATTTCAGCAAAAGTAACCAACATATCAACCTACATCATATAGAAGAAAGGAAGGAAACAAAAATTTAAGAATCTACTGTGTACTATGCTAAATACTTTGTAAATACTACCTCATTTAATCATTACAACAAACCTTGGAGTTAGGTGCAATTATTGTCCCCATTTGGCAGATGGGGAAACTGAGATAGACCAAGGTTAAATGACTTATCCAGGGCTACAGAGCTACTAAGTATATGGGACTGGATTTCAAGTCAGATCTTCCTGATTATAGGTCACCGGACCACCAAGTTGCTTCTATATGCACTATCACAACATACAATATCACAATAGACATCTCTCACTTCTCCAAAGAAAAGGAGAACCATTTTCTTATCTCTTTTCTGGTATACCATAGATTCTTACAGATTCAGGTATTTGAGGCCACTATTCTGATTTAGAATTGGAAAGACCCTTAAAGGTCATTTAGTCCAATATTTTTAAATTGTTGTTGTTTAGTCATTTTTCAGTTATGTTTAATTCTTTGTGACCCCATTTGTTTTTTCTGGCAAAAATACTGCAGTTGTTTGCCACTTTCTTTACCAGTTCATTTAACAGATGAGGAACTTGAGGCAAATAGGGATAACTGACTTGCCCAGGGGCACATAACTAATAAATGTCTGATGCTGAATTTGAATTCAGGAAGATGAGGTTTCCTGACTCTAGGCCTGATGCTCTCTATCCACTCTACCCACCTAACTGCCTATGTATAAGACATATCCATAGATATTTACTTTGGTATTTCAAGAAACTATGATTTTGGACATGCAAGCACTACCTCACCAATGAAGCTGTCAATCCACCTAAGAGATAGAAGATAGTCTTTAAGAATTGTTAGCTATTCCTAAAAACCTCATCTTCCTGTGGTCAGTTTGTGATAAGACTCTAAAACTAGGTTTGTCCTTAGGTGGACATTCTAGCCAACACCAGCCCCCATACTTGAAGTTTTTCTAGATTGGTAGAATTCCACTGGCATGACATTTAAGAACCTAGATGGTCACGCATTATAGAAAGTCTATGATGGAAAGGCTCCTGAGACTTTTCAAACCCCCAAATCACTCCCCAATTCTGGTGATTCGTATGGGGAACAAAAGATGCTAGCAGAAGGAATCTTGGGGGAAAATCACAACAATGTGGAGAACATTAGTAGGGATGATGAAGACTTAGTCAAGAAAGTGAAGAGCTTATGGGCATATTCTGTAGTTTATGTTACTGCCGAGGACTCAAGGTAGAAATTTTCAAAAGAGAAAGAACAGGTGCGAATTCAATAGTCAAAGATGGAGAGGGAGAACTTTGCAGGCATAGGGAATGGCATTAGTGAAGGCATAGATGTGGGGAAGTATAAGGAAGGCATGCTTGTAGAATAGAGAGTAGGTTCATTTTGACCAGAGCCTTTGGTGTGTATCTCATGGGAATACCATGAGATAAGGCTGTAAAGAAAACTTGATACCAGATTATGGAGAACCCTGAATCTCAGACAAAGGAGTTTGAGCTTTATTTGATAGGGAGTCACTGGAGATTTTTAAATGAAGAAGTGATGTGGACATCCCAATGCATAAGGATAATTAGTTTAGCAAAGGTCTAAAAGACAGATGAAGAAAGGGGTAGAATAGAGATTCAAAGACCTGTTTGGACACTATAGTCATCTTCTATTTGAATAGTAATGAGGACTTGGACTACAGTGGTAGCAATGGAAATAGTAGGGAATAGATGCTAGAGATAACTGCAGAGGCAAAATTCACAGTAATCATTTGGATTTGAAAAATGTATGAAGGGAAAGAGCAAAAAAGAAAATCAAGGTTTCAAATGACTAGGAAAAACATATATTAGAATTAGAGAATTAGACACTATGCTCCAGGATAAAAAAGACAAAAACAAAAACAGCTCCTTACCCTCAAGTAGCTTACATTCTAACGGGGCAGACAATAAATATAGGAGGTAGTGACTAGGGAGCAGTTGTGTGCTGAGTCGGCACATTAAGGCTTGAGATTGTTAAATTTTCAGAATGAGCATTTACATCTTGGAAGGTGTTTCACAGATAACACAGGGAGTGCACTGGAGTTTGTGGACTCCAGTCTCTAACAGGTTTACTCTTGATCTAGTCAGATGGGAAGGACAGGAAGACAGCTTCAGAGGGGTTAATAATCTTACTTCATTCTAGTCTAATTTTCTCAAAAGGATTGCTGATAATGGGAGTTCCAGCTTCTACAACATTTCCTAATCACTCTACTTGCAGGTGCCAATGAGAAAGTGGGGGGCAACCACCCTTACATCTCTACTGAAGTCAGTCGAGACAGGCCCAGCCTATGTACTTCCCTAAACCTCTCCAGCCTCAATGGGGGGGGGCACATACAGCATTACACTTCCCTGTTCCCCTATGGCTTCCACTTAAGCCTTGATGGGGGCCAGTGAAGGCACACATAGATTCCCCACTCACTGACCAGTGCCCACTTGCTTTATAGAGTAATAGACAAAGAAGGCATTTTTGTCAACATTAAGCTCACAGTTTAACTTAAGCAATATTGTCATTCTTTGCAAGTGTAGTAAATACCAATTATGTCACCCCCATATTTCATGGTGCAATTGCAATAGGATGGTCTATCTCTATGATTCTAAGAATTATTATTTACGATCCTTGGGGCTATTCTGGGAGTTATATCTAACACCTGGAAACTAGAAATTGCCATGGCCATGGATCTTGAGAAACTGAACTCTAGAAAGGATAACAAAACCTTACTTACAGAAGGGCAAGGTAAAAAAAAACACAATAATATGATAATAAATCTGGGAAGGATTTCTTTTTTTGTTTCCTCCCTCTATCCTCCTCCTCCTCCTCCTCCTCCTCCTCCTCCTCCTCCTCCTTCTTCTTGTTCTTCTTGTTCTTGTTCTTGTTCTTCTTCTTTTCTCTCTCTCCCTTCCTTCTCTCTTTCCCTCTCCCTTCCTTCCTTCCTTCCTTCTTTCTTTCTCTTTCTTTTATCCTTCCTTCCTTCTTTCCTTCTTTCCTTCTTTCTTTTTTAAGCATACAGTACTTTGGAGGATTGGTTGTTGAATTTTTATGTAGGAATTCTCTCCCCTATGCAGATTGCAAACCCTCCTCTTGTCTTCTCATCTCAAGCTATTCTTTGCTGTATTTTCACATAAATTCTCCTTAGAAAATGTGCCCAATACCTTAAAGGAGGTTTTCTTCTTGTTCTTTTAAAACCTTAGGAATGTCAGTGTAATATTTGGGCTTCCAATTGATGATTTCACTCTCCAAACATTCTTGGTGAACCTTTTTGATCAATCACATGTCATGCCATCAATAATACTTTTTGGCCCCTTCTTCCTCTCCTGTTCTACATCACCTCTGGTAATGCTTCTATCCCTTATGCACTGTGCTTTGGTTTATTTGTAATTTTAGTACTCCTGAGATCTTAGTGTTCCAATGATTCGCAACTGTTACATCAACAGAAAAATGTCAGTATTCATGGGCTTTTCCAGCAATCAGCAGGTTGAACTAACTGAAATTCCCCAAATGTTACACGAAAGTAACATGAAAATGTTTTCTTCCTTTCCCCTGCCAAATTGTCTACACTCCAATTAACATTTCTCTCTCAGATCAACCTATGCCTTTCTGCTTTTGCTCACAATGTTTCCCATGCCCAGAATGTTCTCTTCACTCCCTTCCCTTTCCCCAGTCTCAAGTCCATTGAAGCCACCTAACATCAATGCCATTTTCTCCGTAAACATTTTGATCCTTCCCTGATCTGTCCCACTGAGAAATGGACTTTTCTTCACCTGCTCCATACAGAGTAATGAGCTGGTAATGAAGTGGTAGAGTGAAGCATGGTGTTTCTAATGGACATTTATATAATGGTTTATGGTTCCAGAGCTGTTTTAGGAGAAATATTATGTACTAGAGTCCTTTGAACCACTTATACCCTTTATATACAATATCATATCATTTAATCTTTATATTAATCCTGAGAAGTAGGTAGTAAGAGAATTATTCCATTTTATAGACAAGAAAACCAAGGTTCACAATATTAAATGATTAACCCAAGGTCATACAGTTAGTGAATGGCAGAGACAGGCTGGCACACAGATCTTCTGATGCATAACCCAGTACTTTTCCATTATACTTATGTAGTTTTGATTTTCTAATCAATTGCCCCCCAAATTATAATTATTATAACTCTAAGGTATAATCTCAGAAATCAGGACTTTAGGTTCACAAAAGGAAAAAAATCACACAAGGCAATATGAGTGGTTGTTACACTCATTCATACTAGTAGGAAACCAACTCAAAACTCATACCATACTGGAAAGGTACAGAACATGTTATAGTTCAATTATTCAGAAAATATTTACAGAGCATCTGTGACTGATTTATTCTCAGCCTAAAATGAAGTATAACATATGTTCCCTGCCTTCACTTAGCTTAAAGTCTAGATGATATATACATACATAATTATAATGAAATATAAGTGGGAAGTTCCTAAGAAAAAAATTATGAGGACATGAAGAGAAATATTTCTGATGAGGAGCAAAGGAGGAAGTTGTGTAAAGAAACTAGTGTGGATGCACAGGGAACTCACCAAATTACTTAGATTTTTAAAAGACAGGTACAAAAGATGGAGTACTGCTAGGTGGTGCAGTGATAGAGGGCCGGACTTGGAGTGAAGAAGACTCAGCCTCCCAAGTTCAAATCTGGCCTCAGACACTTAGTACTTGTGTGACCCTGGGCAAGTCACTTAACCCTGTTTGCCTCTGTTTCCTCACCTGTACAATGAGCTGGAGAAAGAAAAGGCAGACCACTCTAGTATCTTTGCCAAGACAACCTTAAACGGGGTCACAAAGAGTTGGACATGATTAAAAGCACTGGATGTAGGATGGCTACAAAAAGCACAGCACAGTCCTGTAAGAATAGTGGCAGGAGTACTCAAAATGAACTGAGTCTGGTAAGTAAACTAAGGGTGACCAAAGGTATAGGTTTTTTTAAAGGCTGTATTAGTGAAAAGAAGAGCAAAGAAAGGATAACACTGCTGCTTAAGGTAGATACAATAAGGGTACCAGATGTTAGCTTATTTTTCATCTGTTTTTTTTTTTATCAAGTAGAATGATCCTTGCAATAAAAAAGGCAAAGCAAAAATAGCCAATAGTAAATTGTTACCTAAGCTAAGTACAGAGATAATATGAAAAGGATTCCTTGATGATTTCAAGCCCTAGGTCCAGAAAAATTTATCCTAAGTCATGGGTTCCCAACTTCTTTTGGTCTCTACAACCCTTGGTTTTTCAGGAAACCTTAAATATTAAATGAAATGAATTCTAGTTTACCATACACATAAGAAAAACAGGTTAATTTCAATAGGATAATATAGAGATTTATTAAATATTCCTCATATCCCCTTGACAAGCTTTATATACTGCATGGGATTAAACATGGTTTGGGAACCTTGTTCATTCTAAATAGTTAAAGAAATGGGAGCTGTGATTGATGAGAACAGGAGATATAGGCACCATAGGATTGGGCAACAGTTGGTCTAATTTAAGAGTAGAACCTGTAAATTATTAAGTCAGTGAACTTAACTTATATTCCTGGCAGAACTCATAAAATCACAGAATTTGAGAACTGGAAGGGTTGCCAGTGGCCATCTCATGTAGCCCATACACAAAAAAGAATTCCCTCTCTATAGAATATCTTACAAGTGGTCATCTAGTATCTGGAGGCAGCTAGGTAATGAAGTAGAAAGAATGCTGAAACTGGAGTCAGGAAGATCTGAGTTCATATTTGGCCTCAGATACATAGTTGTGTGACCTCGGGCAAGTCATTTAATTTTTGTTTGCTTCAGTTTCATCATCTGTAAAATAGAGATAATAATAGTTACAAATACCAAAAGAGGTATTTGTAAAAGGATTGGCTCTTGGTGAGTGCCACATAAATATTTGTTCCCTTCCTCATCGGTCTGGAGACAGGTAGCTCTCTTAAAGCTACCTTGAAGGAAGGGCTGTCATGTAAAGGAAAGATTAGATTTAGGTCTCAGACTGCAGAATGAGGAGTTACAAAGAGGCAAATTTACTCTTGATTTACAAAAACCTTCCTCACACTTAGAGCTGTTCAAATTGGGAAAGAGTGGTGAGTCATCCTCACTGAATATCTTCAAGCCAAGGTCAGGTGACATCTTTTTTTTGTGGGGGGAGGATGCCTTTATTAGCAGAGTGACCTGGCCTGGCCTTGCAGACATAGCAGTGCTAGCGTCCACAACCGCCTCCCACTGGCATGGGGCAGGGGCCACCACTCAGAACTTTTGGAACTGCTTCTTGGTGCCGGCTGCCTTGGTGACCTTCAGCACGTTGAACTTCACGGTCTTGCTGAGGGGTCTGCATTCACCCACTGTCACAATGTCTTCAATCTGGACGTCTCTGAAGCAGGGCAACAGGTGCACAGACATGTTCTTGTGGCGCTTCTCAAACCGGTTGTATTTGCGAATGTAATGCAGGTAGTCCCGTCGGATGACGATGGTCTTCCGCATCTTCATCTTGGTCACCACACCAGACAGGATCCTGCCTCTGATGGAGACATTGCCTGTGAAGGGGCACTTCTTGTCGATGTAGGTGCCCTCGATGGCCTCCTTGGGGGTCTTGAAGTCCAGCCCGATGTTCTTGTAGTAGCGGGGCAGCTTCTCCTTGGCCGTGTCCCCGAGCAGCACCCGCTTCTTGTTCTGGAAGATGGTCGGCTGCTTCTGGTAGGCGCGCTCCGTCTGGATGTCCGCCATGCCGCCGCTTCGTTCGCCTCCGGCTCCTCTTCTCTTGGACGAATGGCTGCCGCCGGGGTCTCCTTCCAGGTGACATCTTGAAAGCACAATGTACAGGGGACCATTACTCAAGTGACAGGACAAGACAGGATAATGTCTGAGTTGACATTTTGTAAGTGCCGTGAGGCTTGGACAGGCTGTAAGGCCACAGGAGGTTAGAGGAGGAGTGACCAGTAAAGACTACATGGAATATTTGAGTTGAGACTAATTTAAAACCTAAGGCATCCCCTCCGACCAGAATAACGTATGTCTTATGTGTCTATTTGGTGCCTAGAACAGAGCTATTTATAAGCAGGTGGTCTAAGACTATTACCTAATAACTCTGCCTCTGCCCCCTCCATGCAAAGATGCAGCTTTGGACAAATGTTTTTTTTTTTTTTTTTCCACCTGTGGCTTAGGATTAAAAAACGCTTTGACTCCTAATGGTGCAAAAGTTTCTTTGGTAGACTTGAGGTAGTGAATACACCAAATTCTTCTTCCATTGTTCAGGAGAGTGCCAAGCAATTAGTGAGCACTCAATAAATATTAATTAAATCCTCCTCATAGGGTTGTTGTGAAGATCAAAAGAGAGAAAGGGCTTAGAACAGCGCCCAACACA
Organism: Pseudocheirus occidentalis; assembly: GCA_028646575.1. Lineage (NCBI taxonomy): Eukaryota > Metazoa > Chordata > Mammalia > Diprotodontia > Pseudocheiridae > Pseudocheirus > Pseudocheirus occidentalis. The sequence goes on from CM053598.1 coordinate 77,143,763, forward strand.
TAGTAAGGGCTTAAGGAAAGCTTGTACCTTTCTCTTCCTCCTGGACCACTAGCATATTTTAACCAGGGCCATAACGGAAAAAGAAAGGAAGTATGGTGCAGTGGATAGACAGTTGGCCTCGGAGCCCAGTAAGGCATAAACACGGATTTTTGACGTATCCGTGGGAAGATTCAAGGAGATCTCAAGGGGCTCCCAAAGCCTGTGCCTCATCATTGTCCCTGTGACCCTGCTAGGTGCTCTAGGTCAGAGATGTCAAGCACGTGTCTCAATATGCCCCAGTATATCTGGAACCAGATTAAAATGTACAACATAGATAACATTACACTTTAAAACTAAGTCATTATGCAGCCCAGAGGCAACCTTATGCATGAATTAGAGGCCTCCATTTCTATTGGTTTGACAGCACAGTTCTTCACATCTGTTTAAGACTCTTATTTGCAGGGAATGCTCACCTGCATTGGTAGAGCGAGTTTCCTCACCTGTAGAGCCCCCTATGCCAAGGAAATCACCCGTTCAGTCCCTATTTCATAAGGGAAAATAATGATCACGCAGAGCCCAATCGGACCCAAGTGACGACTCTTAGCTCCAGCAGTCCTCATTTATGTATATCCACATCAGTTTTGTAGACTCTTCTTTAAAACAGTTTGTCCCCTTCCTCTTTTTTTTTGCAAGGATTTCTTGTTAGTTTCCTGCTACAGACTAGAAGGTGGGTGGGTGTGTCTTCTATTACCAAAGCCCAAGATATTCTCCCTAGGGCAAACCACAGCGCTAGACGCTGGTTCTGCGTCCCTGTTTATTCCCCATTATGCTTCAGGAAGGGCCAAATGCAATTTTCTTTTGGGAAATTGCTGGTCAGCAAAGCATAAAATCTCTCACTTTGGGTGTCACCCTACCCCTCAACCATATGGTTTTTCGAGGAGGTGACCGTTAACACGAATACCACGCTTTTCTAAGAAATTGTAAAGGGACTGGGAATGGGGTGGGGATTCCTCTCTGCCTGGTCTTTGTGTCGGGGGCGGGGGGGGGGGGAAAGAAAGCAAAGTGCCATCTACCCCATTCCCTCCCTACTTCGAGCATCCTGAGACTGGGGGGCAGCTCGAAGTCCGCTGTCGTCCCCGCCCCCATTCTCTTTCCTTGAGGACGGGTTGGCGCGTGCCGCAGGGAAGCCGCCCGGGGTCCTGGACAGCGGCATCTGCGGCTACGCCCTAAGTCCCTAGGGGACAGCTCGCGCCCCTGCAGCTTGCGCTCCGGTTACTCCCCGGGCCCAGGCTGCAGGTGAGGCCAGCAGCCGTCCTCTCCGCCACCAGAGCCACCGCCACTACCGGCGTGGCTGTGGCGGAGGCTGCTGCGGCAGTAGGTGTGTAGGGATGATCTCACTCGCCCACTCCGCGCCAGGAGGAGGAGGAGAAGGAGGAGCGGGAGCGGGAGGAAGCCCAACTTCCGGGTAGTAGGGCGGCAAGGCACCGGCATCTTTCTTTTTCTACCCCCCTGGGCAGCCCCCTCCCCTCGTTTTCCCCCCTTCTCGCCCTTCTGCCTTCCCCCAACTCCCTGTCGTCGGCATGAACAGCTCGGACGAGGAGAAGCAGCTGCAGCTCATCACCAGCCTAAAGGAGCAAGGTGAGAAGGCCACCCGCGGGGAGGGGGCGGTGGCTGCTGCTGCAGCTGCCCGCCAAAGGGTGGGGGAAGGGCGAAGGTAGGGCGGGAGAGCTAGAGAATGTCCTACCGTGGGCAGGTAGAAGCAGGGGTGTGTGTGT
>CM053598.1:77146016-77184312 GCA_028646575.1 Pseudocheirus occidentalis
TAATCCATATCTGTCTGTCTCTATCTCTTTATCCTCTATATCTGTATTTGTGTCTAAATCTCTCTATCATCTACATCCCTAGCCATATCTATATCCATATATAATCTGTATGTCATCTCTATTTCTATCATATATATCTAGATCTATATTCATATTTATAGCTTTACCATTTCAATCTATAGCTATGATTACATCTGTTTTGTTTTTATGAAACAATAAAAGAGAGATAACTTAATGGTCTTAACCCATGAAGTTCAATGTCCGGTGTATGATTTTTCTTTTAAGATGGTGTACATCTGTTGCTACTTTTTCCTTGGGGATAGAACGTGACTGAGCCACCTGTGGTGAGGTTTTAGATGTGAGGAGGGAAACATCAGTGGGGGGTAGGGCGGTGGTAGTAGGTAGCAACCTCAGCTGTCCAACTTCTAATGCTCTCTCTCTTGGAAGCAGGGCCTACTCTCCAGCAGACTGCAAACCCTGCAAAATAATCAGGCGCTTAAATTGTATCCTACGGTGTTTTCTCCGGTAGCTGTTGCAACAAAACATTTTTATCTGCTTTAAAAAAAGGCAATAAAATCCAGCATTGTAGTTAAATTTCAATAGGGCTGAGTTATTTTATGGTGCCTGGCAGCAACAAAGACAAGCTGAGGAAAATGTTGTTGACATCCCATATCTTTTGAGGCCAATGTACTGTGATGGAAGTATCTCTTATTTATGAATGTATGAATTATGATTGCTTAGGGATTCCTATTCCCCAAATGCAGGATTAATGGAACATTCTCACACTTGTATCGACATTGTGTCATATCTGAAAGAGTTATTATGGTAGCATTGACAATATCTCTTATAATGTGTTGCAATTATGGATGTTTTGTTGACTTCATGCTATATGCAATAGATACAGTTCAAGTTTTTATACTTGAATTTATGACTTCTTTGGTGGGGGGAGATGATAGTAGGGATCATGACACCCAAATTAACTGTTATTGTGACTTTTATTTATTTTTTCACCCCAGCTGCCATTTTCAAGATTCTTTCTTCTTTACTCCCGCCCCCAATCTGAATTAAGATTCAGCATAAAAAATGGATTTTTTTACTGAATTTACAATTTTCTTTGAGGTAACTGCCCTTAATGAAGTTTTTGGTTTTGTGTTCAGTATTTGCCACATATTAAATTTGTGAATTTTAAAGGTTAAAAGAAAGCAATGAAAAGCCAGCTTAATTCATGTCAAAGGCTTGATAAACCTTGCAGCGTTCTGTAGAGAAGTTGTTAAAATGATTATTATAGGTTGAACTTGCCAGTACTTGAACTTTGCTAGGCTTAATTTTTGAGAACCAGGGTCATGGGTAAAGTACTTTAGAAAATTATCCATTGGTATATTTACCTTCACTACATTTTTCATGGCTGCCATCAGGCAGCATTACTAACATTTTTTGTGTCACCAACAGGCCCGTTTTCTCTTCCTTAGGCTGTCTCATCCTATTGGTCATTACAGGCCAAAATAATATTAAGATGAACCTATGGTAGATGACCAATATGATCATATTCACGAGATCCTTTGGAATTAATTTTAATAGGTTTCTCTTAGATTGAAACCTGATTCCCTGTGGGCCTGCTGTATGTCTGGAACTAAAATTCATGCTTATTTTTGTGGACACATTTCAGTTTTCGTAGCTGCTTTGTGCCATACTGTATGACGTTGGTTGAAAATGGTACCACATGTTATTTAAATATGCATAGGCCTTGCCTGTATCCCATTGACTGAGAGAAATTTTTCTCAAGAAACATCCGTAGTGTTACTTTCCTATGGGAATGCACTTTTGACTTCTCTTCACAACAAAAACAACAAAGACAACAATTTGAGAAAAACTAGTTTAAATTTTCAGGAGAATAAGAGAATTGTGTTGAACAGATAAACATGATCATTCTGTGATTGGATCTTTGCTGACCAACAACATAAATGGGTGTGCTTGTAACTTATTGTAACTGGCTAAAATTTATCACTGATTAAGCTTATAACTTTAAAACTAGTTTGGAAAATGTCGTAGTTAACATATAGGGTAGGCCTCTTAACCTAACATCTATACAATTGTTTTTTTAAAATATATTTCGATAATGATATTTCAGTGTCATTGGTATCCTTGTAATTCTACCTTATATATTCAAAAACATCATTCTGAGAAGAGATCCATAGATCTTCACCAGAATGCTAATGGGGTACATGATACAAAAAAAAAATTAAGAACCCCTGATCTAGGGGGATTTTGTTACTTCATTTCTTCTCTTCTCTTTCCATCTATCATTTCCAATATATAAAAATCTCCCAAATGTGATTGCAGCACAGTTTGAACTAGGATTTTTCCCTACCCACCTGATCAGAAAGCTAAGAGATAGGCTAGGTTTAGTTCTGCTAATTTAGTATGTGATCCAATGAAAAACTTTCTTGATAAGAGAAGAAGGTGTTGCTAGAGAGGACCTGTCTTTTCAAAGGAAAAATAAAAACAGCCACATAATATGCCTGATAGAATAGCAAACAGACTCGTGGGTGGGGGATGGGGGGAGGAGAAGGGTGGGAATACCACAAGCTTGTGCCATCTAGCCAAGTTTATCAAGTTAAATGACATGACAGCTTTTTACAAACTGTTTTTGTATGTGTTTCTACTAGGCCTAAACTTCCCTACCTTGAAATGATCTTCTAACTCTTCCATAAGTAAGAATGTTGTTGAATAAAAAGTCAAATTCCAATGAAAAGTGTGGAGTGTTTATGTTTTTGTTATGATACTGGAAATACCAGAGTGTGGCAGAAAATGTCAAGTAGTTAAGACTAAAAATTCAAAGTAATATTTGATGTTGTAAAATTGTATAGGTTTCTTTTCTCTTCCCTTCACATTTTTTGAAGAACATACCTTGTAAACATAGTGATAAAATGCCGGGAATATTAGGATTTTAAGGAAATAATAGAGCCTATTATTTAAACTACAATATAAAAGGCAATTATATTGATGAAGAGCTACACGGGCTTTGTGTCTGTGAATAAACTTGGCCTGTACTCAGCTTTTATTTGTTCTTCTGGCATAAACACATATTGTGTGTGATTCCAGTTTAATGGGGACCCGTTTGTATGCCAAGCAGCTGCATTTTAGGCCCTATTGCGTGATTTCATAGCTCTCTGAAAATTGGTTCTATTCAGAACAAGAGATAGAAGGGGAGGAGGGGGGTGGTGAGGAAAGGGAGGGGGGGGCTTCAACACACAATCATTTCTTTTCAATTGGAGCCAGAAAGGTTGATGACAACATGACCATTGTGTTATAATGATAAGACCACTAAGGCATCTGTACCTCTCATCAAGGCTTTCACACAACAGCAGATACAATTTAATTCACTGCTCTGTCAGCAGTGCTGATACCATTATGCCGTCTGTCTCCACAGTTATAATCACTGTCCTCTGAGAAATGCAGTTGAAATGATCTTGAGCAGTCAAAGAAACTCGCAATTACGGCTGCCACTTCCAATGTGTCAGATTGTGTCTTATGCACTTGGTACAATGTTCACTTCCAATCCTGTTTATTTACAATGTCTACCAGTAATTACGCTTAACGTGTCATTTAGTGAGGGTGCCCCTGCCAAGGGGATTGTTGGGTGCTGCTGTACCATTGAGTGGGAGTTTCTCGAAGTCAATGCCATCAGCAGCTTTTAGTCCCTGATGGGATGCAGTAGTAATGTTGATAATGCAAGTATCGTGCTCATCAAGTCATAATTAGATGCCACTCAAATGTGCCACTTGTAATAACAGTGTTGATTCATGTTTTTCTCGGTGACTGCAACTACTAATTAGTTAAGTGGTTTTTGGTTGGCCTGCATTTGCTGCAGATTATTATTACCCCTGAAAAAATGTCAAGGTTAGAGATGTTTCTGGCCACTTAGTGCTGCTTTATGAATTTGAATATTAACATAATAAGAACTTTGGACAGACTTAGGAAGTAATACATTTTTGTATTTAATTTGGAGAGAAATTTTTTCCCTGAGTTTAATCATAATTGTAGGTTAATTAAGCTTAAATGAAGCAAAAGTAATCTCTGGTTGTGTGACGCAAGCCCAGGGCCTTCTGCCTAACTTTGGGAAGCTTCACACATTTGGGTGTTCTCTGATTGGATGTGAGTGACAAGAGTCAATAAATCCATATATCTCCAGTTCAGTTTATGACGATGCATTTTATTTAACTCCCCAATATGGGAAAAGATGTAATTTTTCTTCTCTGGACTTAAGAAACACAATGCAAGTTCAAATTGCTTTGAGCTTTCAGGTACCAAATTCAACAAACCAACTTGGGAAAATCTCAAAAGAGTATTTTTAAATTAATGGTAAAGCATTAAAAAATTAAATAGCTCTGTTTTTCTTCTAACTCAGCTAGATATAATGCAAAAGTTTTTGTTCTCTATATGATTTCATTGACATATAGGATGTAGCTATTTTGTTCCTGTACTTTTCCCCCCAGAGTTTATTACATTGCAGTAACTTCTATGTCATGAATTCTACAAATTAAGAATATGTAGCAATAGATTTTTTCCTGCCTTGCTTAATGCTGCCACATGGTCACTTCAGCATGATATGATCAATGGGTACTTAGGACAAATTGTTTATTTTCCTAGTGCGAATCTTCTCTTAATTTTGATTAACTGATTTTCCCTCTGAATCCATCTATGATATCCTGCCAGGAACTGTGTGTCATGTTTGACACTTCTCTTTAGTTAAGAGAGAGGGAGACACTTTCTTTATTTAACATAACATTAACAAGTTTTCTTGTTGCTTGCTAAAAGGCAGTATATTTATATATATAAAATATGTATGTATTTAATGTGTATATTATGCAGAAAGTTATAAAGTTAGCCATTTTTTGTTTTCCTTTTAAAATGAAAATATTTGCCAATTTCAGAGAATTAAAATACTTGCAACATTTTCCAGTAGTATTTAAAGGGCTAGCTAGTAATAGAATTATGACATTCACAATCATGAGACATGAACTCCTGGAAACAACTGTGACTAATATTTTCATGCTAAAAACTTTTTCTCTTCAATTTTAGTTTCTCACATGGTTATAGAGGAAGTAAATTTTATGCAGAACCATCTGGAAATAGAGAAGACTTGTCGTGAAAGTGCTGAAGCTCTTGCAACAAAGGTGAGAATATTTAAATGGAGGCAATTAGCCTCACCTTTTATTTCCTTTCCCTTTCTTAAAGAATTGCTTCATTTCCTTCCTAACTACATCTCTCTTTCTTTCCCTCCTCCCCCCTCTCCAAATTTCAACTGTTTGATCATGAGAGAAACTTGATATAGTTTTAAAATGATGAAAGTAATGATACAAATGCTTCCTATAAAGACAAACAACTTTGAATGTTGATTGTAGGAAGGGATGGATGCCTTTGAGTGTGTCAGCCTTTGTTTGCTGATGAAGACATAGAGTTCCATAGCAGTGTGTTGAACATTACTTTCAAATGTGTATGCATTTGGGTTAAATGATGAACAAGTTTAAAATCAACCTGGTGTGACATAAAAGAATAATGAGCATTTCATGTTTGAATCAAATGAAAAAGTCAGCCAAAGCATTCCATTTCAGGTGATTGTTTATGAAAGCAAACGGAGGACATGCTAAAGGTGACCTCCAATGCTCTACTGATTGCTTCTAGCTGATGAATTTACCAAGTGTGTAATTTTCTATATTCCATCTCATCAGAAGTACATTATTATTAAAGAATGTTTTTATCTCTGTCTTATGTATTTTGGGTTGGGTAAAATGCATCTGAGCCACTTCATCAGAAAATGGATTACAGCAATTTTCAACCAAATTTCATTAGCAATGCGGGCTGTGTTTCTTTCTTTCTTTTTTTTCCTTCTCTCTCCCCCTCCTTCAAAAGTAGGTCTTTGGATATGACTGAAATTCTATCAACAAGAAATCTCTTTAATTTAGATGCATTAGCAATGTATTTCCTGGAGGTATTTACTTAATTGTTTGTATAAGGACACTACATTAGAATTCATAAGATATTTAATCAGAGCCTAACTAAGAAAATTAAGCTTTTATGTAAACTTGTGTTCTTCTGATACTTTGTCAACAAGGTATGAGCTTTACTGGCCCATAGCTTTTAAAAAAAAAGTTAATACCATTGCATTATATTACTTTGCCTAATATGACTGGAACCTATTAGTATTTGTTTATGTAAGAATTCCTTCCCAGTTTCCTCTTTTTGGAACATGGAACATATAAGAGGAAAGATTCATCCATAGCAGGTGTCTGCTTTAAAATCACTGGTATTGAAGAATGGAGCAGTTTTTGACTTGGTTTTTCCAGATTAAGAAGTGTGCTACTTGCAACCATACAATCCAATAGAAAATACTGTCTCCAGTTAGTAAGAGTAGCAGACTGCAGTGGAGAACAGTCATAGGGATATATAATGTCAAGGTTTGTTTAGTCTAACCTTTACCTGTAACATGAACTCTTATACCACATCTTCAACAAGTGGTCTTCTTTGCTGGAAAATCTGTGATGTGAAACTCACCACACCTAGAGGCATCCTTCCTATCAGTTTAGAAGTTAGGTTGCCAGCCAGGCCTTGGTCCATTCTGGTTATTCCACTAGCAGGGTATGTGACTTTAAACAAATCATTTCTTCTCTCTGGCCCTCAGTTTCCCTAGCTGTAAATGAAGGGGTTGAACTAGATCATGTGTGAGTCTCCTTTACAACTTGAACGTCTTATAAGATTTAGTCTTCTTAAGTAAAATCACTTAGCTTAGAATCATATAATCTGAAATTGGAAGGTCAGATGTCATATAATACAATCTCTCTCTGGAGCATGAGTTTCCCTGCAATATCCTTGATACATGGTCATCTGACATCTGCTCGGATCCTTATTATGTCACCACTCTTTGAGTACCCCCTTGTGAAGATAGGGGTACCCTTTATGTCTGTAGGCATAACTTAAGTGGTGCTGGAAAAGGAGCAGTTAGCTAAATGAAACTTTTAGATTCCATACTTGAATATCATTCAACAATTGTAGGTATGTTAACTGGTTAAGAAAATCCAGTAACTTATATAGGAAATTCTGTAGTTCTCATTGGGATCTTTTGAAAATTGGACATTTAAAGATGAGTAATGACTACATGTCCTGATTGAGTTGCCAGTTGGATTTTACTGAATACATTTTCTAAATTTCTTAGCAACAAAATACCTTCAAATTGATTCTTAATCTCTCTAGATTATTAACAACAAATGATTGCCAAATGGAATGTTTTATTTCTCGTGTACGATTTGACATTTCACAATGTTCTTAAAAGCAAGCAGGGATCCTTTGTTGTTGTTGTTGTTCTGCAGTGTATTTGCTAAATTGCCAAATGTAGAACAATTATGTAATTGGTACAGAGTAGGTTAATTTGTCAGCATTATGTTTCTTATTTTGTACTTTACTTAAATTTGTCAAAAAGTTGACCAGTACCAGAACTGTATACATGGAGACTGTGCTGTAACAGAAAGAACACAGGTCCTGAAGCTCAGAAGAAGCAGGTTCTTTTCCTAGAGCTAGCACTTAGCAGCTGTGCGACCTCAGCCAAACCACTTCAGCCCTCTGAGCCTGTTTCCTTATCTGTAAAATGAGAGTAGGTTTTTTACTCCTGGGAACACTTGGTTGCTGTAAGAAACAAATCAGACAACGCGTGGTGATAGTGCTTATGAAAGTGCTTTTTGACATTATAGAGTTATGTGAGTCATATGATAGAGTATTCTGTTATAATGAAATGTCATAAAGACTTATTTATTCAGTGTTATTTGTTACTATAGAGAGTGTCAAATGAATAGCAGCCTGTCATTTATGTATATATTACTAAAGATTTGCTATGAGGGGTGGCTAGGTGGCACAGTGAATAGAGCGCCAACCTTGGAGTCAGGAGGGATTGAGTTCAAATCTGGCCTCAGTCACTTAACACTTACTAGTTGTGTGACCTTGGGCAAGTCATTTAACCCCAATTGCCCTTGCCTTCCCCCTCCAAAAAGCAAAAAAATAATAATAGTGAAGCTAATTAGAATAATAATTTTCTTGCCTGTAAATTGAAAAAGTTGGATTAGATGAGCTCTAAAGTTTCCATTCATTTCCAACATTCCTATGATTCTATAATTCTCATTTCTAATAAAGGTCCAGTTAGGCTGAACTTCAAGTCTCCAGTGTATGAATGGGATGTATTTTTCCCCCATAATATAAAAAGTATGTCTTAAAAGGGGGAAAAGATGTTAGAGCCATTTTAGCAAAGTTCTGATTGAAACATAAAATCTCACAAATAAGATATATCTCAAAGTCCCTCTAATCAAAGTCTGTTTCTCAACAAAAATTCCCTCTGTACTTGGGAAGTCCTCATCCAGGCTATGCTTAAAGACTTTCACTGAGATGACTTCGACTGCCAGGAAGTCCTTCCTTACATCTGTTCTTGATTTTCATTAGTGATTGCTTCCCATTGACCTTTATTTTTCCCTCTGAGGACAACAGTCTGTCCCTTCTTACCTCTGGCTGCCCTTCAAATAAATACCTAACACTAGCTGTCAAGTCAGACTTCTCTGTGTCAGGCTGTACATCCCCATTTCTTTCTGACAGTTCTCACGCACATGCTCTCACTTCTAGGCACCATCTCGGTTGCCCCTCCTTTACATGCACACCCACTTGTCAACTTCCTTCCTAAAATGTGGCTCTCAGAACTGAATATGGTATGACAGATGTGGTCTTATCAAGTTAGGATACAGACCTTGGTTTGCCGTTGAACCAGCAACTTTGTCAAGTGAGCTGTTTGTGAAGAACTGATGGGTTGTCCTGCAATAAGCTCCATAGTGAAGATAGATTTAATACTCGGGCCAGAGGCAACAACTACTGTCAGGAGACCGCTAACCTTGGGTGAAACTCTAAATCACTATTGACTAAAGAAATGCAAATTAAAACAACTCTGAGGTACTACCTTGCAACTGTCTGTCTCACTTAAATTCAACTCATGTGCAAGTTAAAACATCATACCATGATGTCATTGGTCCTCTTTGAAAAACAAAGGATGAATAGTAATCAGATTAGCTAACATGACAGAAAAGGAAAATGATGAGTGTTGGGGATGTGGAAAAACAGGGACACTAATACATTGTTGGTGAACTTGTAAACTGGTCCAACCATTCTGGAGAAAAATGTGCAACTTGCCCAAAGGGCTATAAAACTGCATATACCCTTTGATCTAGTAGTACTGCTACCTACTAGGTCTGTATTCCCAAAGAGATTAAAGAAGCAAGAAGAGGACCTACGTGTACAAAAATATTTATAGCAGCTCTTTTTTCAGTGGCAGAGAATTGAAAATTGAGGGAATGTCTATCAGTTGGGGAATGGCTGAACAAATTGAACAGGATATATGATGGTGATGGAATAATATTGTGCTATAAGAAATGACATGTGGGATGGTTTCAGAAAAGCCTTGGAAGACTTATATGAAAAGATTCAGAGTGAAGTGAGTGGAACCAAAAGAGCATTGTATACAATAATGGCAATATTGTCATGTTAAACAACTGTGAAAGACTTGGTGACTGATCAGAACAACAATCCAAAACAGTTCCAGAAGATCCATGATGAAAAATGCTATCCATCTCCAGGGAGAGAACTGATGAACTCTGGATGCAGATTGAGTCATACTTTAAAAATTTTTTTCTTGCTTTTTTGCTGTACAACTAATATGAAAATGTTTTGTATGACTTCACATATATAAGTGATATCATATCACTTGCCTTCTCAATGGGTGGAGGAGGGTCAGAAGGGAGAGAGTTGAAACTCTAAGTCTAAAATTGAAATGAACACTAAAAACAAATGAATAATTAAAACAAAAATAAAAGCTCAGGTAGAATTGGCAAGCGCCTATCATTATTTTGATGGTACCTTAGGAAACCATGCATGCCTGAAGTTCACCCTAATTGGACCTTTATTGAAAATCTGAATTATAGAATCATAGGAATGTTGGAACTAGATGGAAACCTTGGATATCAATTAATCCAACTTTTTCACTTTATAGGTCAAAAAATGTTAAGTATCAGGTCAGTGAACCAATGAACATTTGTTGAGATTCTGCTGTGGGCCAGGTACTGTATTAGGTCCTGGAGATAGCAGCAACCAAAATGAAATAGTTCCCGTTCTAAGGGAACTTGTATTCATTCTATCATGGCAAATACAGATAAGCAAATGCAAAATATTTACAAAGTAAATACAAGGTAGTATGGGGGGTTGAGGGTGGAGGTATTAGCTGCTGGGGGAAATTATGAAAGGTTATTTTGTAGGAGGTGACAAGCTGAACTTTGAAGAAAACTAGGGACTTTAAGAATCACAGGTGAGGAGGAAGTGCATTCCAAGCATGTAGGATGGTCTGGACGATGGAACAGAGATGGCTCATTGCGTGAAGAACATCAGGGAGAAGAGTTTGGCAAGGTCAGGTTGGTTATTCCTTGCAATCTTTCCTAAATTCTTTGTACTTTGAAGGATATTTCTGTATCCAATTGAATTATCCTTTATAATTTCCCTCACTGTCTTTGATCAGCTTGAGGCTCATTTGCTCACCTCTCCCTCAGACCTAGTGCCAGATTCAGCTTGCTGCCCACTCCAAACTTGTATTTCTTTACCATGTCAAAGGTGCTGTCTTTGGATGGATAAGTATCTTGGTTGAAGAGGGGGGAAAATGCATAGGTAGATTATTCTAGTTTAAGCAAAATAGATTTTTTTTGTTGTTGTTCTGAATTTGTCAAATACTAGCAAAAATTCCTATATACAAAGAGGAACAGAAAGAATATTGCATTTGAAAACCTATAAATTTCCATAAAGTTTGCTTTTCCTTTCAAAATTATATAATACACTCAACACATTAGTTTCAGAAAATTATGTAACACATTCAACATATTAATTTCAGAACTGTTCTCTGTGCCTGTTACCTTCTGAACATCTTTTTCTCTATTCATTTTAAAAATGCTGCCACTCCCTTCCCTCCTCTCTACTCTCCTCCCCTTTCCTTCTCTTCATTCCCCTTTCCTTCCCTTCCCTTCCCAGCTCCATACAAGTTAACAATTTGAAAGGGCAACCATCTAATGTGGGGCTGGCAGCTAGGTAGAACAATGGAGTCAGGAGGACCTGAGTTCAAATATGACCTCAGAAATGACTTGTTTTATAACCCTTGGCAAGTCACTTAGCCTTGTTTGCTTCAGTTGTCTCATCTGTAAAAAGAGCTGGGGAAGGACGTGGTGAACCACTCCAGTATCTCTGCCAAGAAAACCACAAATGGAATCATGAAAGGTCAGAAACGACTGAAAAATGACACAACTAACGTAACATTATGTGGAGTCGAGAGATGTAGTGTCGAGGACAATGGAAATGATCATCCCTCTGTACTCTGTGAATCAGATCACATCTGGAGTCCTGTGTTCAGTTCTGGACATCATGTTCTGAGGAAATTGACAAGTTGGAATCTGTCCAGCAGAGGACAACCAAAAGATAGATAAAAGAAAGCAATAACCATGCCATTCAAGGACTAGTTTAAAAAAACTCAGATGTTTAGCCTAGACAAAAGAAGATTTGGTTGTCTAAGTATTTATTGGGCTTTCATATCAAGAAGGTATTATTAGCCTTGCTTTGTTTGACCTCAACAAATAGGGCAGTGGGTAGACTTTGAAGAGAGGAAGGTTTAGGTTTGATGTAAGGATAAAACTAACAATTAGAGCTATTCAAAGGTAGAATTGATTCCATTGGCCTATATTACATTTCCTTTCACTGGATGTCTTCAAATGGAAGCTGGGTGGTCAGAATCTCCAGAATTTTAGAGACTGAAGGAGCAGTAGTCCAACTAGTACTGGAAAGGATTCCAGCCCAGCCTTGCTCTCTGCTTGAAATCTTCCAAAGAGGGAAAGCTTACCATTTCTTAAGGCATCCTGTTATATTTTGGGACAGCTCTAAAGGTTAGGTATTTTCCCCTTACATCAAGTCTCAGTAACCTCTTTGCAACTTGTGTCCTTTGTTCCTGGTTCTGTCTTCCATTAGTGGATGGAATGAATCCATTTTACTTCTTGGCTAAGTGGAATGAATGTATTTCCACAATTTGTTTGATAAGCCCCTATAACAGAGGTTCTCAACCTGTGGGTCGTGACCCCTTTGGGTCAAATGACCCTGTCACAGGGGTCACCTAAGACCATCAGAAAACACATGTTTCCAAAGGTCTTAGGAACCAAGACACCACTCCTCTATCTGTCTCCAGGCGGGTCCGCCCACATGCAGATATGCCCACATACAAGCATTAAAGGGTTGTAGTATTAGGAAGGTTGAGATCCACTGCCCTAAAATAAAAAACAAAGCAACAGCCACAACAAAAACCCCTTGCTGAACCTTTAATGACACTCCCTTTTTCTCTACCCTCAGAAATCCTAGCTGTCCTTTGAGGCAAAGGTCAGATGACAATTCTTTCATGGAATCTTTTCAGGTTCTTGGCCACAACTTAGCACTTACGGCTTTGTCATCTCCTAATACATTGTAACCCTCTTATGAATTTTGTATTAGGTTCATATGGGTACATGTCTAATCCTTGCTCACCTGTTAGGTTTTATACATCTTTGCAGTGATTAACACAGTGAATTCATTACCCATATTACATGTAACTTAATAAATGTTGTGTGAATTGAATTGTTTAATTAAGTTTCCTGCATTTTGAAATTATTATCTAATTGCATTAGTTGGGAACCTTAGAACATCAGGCCATTTGGGAATTGTCTTTCATCTTTTTAGTTTTACATTGTGGAGTGAAAATTATTTATTATAGTCATTGACTCACTTGTTCTTCCTTGTCAGTGTAGACTTTGCTCTCTTTTACATGAACTATTCTGAGCACTCTCTGTGACAAGTTATTGCTGTGTTCCATGTATACTTTACATAGAGAAGGCTCAGGAATAGCAGCTTATTTAAGTACTAAAATTCACAAGACAAGTCATATTAGGTCAGGAGACCTGAATTTATTCTGAATTTTTCCATGGCACTAGGTGGCTGTGAGAAAGAAAAAAAAAAAAAGATGGACCTAATGGGATCAGAGAATAGTTTGATGGAGGAATCACGACAGATGGTACCTTTGAGAACACTGTAAAAATAAGAATGTTCCACAAAAATCATATAGAAATACAACTACCCCATACAAAGGAGTTCTCACTTGTTGACTTTTAAGTAGAGAACCAGTCAAAGTACAATAAGTCTTTGCCCCCTGAAAACAGGAAAGTAGGATTATCTCTAGGTGGGTATGGGTGCCATCCTTTGTACCCCTGTTCAGTTGAGATGGTTCTTTCATATCTACCTCACTTTAGATCTTTCTGAGCTTATCACCTAACACAACATCAGCATAAAAATCTCTGAGGACTTTCAAGCACACATTCTTCCAGACACCTGGATCTTCAGATCCTCAGACAAAGGAGGCTACTTCATTGGCCACTTCAACATCCAGAGTAATAGTTGCTCAGAATTTATGTAGCATTATTTGGGGATGTTTTATGTGTGTGTGTGTGTGTGTGTGTGTGTGTGTGTGTGTGTGATATAGGACCATTGGGTATATGATGGCATATGCCTGTAATCCCTGCTGCTAGGGAGGTGTAGATAAGCGGGTTACTTGAGCTCAGGAATTATAATCTATAGTGGATTTTGCACTAAGTCTAGCACCAAAATGGGATATGGTGGCACCAGGCTGCTTAAGGAGGGTGACCCAGCTCAGATTGGAAACAGCAGATCAAAAACCTTATGCTATTCAGTAGAAGGATGGGATCCATGAATGCCTTATGTCCTTATTTCATTTGGGTGAAATAAGGAACATGAAGGAAGGAAGGAAGGAAGGAAGGAAGGAAGGAAGGAAGGAAGGAAGGAAGGAAAGAAGGAAGGAAAAGGAAAAGGAAGAAAGGAAGGATGGATGGATGTGGGTTTAACAGTTTCCAAGGTTCCTTCCAAATCATATCTGTAATTTTATATGTGTGAGTATGTGTATATGTGTGTTTTAATGTATAATAATAACAAATTGTATAATTTCATATTTTTATATTAATTCATTTGTATGTTGGTATATACAAACTTGAATGCATATACATATAAACCATTTAGGTAAATACTGTTGTTGAAGATCAAATAACAAAAGCTGAAGACCAAACTCAACCAATACCTATATTAGGGGGGAAATCGTTATTTTAATTCATGTATTCAGATTCCACTTATGCTTCTTTTGTTGAAATTGTTTTAAGTAAGATTCTTTGGTTGAGGCCATGAATAAATTCAAAATGTCCTCACATTTCCCCAGTTATGTTTGCATTTCATTCTTCCTGTGGTCCACAGCAGGAATGAGGCTTAACCAACATTTTTATGTACTGATGATAATAATCCAGGTGTGAGCTTTACTTAAACTAATAAATTATTATCCTTCCCCATAGAAGTATTAAAAAAACCTTTAATTAATGAATTTTCTAATTGTTATTTCCTGCTGTGGATGTTAGCCAACATTTACTTCTTACATGAATAATTTATCTGTTCTACTTTTTTTAAAGCCAAGACTTTTATTTTAATGTTATCATAACTGTTTTACTTGTATTTCATTTTAGTTAAATAAAGAAAATAAGACTTTGAAAAGAATCAGCATGCTCTATATGGCTAAACTGGGGCCTGATGTTATAACTGAAGAGATAAATATTGATGATGAAGACTCAGCTACAGAAACAGAGGGAACCTCTGGGACTTGTGACTCTGTACAGTGTCAACAGCAAATAAAAGGTAGGATTTGTTACTAAGCTTGAGATCATTTTCTTAATATCAATGAGAATATTACTAGTCATATTCTACTCATACTTCTATTGGCTAACCTCTGGCTTGAGATTCTGTTCTTTGAGATTTGGGACCTGAAGAATCAATGCATTAGTTAGTAGTTATTGAGCACTTACTATGGACGCCAAATTATTGTAGGACCTCTAGGTCCTACATAAGAGAAACATAAAGCATCATCTCTGCCCTCAGGGTGCTTATAATATAGTTGAAGAAACATAATCTAACCCAGTTATCTGCATCATACATTGCTGTAGGGATCCATGAGTTCATTACTCTAACTTTAGGGTAGCCAGAGGTTGAAGTGGTTAGACTTGGGATAGTTCTTGGGATCAGGAAAACTCATATTCATGAGTTCATAATCCAGTCTCAGATACTTAGCTGTGTTTCCCTGGGCAAGTCACTTAACCCTGTTTGCCTCACTTCCTTGCCTGTAAAATGAGCCAGAGAAAGAAATGGCAAACTACGTCAGTATTTTCACAAAGAGACCCCAAATGGGGTCAGGAAGAGTTGGACATGACTGAACAACAAAACAACTCCTGCTACGTGAAAGACTCCCTGCCTTCCTTCCTCCCTCCTTCTTCCCCTATTCCCCTTTCCTTCCTCTTATCATCTCTTCCTCCATTCTCCTTTCCTCCCTGCTTTTTCCTTATTTCCTTCCCTCTCTCCGTCCCTCCCTCCTTCCTTTCTTCCTTCTTTTCTTTCTCCATTGCATCCAGCCAAACTAGAATGTAAGCTCCTTAATGACAGGGACTGCTTAATATATATATATAATTTGCCATGTGACTCTGGGCAGATGACTTTACCCCTTAGTACTATAAGAGTTCTCCAAGACTTTAAGCTACAGAGAAAGTACCAAATTGTCTTGGTTTCAGGAGTTTCCTATGCCTATGAAATCATAAGGCCAACCTCTCTCCTTAGGGCCTAGCATGATGCCTTACATACTTAAAAAAAAAGTTTTATTAATGCTCTTTTCCACAGAGTGGATTCTTAAGTATTTGCTGAATTTCTTTGCTTTGCACTGAATTCAATACTCTACAAGAACAGGAGCTTAAAATGGGAATAATAAGTGGGAAAAACAGTAGAGCAATAGAAACAAATATTTTGACCTTTCTCATAACATTTGAATAAATGAAGCAACTTTAAAGATAAAACAGAATATTTAGCATTTGCTTTTTGTAAAGTGTTTTCATTTCAATAAGTGTCAATTTCAATTTTTCACCCATTATATCCCAATAATAAAAATATATATCTATATATGAAATAAATTAAGAAACAAAACATTCACAATTCTGAAGGGAAAATTACTAACATTAACTCTTCTATCAAACCAGGTTATATTCTGACTCAGTTCACATAATGTCAGAAGGGCTATAAATTGGCAGTTATTCAGGATTTTTCCTTCAAATCAAACCTTCCAAAGTATAAACTGCCTGTTGTTTGTTTATACTGTATTGTGACAAGAGCCCATGACCACTAAGAAATAAAAAAGAAATTAGTACAATGCCTTAATTGGTTTTGCTGGAAGCTTTTTAAAAATATCTACTTTGAAAATGCCAGATGCTTTTTTCATAACATGTGGGATATAAGGAAACCAAAGACTGGTGCATTTGATATTTTGCAAATACACTGTGTGTGAATTTTGGTAACTGTCGAATTTTGTAACTGTCGCTATGGTGGAAGCAACCCCATAAAAGCTCAATAAAATTTGCCTTTGCCTTTTGCTCTTAGATATCAAATCACATTGATTGCATGCAACATATGGGCAGGCATTTTGGGTTCTTTTCACCTGGTTGTTTTCATTTTAAAATATCCATTTATTTCCTTTTTTCTATCTTTTTCTCTTTGAAAAACCTAGAGCTTCGAGATCAAATTATATCTGTTCAGGAAGAAAAGAAGACATTGGCTATTGAACTAGAAAACCTGAGGTCCAAGCTTGTTGAAGTCATTGAGGAAGTATGTATTAAAATGATAAAATGGAGTCTTTTTTAAAAAAAGATTTTTAGAAGTGAATAAGAAAAAATAAACCTGTCAACTGTGAAGCCAGTTACCTTTGATATAAACATTGAGTTCCTTTAACTTCAATTGTTTGTGT
This sequence comes from Pseudocheirus occidentalis, assembly GCA_028646575.1. NCBI lineage: Eukaryota > Metazoa > Chordata > Mammalia > Diprotodontia > Pseudocheiridae > Pseudocheirus > Pseudocheirus occidentalis. The sequence goes on from CM053598.1 coordinate 77,162,986, forward strand.
CAGTGATTGCTGAAACCACTTGGGATAATATTGAGAGAGAAGACACTAAATCTTTTGCTTTAGAACTTAATCGAGGGATGCAAAAACAACATTCCCCACCTCCCCCCCCCCCATTCTAATAGGATCGTTTGTGGATAGACAAGACTACATTATGATATTAGAACTGAATAGGACCTTAGAGACCACCTGCCCTACTAGAATCCATTCATTTGCAAATTAAGAAACTGAGTCCCCCTGAAGAAAAATAACTTACTGAAAATTAGATAGCTAGTTACTAAGTAGCCCACCCACAGCTAACATTCAGTTGTCCTGGCTCCATTTCCAGTGTTCTTTCTAATGTACTGATAGACTAGATTATCTAAGGCATTTGAGGCAATTCTTCCTTATCTTTGAATATCTTTAAACCTAGAACAAATTCCCAACTTAAAGAATGATAAGGGAGGGGTCTAAATGGTTCTCAAAGTTTTCCAATCCAATGGCCAATTCTGTGGGATCATTTTGCTGCCTTGTCATTGGTTCTTTAAAAAAAAAAAAGGTAGTATGAACAGGGAAAATATTGTTTTAGATAGGATTCTAGAAGTGAATATTGAGTAGAGCAAATTACTCATTCAAAATAAATGTAAAATATAGATTTTCCATCATAATAATATCTTCAATATTTCAAAGATCTGAGATTTTCTCCCTCTACGAGCCCCAAATGCCTCCTACCCCCAGTACATAGTCTTTGAGACAGAGCTTGTGTCAAACTCCTGGGCCATGCTACATAGTCTGTCCTACAATTCCTGGAAAGTGGCTGTAGATTTCATATGCATTCATTGTAGGATCCTTGGTTTTTATTTTTGCATGAAATATTATTAGTTTTTCTCATGCAGAGAACTAGAGCTAAAAACCAAAAACTTGATCTGTGACTAGAGTAGTAGTTAGAATTTGAAAATGATAAATTCTTTATAAGACTTCAGTTCTTAATGGGTGCTATACAAAGACTGTCTCCCTAATGTTTGGCTTTGAGAAGAACTCTTATAGATGAAAATACATTAATCTATTTGAAGCCATGAATATGTCTTGAATGTAAAACAGAAATCACACATAACCATATGGTTTCATTTTACACTCTTGGTTGTTATCTCTCCTCTATAAATCTCACAACTTTTAGGTAAATAAAGTTAAACAAGAAAAAGCTGTTTTGAATTCAGAAGTTCTTGAACAAAGAAAAGTGCTGGAAAAATGCAATAGAGGTATGTATGTTCAATTTTCCCAGTCCAAAAGCTGTGTATAATCACACTTTATTTGTTTCTGTTATTATTGCCTCATGCTATTTTCAAGAGTTGCCCAGATATTCTTGATCTTGTAATGGAAATGAATTCTCAAATTCTGCTTCTGGTACTTCTGGTATTCTACATCCTCTTCTGGTACTTAACTATTAGATTATAGAAAGTCTTAATTTTTTAAGCCCATCCTTAGAGGTCATCTGGTACAACCCATTCATTTTATAGATGGAGAAACTGAAGCCCAGAGAATGAAAAGAACTTGCCCAGGTCCACATACTTCATTTATGATGAAGCCTAAGGGATAGAACCCAGATCTACTGACTCCTCATCCAATGGGGTCAGAGGTTATCCCCTGTCCCTGGAGTTCTCTCACTCCCCCTCCCCCTGCTTTGCTTCTTAGAATTTCAAATACATTATACTACTGTATCACACACTGCTTTTCTTCTATTCCTAGTATGTTAAGGATAATTAGAAGTAATTTCTCTTGAGAAACTGAGATTCAGAAGAAATCTTTGAACACATTTTAAAAGCTTAAATTAAAAATTAAATTAAAAAAATTTAAATGAAAAACTCAAGGATTAGCCCATCCTACACTTAAGGTTCTCCATCACAGTGGCCATACCTTCAATAAATGATTCTGAATTCATCCTTTTTTTAAACTTGAATACTACTCTCATCTCTACTGTGGCATCTATAGAAAATACACAATTATCCCTTTTACATTTGAGGGATTAGGGGCGTGGTTCCCCTATGATCTGGAAAATCCATATAAGTTTTTTTGGCCTGAAGTCTGAATTTTTTCTTTCTCTTTTATGGAGTGTTTACAGTACCTTATTGTAAAATGTGGGTTAAGTATTTGGCTCTGTGTTGTCTGCTGGCCTTTGTGTGTCATCTGCGCCTTTCACTAAACTCCCCCAAATTCCCATTTAATTTCTTGTGCCAAGCTGAGACATAAAGGAAAACCATGATGGGGAAAGTTTTGATGTGGAAGGAATAGCTGCAATTACTTGCTGTCTTGGATATTGCCCATTTTTATGTGAGTTCTAGACAGAACTTTTATGTTTGTTTCTTCTGCAAGAGGAATAAATGTAGCATAGTTGAGATAGTGTTGTCCTAAGATTTGGGTTCAAATCCTACCTCTGACATTTACTTAGTTGTGTGACCACGGGTAAGAGGATACTTAACTGTTGAGTCTCAGTTTCTTTATTTGTAAAATGGGGACATTAATTCCTTATAATAAATACCTCATGATGTCTTAAGGACTAATTTTTTTAATGGTGGGGGGGAGGACTAGACCTGTAATTTCATTAATAAAGAGAATTTTGAATGAGGAAACAGCCTTCACCAATGCAGATCACCAACTCTTTGGTAGCTTACAGTCTTAGACAGTTGTTAGTGACTCTTAGACATTATGTGAATTGCCAAGTCACACAGGCCATATGTGTCAAAAGTTTAGGTGGAACGTATTCAAACATTTGTAAGCTTTTAACAGACTGCAATGTCAGCTCTGGCTGCTGTTGCTAGTTGTAGTAGTAGATATTTAGTCAATTAGCTAATATCTAAGTTCTAGGAACATTGACAAGAAATCAGAAACCAGCCTCTGATTTCAAGGAGCCCACTAGTTGGGTTTCCAATGATTAAATTCAGTTTCTATGAGGACTGTAAAGAATCTTTGCCATTAGGTTGCAGATATCCCAGAAACCCATAAAAACATCATTAGCTGTTAATCTGTAAAACCCTTAAGAAGCCAAATACTAGTGTTAAGTTATATTATTCATTTTATTGTAGGGTCATAAGATTTTAGATTTCTAAGGAGCTTTAGAGTTCATCTGGTCCATCTCGTCTTCATTGCAGCATGCCACACCCCCCCCACCACCATTTTATAGATACCAAAAACTTGAGGTGAAACGATATTATGATATCATCCTAAGTATTATGCCTGTTTTCTTCAAGGACCATGCTGAGTTTTTCACATACTTATTCTCTGAGCCTTATATTATTTTTTTGTGATAGTTATAGTTTTTTAAGAAACCATATTGTTATGAAGGGTTAATAATGCTGACATTAGATAACTTGCATTAGAGAATAATTTCCTTTAATAAAAGTCAGGGGATATCAAAAGTCATTGTATGTCACAGCTTACCTTTTTTTACTATAGTGTCTTGCCATCGAAGGGAGACTTTGACTGTAGGCCTTAAAATTGTCTTAAATAGTTTTTGTCTTGTTCATAAAGTTTCTTTTTAAAATGTGATGGAAAATCAGTTGACTCTCAGTGACCTATAATCCACATCACAAAGTGCCACTTATATTGCTTTCCCACCATAAGACTGTTAGGCTTTTGTCCAAGGAGGCAGAAGATTTATAGAGTATGGAGTTTGAAATTCTATGTCATTACGCTGGAAACCAGTCCTTAGCCAGTTAGGACTAAAGTGCATCGACAGAGCAGTGAGTGAAAGCAATTATTAAGAGAGCTCTTTAAAAAATATATGTTTTATTGATATGACTTGCAGGTTAAAATTGAGGTACATTGGCAAAAGAGAATGAGAAAGTGAATGGAGTGCCTCCCTGTATTATGCTTAATATCTGTCAGTATCATTACTCCCTCCCTTCTATCAGCATTGCATTTTAACAAAATATGACACAATTGAAAAGGTGGCAAAGGAACTGGTCTGATGTTTTCTGATGTGCTTTTTCTAATGGTATCAGTATAAACCTCAAAGGCTGTGTCCTAAGTTTGTGAAGTTCACAGTCCTTCCTTTCCTGTCTAAAACATGCCAGTACTGCTAAATCTGTGATCTCATTGATGTGGGTACCACAGCCCATCCATTCTTGCCTCTTCTGTGCAATTCTTGCAGCTGTCAGTGAAGCTGTATAGGTTGTCCACCATTTATTTCTTGCTCTTGACTTGGGGCTAGCCCATCTTTTTTTCCCTCAGTCATTCATTTCTTTTATGACATCCTTTTGGTCACTTCTGATTCTTTCCAATTGTTTGTACTGTAATATGCCACATTATTTAAAACTGTCACCTGGGATAGCTCAAGGGTCCTTAGAGATCATCTAATTCAGCCCTAGAATTTTTCAAATGGGGAAACCAAGGATCTGGGAAATGAAGTCGTCTATTTACACAAAGTCACATCAGTGACTTGTAAAACAGATCTTCTTTATTCAGATCTAATGATCTGCATCTATGACGAAATAATAGCTAACATTTTATAGCTTTTATAGCTTTCAAAAATAACTTTTATAGCTTTCAAAAATCTTATTTGATCCTTGCAACAATCCTGAAAGGCAAGTGCTACCATTATCCCCATTTTATGGATGAGGAAAACAAAAACAAAGGCTAAGTGACTCACCTAGGGTCACTTAACTTATAAGTGTCTGAGGGTGGATTTGAACTCAGATCTTCCAGATTCCAGGTTCAGTGTTCTACTCACTGTTCCCCCTGCCTACCTTATTAAACACATATGCAATAAACTTCTTAATCATGATCCTGTCCTTATCCTTATAACAGTGTCCATACTGGCGGTGGAAGAGTATGAAGAAATGCAGGTGAACCTCGAATTGGAAAAGGATCTTCGGAAGAAAGCCGAGACATTTGCACAGGAGGTGAGTGTGGCTTATGGAAGCAAAACTGAGACTGGTTTTAAAACAAAACAAAACAAACAAGATCAACAAAGATCTTTGCCAATGACATATCAGTTCAGCTTTCTGAGGTAGGGGTAGATCGCTGCACGTAAAATTCATCATCCGCTAATGCCCCACCAGAGTATAGGGCTTGAAGACCGGACCACTCACAGCCAGGCTGTCAGGAAGCTTCAGAGAGCCTTGGGAACTTGAGGCATGCTTCTCTGTAGACGAGGCAGGATGATAAAGGACCTCTGTCCCCATGCTTCTTTTCGGTTACTCCACGGTGCTATCTTTATGTCAGGTGATTTTTCCACTTGCTTTGAAGTGTTGCCATAATGTGTATCCACTATCCCACTCACTCCCCAGTTGTAATGGTTCTCTTCTTACCCTTAGAGATAAGAGAACCCTATCAAGCAGCACCCCGATTGTGTTCCTTTGGTCCACATGCTATTCAGTTCACTGATTCATCTCCTTCATTCATTCAGCAGACCTTCTATGCTGACTTTATTGTTTATCTCCAGTTTATCCTCTCTGTGGCTTGTTTGCACATAGTTGTTTGCGTGTTGATCTCTGTCATTAGGCTGTGGGCTTCTTGTGAGCGGGGACTGTCTTTTGTCTTTCTTTGTATGCCCTTGTACTTAGCACAGTGCCTGGTATACAGGAGGTGCCTAAAAAGTGCTTATTGATTGATTACAGAGTACTGTGCTAGGTACTGAGGGAGATAAGAACATAAAAGTCAAAGATTTCCATTTGCCTTTAGATAGAATACAGTTTAGTAGGGGGGATAAGACAGATGTACAGATAACATGATAAGTGCATGAGAGAAGTACAGAGAATTATGGGAGTTTAGAGCAGAGTATTAATAAAAGGCGACTTTTTTTAAGCTTTGTAAGATAGTTTGCATATATTTCCTCATTTAACAAACCAGTACAAAAATACTACAGGTGTTTTTTAATCTTTATTTTACAAAAGAGGAAACTGAGGCTCAGAAGGATTAATGAGTACCTTGCCCTTGATCACACATTTAATAAATGCTAGAGGTGAGATTCAGATGTAGGCCTTTCCTAACAAGTCTAGGTTTTTTCCTGCCATACCTTACTCTTCCTCCTCTTCTTCCTCCTCTTCCATCTTCTCTTCCTCCTCCTTCTCCTCCTCCTCCTACTCCTCTTCCTAGTACTACTTGGCATGTATCTATCACTTACTGTGTGCCAGGCACTGTGCTAAGCACTTTGCACTTATTGTCTCATCTGATCTTCACAACCCTGAGGTAGGTGCTGTTATAATTCTTCTTTAATAATAATAATAATAATAATAGCTAAAATGTATGTAGCACTTACTACATGCCAGGCACTGTGCTAAGAACTTTAGAATTAATATTTCATAACCCACATAAATCCTCAGCATTGCTATGTATTTCTAACAAAGTCCAACAGCAAGAAATAGAGAAATTCCAGTTAAAGTTACCGTAGACATTATAAAATATTTGGGAATCTGCCTGCCAAAACAAACCCAGGACCCATAAGAACACAGCTACACAATACTTTTCACACAAATAAAGTCAGATCTAACTAATTGGAGAAACATCAGTTGCTCATGGCTGGGTTGAGCTAATATAATAAAAATGACAATTTTACCTAAATTAAGTTACATATTTAGTGCCATACCAATCAATCTACCAAAAAATTACATTATAGAACTAGAAAAAATAGCAACAAAATTCATTTGGAAGAACAAAAGGTCCAGAATATCAAGGGTATAATGAAAAATGCTAAGGAAGGTAGCCTAGCCATACCAGATTTTAATCTGTATTATACAAAGCATCAGTCATCAGAACTACTTGGTACTGGCTGAGGAATAGAGAAGTGGATCAATAGAATAGATTGGGTACGTGAGACTCAGCGGTCAATGACTAGTAATCTATTGTTTGATAAACCCAAAGACCCCAGTTTGGGGGATAAGAACTCACTATTTGACAAAAACTGCTGGGAAAACTGGAATGTAGTATGGGAGAAACTGGGCATAGACCAATATCTAACAGCGTATACCAAAATCAAGTCGAAATGGGTGCATGATCTAGGTATAAAGGATGATACTGTAAGCAATTTGGGAGAGCAAGGAATAATTTACCTGTCAGATCTATGGAGAATGGAAGATTTTTATGACCAAACAAGAGTTAGAGAGCATTATAAAATGCAAAATGGATCATTCTGATTACATTACATTGAAAAGTTTCTGTACAAATAAAGCCAATGTAACCAAAATTAAGAGAGAAGTGGAAAATTGGAAAACCATTTTTATGACCAGTGTCTCTGATAGAGGCCTCATTTCTAAAATATACAGAGAACTGAGTCAGATCTATAAGAATACAAGTCATTCCCCAATTGATAAATGGTCAAAGGATATGAAGAGGCAGTTTTTGCAGGACAAAATTAAAGATATCTATAAGCATATGAAAAAATGCTCTAAATGATTATTGATTCGAGAAATGCAAATCAAAACAATTCTGAGGTACCGCATCTCACTGGTCAGATTGGCTAAGATGACAAAACAGGAAAATGATAAATGCTGGAGAGGATGTGGAAAAATTGGAACACTAATGCATTGTTGGTAGAGTTGTGAACTGATCTAACCATTCTAAATAGCAATCTGGAACTATGCCCAAAGGGCTATAAATAAGTGCATGCCCTTTGACCCAGCAATACCACTTGTAGGGTTGTATCCCAAAGAGATCATAGAAGTGGAAGGAGGACCCTTATGTACAAAAATATTTATAGCAGCTCTTTTTGTGGTGGCAAAGAATTGGAAATCAAGGGGATGCCCATCAATTGGGGAATGGCTGAGCAAGTTGTGGTATATGAATGTAATGGAATCCTATTGTGCTGTAAGAAATGAGGAGAAGACAGACTTTATAATAACCTGGAGAGACTTATATAGACTCAAATTAAGTGAGAAGAACAGAACCAGGAGAAATCGTTGACTACTGAGTCAACTTGACTACTCTCCAATTAGTTAGATCTGACTTTATTTGTGTGAAAAGTATTGTGTAGCTGTGTTCTTATGGGTCCTGGGTTTGTTTTGGCAGGCAGATTCCCAAATATTTTATAATGTCTACAGTAACTTTAACTGGAATTTCTTTTCCAACTGGAGTAGAATGTGAACTGGGTCTTGAAATATGGATTGGATTTTACTAGGTGGAAAAAGGGGGAACATATTCCAGGAAGAGGGAAAAGTTTGAACAGAGGCCTATGGAGTAAAAAAAAACCAAAACCCCAGTGAGGCAGATATATGGAAAAGGGAGCTCCAATTTGACTTAGATGCAGATATATGTGAGGTAGGAGCAACATAAAACAAAGATGAAATTGTGGGTCAAACCTAGATTCTAGATGGCCTTAAATGGTCTGCTGGAAAGAATGCTGCATTTGTAGTCAGAAGACCTGGGTTATTCCTCAGTGGCACACTTTACATCGAAGATACAGCCTTACTGCATACACAGGAACACATACTACTTCTGTTGTCATTAGGTTTGTGATAAATGAAACTATACTTGTGACTTGAGAATTGAGGCAGGCAGAAATGCATTTTAATATCTTGGCAGCACAGATTGGGCAAATCGCTTAAACTGTTCAGGCCCCAGTTTTCTCACATATAAAATAAGAGGGATTGGACTAGATATGGACTCTAAGAATCCTTTGCAGTCTCAATCTATGATTCTACATTTGAAGCAAGCAAGAATCAGCAAAGATTTTTTTTTTAAGCAGTGCAAAAGAAGTAATCATCCTTGCGCTAAGGGGATAATCTGGTATTGCTGTACAGCAGTGGTTCTCAACCTTCCTAATGCTGCGACCCTTTAATACAGTTCCTCATGTGGTGACCCCCCCAACCATAAAATTATTTCGTTGCTACTTCATAACTGTAATTTTGCTACTGTTATGAATCATAATGTAAATATATGATATACAGGATGTATTTTCATTGTTAAAATTGAACATAATCCACAGGTTGAAAACTGCTCTATTCAGGATGGCTTGAAATGGAGTCTAATGGTTTCTCTAGGAGTGATTATATTTTCTTAGATGAGAGATAATAAGGACCTGGATTGGAGAAGTGGTGATGAGCATGGAAATGGGGTTGATTTGGAAGATATTTTGAAGGTAAAAATTATAATACTTGATACCTGTTTGTTATAGGAAAGAGATGACTCTCAAAAATGGTATTAAGATTGGAACATGGGAGAGTAATAATATCCTTAATAGAAAAAGAGAAATTAGGAGGAAATTCCGGTTTGGGGAGAAAGATAATGAGTTCTGGGCATGTTGACTTGGAGCGTCTGTATGACCAAGAGATAGTTCAAAATTCAGCTCTAGAACTAGACTTAGATTTGAGAGTCATCTGCCAAATTGACAGTAGAAGTTAGAGAAGGATATCAATTCACCAAGAAAGAAATTAGAGAGGAAAACGGAAGGTCAAAGTCAGCCAACTGAGAAAGATCCAATATTTACAGCAGCTTTTCTGTATCATGGACCCTTTCGACAATGTGGTGAAGCTTATGGGCCCCTCCTCAGAATATAAAAGACATAGGAGAAGCCAGTTCTATTAGAATAGTTATCAAAATATGTTTTTAAAAAATCCAAGGTTACAGACCCCAGGCCAACAACCCCTGCTTAGAGCAGAAGCAAGAAAAGAGGTCTTTACAGAGCAAGTGAAGGACTAGGATAGTCAGTTAAAATGTTTAAATATTATGGCTCTTAGTCCTGTTGACCTTTTGAAGTGAAGATATAAAAGTGACTGGAGTAAGGTTCATTTATATGTAGTCAACTGCATCTGTGTATCATACTATGGAACTTAGGGAAGCTATTTAAAGGGTAATAGTGGAAGGAGTATCTTCTTTAGAAAACATAATGACTTCTTTTGGGTCTTCATCCTTGACCTTTGGGCAATGTTTGACATTGTTCATTGCCCTCTCCTAGATGCTCAGTCCTCTATAAATCTTCCTTTTGCTGCTTTCTCTGGGTTTTCCTCTCACTGTCTTACAGCATCTTCTTTGTCTCCTTTGCTGGATTATTGTCTCTCATATCCCCTAGCTCTGTGCTAGTACACACCCAAAGGTTCTGTCCCGGTGGTCCTTTTTCCTTTCTCTGTCTTAATTTGGTGACTTCATCACTTCTCAAGGGCTTAATAGTCATCTGAATGCATGTCTCCAGGATATTCATCTCTCTCCTGAGTTCAGAGCCACTTTTCATACTGGATAGTGTATTAGTCATTTCAAATTCAACATGTCCAAAAGAAAACTAAATATCTTTCCCTGTAAAGCTCACTCTTCTTCTGCTCTTTCTTACTTATATCTAGGGTACTACCATCTTTCCAGTCACATGTATTCCACTCAGTATCATCTCTTGTTCCTCAGTCTGCTTCACTGCACGTGGCTAATCAGTTGTGCAAAATCTTTTTGTTTCTTCCTCCACAATCATCCACCTCTTTGGGTCTGGGTAAGTCTTACACAGTGACTTTGCCATCATCACCAGGAAGTATCAGTGGAAGCTGGGATTGTTGTGATGGTGATAAATGGGATTAGCATATACACAGAAACAGACAGACATTGAGAATAAATTCAAAGAAATTGAAAAAAAAAAGAATCCACCTCTTTCTTTCTACTCTCCCAGCTACCACCTCAGTTTAGATTCTCATCACCTCTTGCCTGGACTGTTCCAGTAGCCTTCTAATAGTTTTCCCTGCCTTTTTCCTTCCCTTTCCCTGGGCCATCTTCCCCACTGCAATCAAAGTGACTTTCCTAAAGTGTATGTCTGATCACATCAGTTCCATTATTCAATGTCAATGGTTTCTTATTACCTCGAGGATCAAATATATACTCCTCTGCTTGACATTTAAAGCCTTTCAGGAACTGGACGTAATCTATGTTTTCAGTCTTATAAATTTACTTTCCTTCATTAGACTAGGAACTCCTTGAGAGCACAGAGATTGGGGTTTTTGTTTGTTGATTTTGTTTTTTGGTCTTTTTTTTTGTATACCTACATTCAGCACAGTCAGTGCCTGGCTCATAGTAGGGGCGGAATAAATGCTGCTTGTTGACTTCATGGCCTCTTTAGTCTGGCCAAACTGTCCTTTTTTCTTTTTTTCATACATTATACTCTTGCCTGTCTTCATGGATCTGTACAGATTGTTCAGCTTTCCCTCCCTCCTTTTTCTTTGCTTCTTAGAATCTCAAGCTTTCTGCAAGACTTAGTGCAAGCATCATTTTGTACATAAAACATTTCCTGAATTGCCTCTCTCCCCACAAAATCACCTGCTGTTTATTTTTAATAGATCTGCACATATACATGTTGTTTTCCCCTAGAATATAAACTCCTTGAGAGCAAGGACTAATTCACTTTAGACTTTATATCCCTCGTGCTTAGCATTTGGTTGGCATTTAATAAATTCTTGTGGATTGGTTGATTGAAGGGAAAGAAAGAAAGCTCTGATTGAAAAGAAGGAGTGGAAGGAAGCCAAAGAATCAGGGTTATAAGGATGGCATTTGAAAATCATTATCTGGTTTGGGGAAATAGCTTATCCAAGCTTAAATGTTGTTATCTTGCCTTTGTACCATGGGAAAGGTTTAATCGAAGATGATCTACCTCAAAGCATTATGATTCATTTCTTTCAGTAACTCTAATGAAAGGTAAGTAAATATTGTCATTTTATTACTGTGGGGGGAAAGAAAGGAACCAAAGTATGTCAGAGCCCTCTGGGGGAAAAAGCTATAGGAGTATGAATAATGGACATAAATAAGCAATGGGGTGGTGGGGGGTGGGGGTGGGAAGGAGATATCCGCATGAATATACTCACATTGCTAAAGTGAAAAGGTTGGCTGATTTTGACTTGAATGCCAGGGTCATATTTTGAGAGACATTTAAGTTTCCCATCCGTTCTTTATTAGAACTGTTAGAATACAAAGCTGCTTGGAGAAGACCTTGAAGGCCATGGTAATAGTGGAGAGGAGAGATGGAAGGAGCAAGATTCCATAACGAATAAGAAAATGAATTGCTACTCTTTCATGCATGTCGCAAGTCTGTAATAAATATTTATTGGTGGTGATAACAACATTAGCATGTTAACCCCAGTGAGAGAGCAAAATGGAAATGTGAGATGGCAACGGGAGAATAGGAACAGAGGCATTTAATATTACCAGTAACAGTGATACTTGCATTAGTGCTGAACATTAAAAAACAACAACAAAAATATATTACCTTAAACCTTTTTATGAATCTAGGGCAAATATACTTTATTGTGATAGTTACTCTTGTTCTCTTTTTTTTTAAAGATACAGACTGAAAAAATAGCCTAAGGGGAAAAATAAACAAGAAATACCCCAGGACTAGAAAACCCATGACTCAGAGAATGTTCCTAACTGAGCTTTCTGTTTCTTTTGGGTTGTATTAAGATTTGAAAATTTGTTCATAAGTTTTTCGATACATCTTTCAAACTTTTTGTTGGAAGAGATCTTCATCACCTAATTATTATATTGTCCATATGCTAGCTAACATAACTTGTGATGAACAGATATTTATGAAGTGAAACAATACCTGCCCATAAGAAGTTTAAAATCTGGCTGGGGGAAACAACATAGAGATATATAGGTAGAAAATAATAATAATACAAACTTAACATTTATAGAGAAACTCGAAGTTTGCAAAGAACTTAATAAATATTATTTCATTTGAGCCACGCAGCAACCTGGAAAGTAGATGTTATTATTATTCCTCATTTTTCAGATGAGGAAGCTGAAGCACAATGAAGTTAAGTGACTTGACCACAGTCGCACAGCTAGTAAGTAGATTAGACTAGATTTGAACTTAGGTCTTCCTGACTTTAGGTCCAGTGCTCTATCCCTAGCTGCCCAGAGTCACTCAGCTACAAATAATGATGGTTTTCTTTGACATTTCTTCTCTACTACCCAGTCAACAAATATTTACCTAGTACCTCCTAAGAACAAAACACCATGATTGGGACCATGGGATATCCCATGAAGAAGTGTCAACACAGGCTCCCTGTGCTTCCAGAGGCCACGATAATTTAATAGTAATGATGTTAATAGCTAACACATAGTGCTTACTATGTGACAGGCACTTTGCCAAGTGTTTCGTAATTTTCTTATTGATTCTCACAATAGCCCTAGGAGGTAGGTACCACTATCACCCCCATTTTGCAGATGAAGAAACTGAAGAAAACAGGGAGTAAGTGTCTTGCCTAGTGTCACACAGCTAATAAGTGTCTGAGGCAGAATCTGAACTCAGGTCTTGCTGAATCCAGGCCTAGCACTCTATTACTTTTGAATTCAGACATCTCATTTTCTCTCTCTTTTTTTTTTTTGGAGGGCAATTGGGGTCAAGTGACTTGCCCAAGGTCACACAGCTAGTTTTGTGTTAAGTGTCTGAGGTTGCATTTGAACTCAGGTCCTCCTGACTCCAGGGCTGGTGATCTATTCACTGCTCCACCTAGCCGCCCCCAGACATCTTATTTTCACAGATGAGGGAACTGATGCCCAGAAAAAACAAATGGCTGGCCTAAGGTGGCATAAGTAGCAGGACCAGGATTAAACTTCAGGTCTGACCTGAAATTCAGCACTCTGTCCATTACACTGCTCTGCCACTCATGGCGTTTGCTTAGTGCCAATAAATAACACAGGCAGTGAGTCCTATAGGAAATCAAGTGTCCTAAGGCTTTAAATGCACACATTTGACAAAATAATGCTGGATGACAGGCTATGCCAGGCTTCCCTGCAGCTGATGTTGCTGTTTGTGAATGCCAAGCTCTGAAAATTAATCAGGGTGCAAATAATAGTGTTCTGTCATTTTTCTGCATGAAAAAAGTATCTTAGTTGAGTGTATTCTACACATGAGAGACTGACAGGTGGAAGCACATGCTTCCAAAGAGCAGATCGGCAGCATTCATGTTGTTCCTGCCTCTAGTTCCTACAGATGGTGGAATTAATATGTTTTGTTTTCCAGGCAAAGTGAAATCATTATTGCCTGTCCCTGTCCCTGATTCACTTAAGAATCATTAATTAAGTGCTGCTATGTCCCTTGATACTTAGGGCCAGCTCAAATACAGAAGAAGAGCACATGGCCCCTGTCCTCAAGGAGCTTGCACCCTGTGTTATTTATTCAGTCGTTCAACAAATGTTTATTGGGTGTCTGCTGTTTGCTAGGCTCTATGCCACCTGCTGGTTTGTGTTCCCTTGGCAGTGATTTTAGTGCTAATAGGTTATTCTCATGCCTTGTCCTTGAAAGGGAAAGGAGAAAGGAGGAGAGTGGCCTCAATAGGTGATCACATTTTAGGATCCTGTCTAATTGGAGGATTGTGGTAAATCTTTGCTCTTCTTGGGAAAAAGTAAGATTATATTTAGATGTGAGTATGGAACATGTGATGTGTTCCAGACATGAAGACTGGAATACTGATCCAGAAAAATCAGTCTAATTTCAGAGCTTGAAAAATTGGACTCTGGGGCCACCCTCCTGCTTACATGTATAGGGTGAAAAAAATTAAGTAAAAAAGAAAAAAATCATTTTCACTCCTGTTAACTATTGTTGTAATCTTTGTAGGAGGAAACACATAGTGGTCCCCCCCGAAAGTGTCTAGGATATTTTTGGTATGTATTTATTTGGCTGCACTAAATGCTGTCTTTTTTTTTTTTCCAGCATCTTAGCTCAGCTAAAGAGCCTTTAAGATGTATTCCTTTACCTACCCTGGAAATGAAAATTCAATGGGCCTTTCTTTTTCTTTTCATCAAGTTGCACTTGGAGATCTAAGTGGAACAGTTTGTCTATTTCTTTGTTATTAACTTTTGCAGATGTTCATTGAACAAAACAAGCTTAAGAGACAAAGCCACCTTCTGCTGCAGAGCTCGGCCCCTGACCAGCAGCTTTTGAAAGCCTTAGAGGAAAATGCAAAACTCACCCAGATCTTAGAAGAAGAGAGAATTCAACATCAACAAAAGGTAAAGCTAGATTTTCTTTCAGAAGACTTTAAAAAACATTTTTTCTTTTAAATTTAAACACAGTCAGCTAGTTATTGATTATTTGTTCTAACTGAGGGGTCAGCACAGAATGGATGAATGAAGTCCACGTATATAATTCTACACTTCACGTTATTCATTGGTTTCTGTCTTCTTGCAGCCAGCCTTGACCAAAAAAAAAAGTTACCAAATTGAACTAAAAGACACACTGTATTTAAAGTTTGAATGAATGGTAAAAGATAGGAAGGAGCAAGGGAAGGAAGCAGAATTTGTAAGAGGAATGGATAATTCAGAACCTGGATAATTGAGAGTTGATTGTATGTCTTAGGTTTTGAAGTAAACAGTATTCTCAAAATTTATCTTTAGAGAATACTGAAGCTTTATTCCTTAACTTTTACAGGGAGAAAAAGAGACCCATGGGAATAGTAATTGCTTGCTTATAGAAAAGCTAGTTTTGTCAACTAGCCCAAATTGTATACATTTAAAGAGTTGGTGAGTGGTTCTTTCAATGTACCATTCAAGCCAACATAGCCTACCCATAGGGAACTGGAGGCTTCAAGCAGGAAAGGATAGTCATTGTAGTAGCTGAAGAGAGAGGAAGTGGGAGAGGAGAGACCAAAAGAGGTGGAACAAGGACTTTAAAATTAAAATATCTACTTTAGAAAAATTACATCAACACTGGCAGCGCTTAAAATGTTTGGAGGTGGAGTTGGGGGTGGAAGGAGGAAAGAGTTTAAAAGATGCTATTTGTTAATGCTTATGCAGCCCCTCTGTGGGATAACAGTTGCAGGGTTTGGGGTTTTTTTTTGTGAGTGCTTGATATTTTTACAAAATTACAAATTGGAAGGGTTAAGGTGGAGGGATAGAATTTACTTAATCCACTTGTAAAACTATGTGTGAATTATGTGGGATAAAGTGAAATAATTAAACTGATTGACATACAATTAACCTTAGAATTTTTTCCATCTTTAAAAATATTTTAAAATAGATCTTTAATGATATCTTTTGTTTTTGTATTGCCTATGTTTCCTTTTTGTGTTTCTTCCCCTCTACCAAGGAGCATCCCATATAATGAAGATACTTGTTTAAAAAAAGAAAAATAATTTCAGCAAAATCAATCAGTACATCAGAAATATTTAACATTATATGCAATATTTCATACTCATGGAGCCCCTACTTCTTACAAAAGATTGGGGGAAAGGCGGTGTCTTTTTATATCTCTTTTTTATTCATTATAATTTTTTGATGTTTAGTTTTGGTTATTTTGTATTTCTTTGAATTTCAATTTACATTGTAATAGACATTGTGTCTGTTGTTTTCCTGGTTCTGTTTACTTCATGTTTCATAAATTCATAAAGTTTTTAAAGGTTCTCTGTATTTATCATTTAATCTTTTTTAAAGCACATTAATATTCCATCATATGCATGTACCACAACTTGTGTAGTCATTCTCTCTCTAATGAGTGGACAAATGTTTTCTTTCCAATTCTTTGTTAACCGCAAAAGTGCTGCTATCAATATTTTGGTATATTAGGATCCTTTCTTTTTTATCTGTGATTTTATATGTGTATGTTCATCTGTAAGATTTTATGGTAGCCACCTGATTTACATTTCATTAAATTTGCAAGATGAAAATACATCTTTTATTCTTCATCATGAAACCACATTTTTAAAAATCATGTTGAATGTTAAATGTTGAACAGTCCATTTTCCCAAGTTTAGCTTTTATTATAACCTATAGGTTTTCAATTGGGTTTTAATCAGTTGCATTCCAAGGTCATTTGAGGAGGAAATTTATTTCCACATCTTTGTTAAAACTTTCCTGATGTGTGGCATGGTACAAAGTCCATGTTGCAGGATTCTACCTCCATTTAAGAATTTCTGTAGTTTTGGGTAAGTTCTGTGTCTCAGTATATCATTGTATTTATCAGAGTCCATCATTCCCTTGATTAGGGATTAACTTTCAGATCCTGGAAGTTTTTTTAACTAGAAGTTAAAAAAGAATCCCTCAAACAGTTTTCAATTGTGTATGTTTGATAGTCTTAAAGGATCACTTGGACTTCTGGGAACACTTTTGATAAAGTATTAAATAAAAAATTCTCACGAGTAAAAAATTACCGCTTTCCAAATTTCAGTATTCCCAGCTCTAAACTGTATTGCTTATAGTGTTTTTTCTTCATAGTGGTGGTAAGCAACTATTTGGTTTTTTTTCCTCTTATTATTCTTCCAACTACAAGAAGCTTGTGCTGCCTTATAGAAGGACTACTAAGGATGGTAAAAGAATGAACATTTAATAAGCAAGTACTATGTGCCACATACTGTGCCAAGCAATATACATATGTAATTCAATTTAATCTTCACAACAACTCTGGGAGAGAAATGATATTATGACCTCCATTTTATAGCTGAGGAAACTGAGGCAGACACAAATCAGGTGATTTACCCAAGGTCACATAGCCAGTGTGTCTGAGGCCAGATTTGAACTCAGCTCTTCCTAATTATAGGCTCAAAACTATCCATTATGCCACCTAGCTACCTGCCAGGTCTTTCTGAAGATCACTGCTTATTTTCTGAAGATTTGATTGTTTTTCAGTTTGTCAGTTCTTGGCATTGTTTTTCATTTGTTATCATACTTTACATTCCAATTCAATGCAACTAATCCTGTTTCCTTGTGGGCTTGAATGATCCTTAAAACATTTGACTTCTCCATATCAACAGCCACTTCAATATCTCTATCAGTCATCAAAGTGTACTCTTTAAGAGATATATTCCCTTTTCATGTTTGTCTGGAGTCATATCCATTCCTAAAAACCACAGGACTAAAAACAGAACGAAAGAGAGCAGTAAAATATTTATGTAGCACAAAATTCAGCAGTCAGCTGACAGAGAGCTAATTAAATATGGAGAAACCAACTCAATCAAGTTTCATTTTGTCGGGGTCAGATATTCTAAGTTTTCTCACTGTCAGTAGAAGCGCACATATATGAGAATTCCTATCACAAAATGAAACAATATCAGAATCATTGTCTGTCCTAGGCAATTCACACACACTGCCAAAGTGTATTCCTAAAGCCCAAGTCTAACCAACCACTCTCCTGAGTAATAAGCTACACTGGTTTTCTGTTGTCTGTGGAATCAAATATTAACTCCTTGGTTTGGCTTTTAAAGTCTTTCACAATTTGGTTCCAACCTACCTTTCCAGGCTTATTACACATTACTCCCCTTCACAGACTTTTCTTCTCATCAGACTCACCTTTTTTTTCTTCCTCATATTCAGTATTCTATTTCCCATCTCTAGAGATAGACTTGTACAGGCTATTTTTCATGCCTGGAATGCACCAAGCCTATCAAGCTGGATCCCCAGCTCCTTTAAAGTTCAGTTTAAGCCCTAAGCCTTATCTCATACATGAAGCTGTTCTTGAGCAATATAGCCATTCCTCAAATTACCTTGTACTTACTTTGGAAATATTTATACGGATCAGAGTTGTTTCCCATAATAAAATGCAATCTTCTTGAAAGCAGGAAATTTCACTTTGATTCCAAAGCACCAGTGCAGTTCCTGGCATATAAAAGTCATTTAGTAAATACTTGTTTGAATGACACACTTCAGATGCGAAAATTTACAAAATACCTGGATTTCTTATTAGAAGATGAATCCAAATAGGAGGATTTTAACTGCTTTAAGTAAATTTTCATCTATGCCATTTGTTTGGGCTTGGTAAGTTTTCTTTTTTTTTTAAAGTCAATTTCTTATTATTGATGAAGTTTGAAAAAGGGAAGTGGTAATTACAAAGAGTTAGCATAATTTTAATAAAAACAAGTCATCCCAGACCAACCTTGTTTCCTTTTTTGGCTGGATTTCTAAGTTCATTGTTGAGAGTCATTGCTGTGAAAATGGTTTCCTGTATTTTAGCATAGCTATTGATAAAGTTACTTCATCTGTTTTCATAGAAAAGATAGAGAGATGGAATAGATGATAATGCAGTTAAATAGATTCAGAGTTGGTTACATGATTGGAGCTGCAGAGTACTTATTAGTGGTTTTAGGTCAGTGTGACAGGAAGTCCCCAGTAAAGTACACAGGGGTCTTGCTTGGCTCTATGCTGTTGCTGAACATTTTTAGAAGAGGCTTAGATAAAATCATAAATGGTGCGCCTATCAAATTTGCAGATGCTATAAAACTGATAAAAATGACAACACAATATATGTCAGTTAGGATGCACAAGGATCTTGACAGTATAGAGCACTGGACACAATCTAAAATCAGTAGGGTCAAATTGCAGTTGGATTCAAAAAATAATTTATTAGCTAATATTTATATAGTGTTTACTATGTGCTTTACAATTATTATCTCACTTGATCCTCAAAACAATCCTCAGAGGCAAGTCCTATTATTATCCCCATTTTATAGAAGAGGAAACTGAGACAAACAGGGATGAAGTGACTTGCCCAGGATCATAAAGCTAGTAAGTGTCTGAGGCAGCATTTGAACTCAGTTCTTACTGACTCCAGGGCTGGTCCTCTATCTACTGAACCATCTAGCTACATTGTACAATTGACAAGTATAAGAAGGGGGAAGCATGATTACACGGTTGTTCTGAAAAAGATCTGGTGTTTGGTGTACTACTGAAAACACCCAGTACAGGTTACTAGGGTGATTGATGTAGCATCCAAGAGAACTAATGAAGTCTTGAATTGCATTGAGAGACAGAGTCCAGGAATAGGAAAGTGATAGTCCCACTTCAGTCTGCCGTTATCAGACCTCTTCTGGAGTATCACTCTCAGTTCTGGGCACCACAATTCAAGAAGGATATTGATCTACAGAAGAGGGCACCAAGGAGGGTGAAGGACTTCATGATACAAAAGAATCAAGTGAAGGAAGTACACCTGTTTAGCCTGGAGAAGAGTAGATTAAGAGAGATGTGGAAGCTGGTATCAAGTATTTGAAAGGATATTGTGTAAATCAGAGATTAGACTCCTGCTCTTTGGCCCTGGGGAGGTGGGGCACAGAACTAGGAGGAAAGGGGAGAGACTTACAAAGAGGCCAATTGAGGTTTAGCTTTAAAAACATAATAATAAAATTTACTAACTGTTCACAAGTGGAATGGACTGCCTCGAGAATTAGGGAGTACCTCCTTGGAGATCCTCACACAGAGAGCAGGCTACCACATGTCAAGTGGGTGATAATGGGAGTTCTTTCTGTGTATAGGGTGGATTAGATGCCCACTGGGGTCTCAAATCTTTCAGTTCTCAGATTTTATGATTCTGATTGTAATTCAATCCAGAATCTGTAGACTTTTAAGTATCCCATGATATATCTGTCTGTGAAATTAAAAAAAAACCAATCATTTATGTTTTCTCTGACAAAGGATGACGGTAACTAAATATAATGTTTAAAACTGACAGGTTAAAGAATTGGAAGAGCAACTAGATAATGAAACACTCCGTAAGGAGATCCATAATCTCAAACAGCAGCTGGAGCTTCTGGAAGAAGATAAGAAGGAACTGGAGCTGAAGTGTCAGAATTCTGAGGAGAGGGCTAAAAATCTAAAGCATTCAGGTAAAGTTGGACAGACTCAAGGTTAGCAGTTAACCCCTTTTAGCTAAAACTGTTCTACCTTTGCAGAATTACAAAGTCTGGGAAAATAGTCAATCCATTAGTCGTTGGGCTTTTTTCATGAACTTTGGGCTTTCTTATGTAAGATCTAAGAATTAATTGAAACAAACTGAAAATATCCCAAACTTGGGAGATTTTTTTTTTTTAGGTTTTCAGACATTGTCAGGGAATACTTTTCTTTCCACTACATGTTGTTTTGCCCTTTTTTTTTTTTTTTACCTAAGCAAGACAGGATGTGGCCGTCAGCAGAGTGAACATTTCATGACACAATGGATGATACTATTCTTAACACCACACTTAACAGTGTAGTGCATGTGCAGTAACCCACTTTTTTTGGGGGGGGGGGTCTAGATTTGTGCTTTCATTAATGAGGAATTTATCTATCCGATATATATGTTGTTTGTACATAGCTCTTTGCAGGTTGTCTCCCCCATAAGACTGTAAACTCCTTAAGAAGATCTGTTTGGTTTTTTCTTTTCTTTTGCCTTTTTATCCCCAGTGCTTAGCATGGTACCTGGCACACAGTATAATAAATGCTTGTGTCTGACTTGATTTTCAAGTGAGAAAACTCTTTCAACAAATGCGCCATGTGTAGCTTGTTTCCAGAATCTCTTATTAGTACAGTGACTTGTCTAGGATCATACAAGTAGTATAGGTCAGAAGCAGAACTTGAACTCAGATCTTTCTGACTCCAAAGCTGGTTCTCTATCCATTATACTGCACTGTCTCTCCAGTATTCCACATGTGTAAACTCAAAACTTTTTTTTTTTTTTTTGCTTTTTGGAGGGCAGTTGGGGTTAAGTGA
>CM053598.1:77184412-77224383 GCA_028646575.1 Pseudocheirus occidentalis
ATACAGGCAAGGAAACCAATAAACAGTAGAAAGATAGCATGGGACTTGTAAAATTTGGATCACCACAAACAATGCCATAAATTTCTTTCAGAGGTTAGTTTTTTCTTTAATTTTAATTTTTTTTTTTTTTTTTTGCTTTTTGAAGGTCAGTTGGGGTTGTGACTTGTCCAAGGTCATCCGGCTAGTAAGTGTTAAGTGTCTGAAGTCGAATTTGAACTCAGGTCCTCCTTACTCCAGGGCTGGTGTTCTATTCACTCAGAGGTTAATTTTTAAAAAGAAAGATGATTCTCTCCATAATTACTTCAACATTTCATATGAGGTTTGTCATTGTTGAAGATTTTAAAATTTTTGTTAGACTTTAGAAATATCTCACAAAAAGTTATCCCAACATAATTTTTTGCAGCAATATACTTCATACAATATTCCTAAAGCCCATGGAAAAGACATAGGATCCTTTTGTGGTACTATTTAGTCGATGGTAAGGGGCAGCTAGCTGGCACTGGGCTTGGAATAAGGAAGACTCCTCTTCTGAGTTCAAATCCAGCATCAGACACTTACTAGCTGTGTGACCCTGGACAAGTCACTTCACCCGGTTTGCCTCTGTTTCCTCATCTGTAAAAGGAGTTGCAGAAGGAAATGGCAAACCATTCCAGTACCTTTGCCAAGAAAACCCCTAATAGTGTCATGGTGTCATGACCAAACGACAAAATGGGAATGTGCTCATGGCTACACAACTGGTCGTTTCTGAAGTTTATCATTCTAATCCCGGGTCTCCTAGGTCCAGTACTACTACCCCATAGCGCACAATATCTGGATTTATTCAATCCGCCGGTCTGTTACCCCCTTGACTCCTTCCCCCATTCAGGATCTCTTTCCTGGAATGCTTTAACAGCCTCCAAACTGGCCTCTTCCCTCTCCAATTCCCTTCCAAACGTCTACTGAAATGATATTCCCTCTGCATGGGAATTTCATTAGCTCTCCACTGAGTTTATGATAAAATATGAGTTCCCTTAGCTTGGCATTTCAAGTCTTAAAGAGTCTATTCAAGCTACCTTTCTAGCCCTGTTTTACCCTTCTCTCCTGCATATGTGCTCCATACTCGTACCAATTTATCTCTTAGTTACTGCCTGCTCTGATGCTTCTTGGTCTGGATTTTTGTAGTCTGCTGCTCATTCATTACATGCAGTTCCTACGTATTTTTTTTCGTTCTGTTAAACATCATCTTTTCTGGCTCCTCCGACGCTCCGTAGGGTGTCGTCATCGCGGTGCGACCGCCGGAAGTCCGTTTGCCTGGCCCGGCCCGGCTCGGCCGCTTTCCCGGGACTGACGGAGAGGCTCGGCGCTTTTCTCCGCCCCCGCAGAGCCGCGATGGACGATCCCGGCGAGTCGTCCGCGGAGAAGGCCGGAGAGGGCTCCGCGACGGACGAGGCGCCTGTCGCTGCCGCTGCCTCCACCCCTGAGCCGATCTCTGGAGCAGTGCAGCCGCCCGACGCGGCTCCGGAGGACACAGACGGCGAGGAGAACGGGGACTCCAAGGAGGCTTCGACTGAAGATGCCGAGCTCAAGGGCCAGGAAGCATCGGATTTCATTGGGCCTGGAAGGGAGGACTCGTTACTTCCTCCTGCGGCCAAGAAGATGAAGATCGAAACGAAAGAGAGAAAAGAAAAAGAACACAAAGTAGATGAGGACGAAATCCAGAAGATGCAGATCCTGGTTTCTTCCTTTTCTGAAGAGCAGCTGAACCGGTACGAAATGTACCGACGTTCAGCTTTCCCCAAGGCTGCTATTAAACGGCTGATCCAGTCCATCACGGGCACCTCGGTCTCCCAGAATGTCGTCATTGCCATGTCAGGCATTTCCAAGGTCTTCGTCGGGGAAGTGGTAGAAGAAGCTTTGGATGTGTGCGAGAAATGGGGCGAGCTGCCCCCCCTGCAGCCCAAACACATGCGGGAGGCTGTTCGAAGGCTGAAGTCGCGGGGGCAGATTCCTAACTCAAAGCACAAAAAAATCATCTTTCACTAGGTCTGAGAACGGAAGAAATGACCTCCCCATTTCCTCCCCCTGGGGCGTTATGCACTGTTGCCCAGCTTTCCCAATCCACTGAGGACACCGTGAAAAAACATCTGCCTTCAGATCTTCGTGCTCAGTTACCGGGTAGAGAAGAAGCAGACACTTTCAGTTTTGCCTTCTGTCGATGTAGGACCGTTTAGTGCAGGTTATGAATGATCATGACTCTTTACTTTGCTAACCGGAAAGAGAGGCACGTCCACATTTATAGACTCCTTGTACAAATCGTCAGAGAGTACTGTTATCAAATGGGTAACATTCTTCTAAGGAGCAATCTTGATTAATCTCAAGAGTACTTTATTTTGCAAGTTTCACATTGGGACCCATAAACTGCCACCATCTGGGCCTCCTGTCTGATTTGAAGTTGCTAACAGGCTGGAAATTTGGAACTTGTAAAATTTTGATAGTTTAGTTTACAATGTTAGCAAATGGTGAAATGATAGAATAGTTTTATTCCCTTGTGAAAAATTAAACGTTATCATGTGGTTTTTGGTGTATGATCGTTAAACTTTTTTTTTTTTTAACTTGGCAAATAAATGAATTGTTGTCTTCTCCCAAAGTCCAGCTCAGGTGCCACCTGTTCCAGGTACCTAATCCATGAAGGCATGTTTTCCCACTCTGCACCCCCTACTTCCTAGCATGGTTCTTATACATGATAGACAGTTATGTTTGTTGTTGATTTTGTCATGAGGAGGAATTGAGACAGGGTTTCTTCTCAGTTCAATTCAGCAAGCGTTTATTATATAGCTTCTTTATGCCCAACACTGTACTAAGCACTATAAATAAAGAAAATATAGCTCCTGCATTCAAGGAACTTATAGTCCTGTTAAAGAGACAATGCATGATTAAATAGTTAAAATTGTATTTGACTCCTTGCCACCTACATTCTCTCAGTCACCAAATCCTATCAGTTCTGCCACTGAAGTATTTCATTCTCATCATCACCTTTTTTTTTCATTCCCATTGCTATGCCAATTTTAGGCCTGCTTGACTAAAATGTGTGAGTAGCCACTATTCCCCCTTTATTTTATTCAACATGCTGCTATTCTCTTCATAATGCAGTACTTGATCATTTCGCTCCCCCTACCTACTAATAGTGCTTGTCTCCCAAAAAGTTTATTCAGGGCCTTCAATAATGTTTTCACTTGGTTTTCACTCCCATGAATTCAATTATTTCTATGTAAATGATTCTCAGATCTGTCCAATGCTAACCTTTCTGCCGAGGAATGCTACATGGCACAGTGAACTGAGTGCTAGGTCTGGAATCAGGAAGACCTGATTTCAAATCTGGCCCGGGATACCTAGTAGCTTTGTGATCCTGGGTAAGTCACTTAACTCTGTTTGCCTCAGTTTCCTGGAGAGTTGGAGAAGGGAATGGCAATCTATTCCAGTATCTTTGCCAAGAAAACCCTAAAAGGGGTCACAAAGAATTGGAAATGACTGAAAAACAAACAAAACTTCTTTGCTCCCCTCCAGACTTGCTTCTCCAGCTGCTTTTTGGGTGTCTCAAACTGGATGTCCCATATACATTTTAAACCCAATGTGTTCAAAACCACTCATCTTTTTCATCAAACCCTCTCCTTTTTCTGTCTTCTTTATGACTGTTAAAGGTCCTCCTAACCTTCCAATCATCCCGATTAGCAACATAAGTATTATCTTCAATTCCTTACTCTCATTCCCATATCCAGTCATTTGCCAGGTCCTGTTGTTTCTACTTTCTTGACATCTTTTGTATGTTACCCCTTATCTACTTTGATATTACTACCACTATCCCTGGTGGCGAGGCTTTCATTACTATGCTCCTGGATCAGATTTTTAAAAATCCTATTTTTTTGTTGAAAGCCTTCCTAATCTTAGCCCCTTCTTCCTTTCCATTCTTTTTACACCTTATTTCTTGCTCTGTGCTCTCTGATTCAGTAACATCGGCCTCCTTGCTGGCCCATGAATAAGATGCTCCATTATATGGCTCCAGGTATTTTTTCTGGTACTTTCTCATGCCTATAATACTCTCCCTCCTCATCTCTGCCTCCTGGTTTCCATTAAGTCCTACTCAGATCCCATCTACATCAAATCCCAAATACATCCAATCGTAAAATGAGGCCTTTCCTAATCCCTCAATTCTAGAGCCTTCTCTTTCTTAATTGTTTCTTATTTATCCTGTAAGTAACTTATCTGTGTATATTCATGTGCCTGCTTTCTCCTCCATTAGATTGTGTGTTCTTTGAGGACAAGACTGTCTTTCACCTCAGTATTTAGCATATGTGGCACAGCACCCACATTTAACATGGTGCCTGGCACATAGTAGGTGCTTGACCAACTGATACATATCTCTTTATATGTATGTATGTGGTATGTCAGAGGCAGTTTAAGATTATTGAAAGTGGTGCATAATTTTCTACATGTGGTCCAGCCTACTCTTTTCTGATGATTAAATTTTGAGTCTTGCTCATTGTACATCTCTTTTGCCATTTTCAGGTAAATGCACTAATTGACTGTCAATGGAATATCTATACAGCTGTGTGCTATATATAATCTGGAAAACATTTTGCATCCGTTTTCTCCCATGTATGTTATTGGGCTGCTTCTTTTGAGTGGTTGTGGATTTACTGAAATCCCATAGCATATTTCTTAGAAGATGTTAAAAATCCCATGTACAGTTTGATGAGTGTGTTCCGTGCGTGTGACCTGAGATTTCTGAGACTTTTCTCAAGTGTTTTATGCCTATATCTTCCCCCTAGATCTCTTTATTTAAAATCCTATCTTTCTTTCAAAACCTACTCAAAAATCAACTCCCATAATGCTTCCACGAATTTCCTCAAATGAAAGTGACCTCTTTTAAAAATTTCCATAGCCCCCAATCTGTACCCTGGTAATTTTACTTTATATGTTTATATATGTTGTTTCTCTTACTTGCTTTTAAGCTTCTAGTACATAGCTTTTCACACATTCAACAAATAAATGTTGCCTGAATGAATTAGTTAGTGATTAGTGCCATAATGTTTTCTCATAGGTATAGAGATTGTAAATTACAAACATTCCAAAAGCTGTTAAATTTAATATAAAAAAGAATACTAGTAAAATGCTTAAAATTCAGATGCTGTCACTAGTTTGCCTCAGAAAGCAAATTGGCATGGTTTTCAGTGAGAATAAGAAGAGTTGGTATCCAGTAGAATCCATTGTTAGATGTTATTCTTAAAATTGACGACTGGCCCATCTGTTTCTGAAGGCAACCATTTAAAGTTTTGAAAATCTATATTAGGTAATTTGTTATTTTGTGAATAAACTGTTCCTTTTCAGTCTACTCACTCACCTATCTATCCAACTATTCTGACTTAATGTTCTACAGATGTAGCCATAGCAGATGGTTACAAGTTTTGACATACTCTATGAGGGAATAACACTAAGCTAGAGGAAAAGTAGAGCCAGATGGTAGGAAATATGGTATTCTGAGAGGGGGTTGGTATTATTTTCTAATTTTTCCTTAGTGATAACGCAAGGTATCAGAAAAATCTTAGTACATTTTAAAAAGTTTTAGTAGCTTTTGAGACAACCTGTTATTGAATTATATGTATGGAAATTAGAAAGAGCATAGTATTTGGAGTCAGAAGTAGTGACTTCTACTGCTACTGACAACTTATATGACCTTGGGAAAAGTAGTTAACTTTCTCAGTCTGAACCTATATTCTGTGTAAAATTTGCAGGTTAGACCAGATAAAATACAAGACCATTTTCATCTCTAAACCCTCTAGTCCTAATCCTGTTTTGTTTCGAAGGCCTACGATTGCTCTTTTTCTCCCGCTGAATGCTTTCACCCCCTCATATTTGCTCTTCATCTAGTTGATGAACTCCAGAAACGAGTACACCAGTCAGAAAATTCAGTGCCACCACCGCCACCTCCTCCACCACTTCCCCCACCACCTCCTAATCCAATCCGGTAAGTAGATCTGTAAAGATTGTTATACTTTTGAAACTAAATATACCAAAGCACATGGATTTCCTTATGGTAGCAGCATTTTTCAAGACTGGTTTATAGCTAGGTGGAGTTCCCATAGGCCCATGCCATCTACTAAGGAGGCGGAGGCTAGCAGCTCTCTTATGCTTAGGAGTTCTGACCTATGGTGAGACTCTTTCAGTTAGGTGTCCAAACTAAGTTTGTTGTTAATATGGTAAGGCAGGAACATCCTCTAGAATGCCTAAAAGAGGGACAAACTGGCTCAGGTCTAAAACAGGTCAAAAAGCTATGCTAATCAATAGTGGGGTCAGAACTGTTAATAGTCCCTCCACTTCTAGCCTGACTGAGGAAAGAATAAATGCAAAGGCTTATATATGTCAAAGTGTTAGGATAGTACAAAAGTGGATGGTGACCAGTCATATCACTCTGAAGACATTTTTGAAGATAATATATTACTTGAAAACTCTTCTTTTGGTATGGAGTTTGGACTACAGGTTCATTGAGTACAGAAGGAAGAAGCATTCCTTTGACTCACATCTTTCTTATGTTTTTAAGTTCCAGATTCCTTGTAGGCTTGGGAAACTGTTGGGTTTAGTTTATTTTTCCTCTCTAGCTTTGTTTTCTGCCTTTAGGAGTTTCAGTTACACTGAGCAGATAAGACCTTTTTAAAATTGTATGCACTATTTTTTTTTTTACTCTTTCATCTTCTTAAAAGGTTTTTCACTTGTTCTAAGTTGTCTTTTTAAAAAGACTTGAAAGTTTACCTTATCCATAAAATTCAAAGTAATTCTGAGAACATTCTAGATGTAAAGATTTCTGTTTTATTATCTAACTGCCCATTTGGCTTCTTAACCGTCTTTGCTTCATGGATAATAATTATTTTTAAAAATCAAAAGCAAGGCTTGCAATACTTTTGTGAGATCATGGATTTGAAACTAGAAGGGACCTTAAAGATCGGTTAGTCCAACCTCCTCTTTTTACAGATGGGGAAACTAAGGATTAGATAAATGACCTGACTTATTCAAGGTCACGCAAATAGTAAAGTAGCAGAGCAAGTTCTCTGGCTCTAAACCCAGCATTCTTTCTACCGTGGCTCTCTATGCCTAGACAGAGAGGCATAATACAAAAAACACATTTTTCTGTGTTCATAAACATTACTTCTATAGAAGTAAGAAGGAAGCAGTATCAGCCATATATGTCCTTGATTTCCAGTTAAAAGGCTTATGTCCATAAAGAGAAGCTAAATATTTATTAGTACTTTAAGATACAGAAATTATAATATCTCAGAGTTGTGAAAAATATCACTGTAAAGAGGAATTTAGGGGCTTCTCCTGGTCTTTTTCTTTTTCTTGAAAGGTCTCTTATGTCCATGATACGAAAGAGATCCCATCCAAGCAGCGGCGGAGCCAAGAAAGAAAAAGCAGTTCAGCCAGAAACTGGTAAGTGTCACCTTTGTTCACTTTATTCAGTTACATGATTTTAATCATTTATGTATGAATACAGCCCAATATGAAATCTCTGTCTCTGAAAGGTCGGTAATAAGGTTTATGAGTACAGATCTGATGTAGTTTTTCCACAAGGGTTTTGATGGTAACCCTGAACAATTAGGCCTTGGGGTCCTGGTGTGGGCCTTAGGAGGTGACTTGGGAACTAGGGCCTTCCCACTTTTGGTGATCATTCCTGGAAATAGTAATGGCCTTATATGAGGATTATTGGATTCAGGAACAGCTCTGCCTTTGGCAGTTTCTCAGCCTTACGCAGTTTCCTTGATTATTCATTGTTAGCTTCCACCCAGCTATGCAATTTGAACTTGTTTCTGATTTAATCTTGCTTTAGGATGATTATGTTTATTTTTAAGGTTCAGTGGGGTCATTCAGAATAAAACGTATTCCCCCCTGAAACAGACTGTATCTTGAATATGTTATCTTCAACAGTACCATTTAATAACACCTAAAGCATTTAGTATTCTAAATCCTCTCGATCTCTAAAAATAAAATTTTATTTATAGTTTACTGAAATGCAACAATGCTTTTCTCCTGACTGCTGTTGCCATTAGATTGTTGCATTGTGAGATTAAGTAGAAATATTTATATAGAGTTATAATTCTTTGATAGTTTCTGAAAACAATTTTGGCCAGCAGCACAATGGGGCATTTTGATCTGTCCATGGTGTTTTGAAAGGTTTCTGTGAATAACTTTAAAATCATACTGATAGAAAGGATACATAGTACCTTACCAACAACACATGCAGATTAAACAGCGTTCTCTGAGCTCCTGGGGATGACTTACTTTGATGATGGCATATTTTTTCATAGCACCTTACACATAGTGGTTACACCAGAAGTATATGAAGGAGTACATGAATGGGAGAATTCGAACTTCCTATTGTGTTCATAACTGGAGATTGGAATGTCAAGTTTAGGGTTCAGTTTCAACATAACCTGCATATTTGGAGTGGCATCCTACAATGGCTCATGAGATACAGCTCACCATTTGTACTGTGACTTCCTTGAGTTCAGGAAAACTGGTTTCTTGTTGCCTAACTGTAATTATTACTGTTTGGTGAAGTAACTTTTGGTAAATTTAGGCAAGGTGTATGAAGCTATTTTACATATATTTCAAGGTCTGAATTTAAGATGCCATTATGGATTTAAAAGAGTTTAATTTTATGAAGAATCAATCTACTAGATCAATTTTTGGCTCCCAGGAGATACGTTTATTGAGTTTAAGTTCTTATCAGTGTCCTACCAAATGGACTTTCAGTGATAAGAAGCAGAAAACTGGGGGAAAAACAGCTTTGTAATTGCTTTAGATAAAGGTTATGTTTGTGACCCTTGTTAACATGCCAAAATCACATTTCTATAATGTGATTCACTGCCTTTAGTTTTTCTAAAGAGTGGTAAGGAATGATTTATGAATACAATAAATGACTGAATGAAAAAACAAAGATTCCCCACCCTCCCACCAGTTACTAGATTTAGGGAATCCAGTGAAATTCAGAAACTCATTCCAGTCACCTTTAAGTGATAATAAGGTTATAGAGGGACAAAAAAAAAGTTCTAATCACTGCTAGGTAATAACAGAAAGTTATAGAAAGTGTTTTTCCCCTCTTATAAAGCTACTTATTTTTCAGTTAGGTCTTAAAAATTTAAGCCTCAATTAATTGCATTGGTTTATTGAGTCAAGACTAACCTCACAGCACCATTTCCTAGGAAAATTTGATTATTTGGTGGGTAATTCAGTAACATTAGAATTGTCTTCATTTGTCATTTTTCTTTAATCTCCAGCATCCTGGGTATTTCTTTTATCCCTCTGATTACATGGTTTTGTGAGACAATTACCCACTCTGTCATTACAGAAAGAATTATAAAATATTCCATGAGTTCTCTATAGGCAATTCTTCCATATTTTGTAGAGGCACTTAATCATTTTGAAATCCATATAGATTGTTTTTGGCTAGTTCAACAGTGAACACAAATGAGGGTTAGAGAAAGGAAAAATGTCCATATTGTGTGTTTATAGATAGATAACTTTAAGCTTGTATTGTATTTGTGTGGGTAATCTGGTGTCTTTTTTCTTTTCAGCCAGTTAGACTTTTCTATTTGGAAAAAAAAAAACAACTAAGGAATTAAATTCTCATTTAAAATCTCTATAGGATACAGATAGCTGTCTGTCTTTGAATCATCAATATTATCCTAACCAACAAGTAAAAGAGACTGTTTAAAATTCCTATTATGTTAGATGTTTTAGACGAATGAAATAGCTTTGACCATAATGTTCCATCTGTCTGCCTTAATTGGCTTTTGTCTTCTGTGATTAATTGGGCTTTAGTCATGTCTTCCAGAGTGCTGATGGGTTAGTAGGAAGTGTTTTACCATCAATTGCCATGCAGGTTTTCCATCCTAATTCAGAATGGTAATTTTTTTTAATTTAGCATTTTTCAGAAGCCACTTTTTACTTTTCGGTGAGTCGTTTACACATAAGATGCCAAAATAGCAGACCTGAGGTTTGTGTCATCCAATTTAAAGCAGTTTCAGCAGATCTTAGTTCTACCCATAAAGATTCATTAGTATATCTTAGTTTCTTGACATCTTAACATCTATAAACAAACTAGATGTCAGGAAAGTTCCAAGTTGTAGCAGTGTGTGCAACATAATAGAATATTATAGCCTTAGTATATACTTAGGTGACTACTGACCTGCCTCGGCTGGAACGTTTATATTGTCTTACTTTGTGAACAACAGTATCCATTTCTGAGATGATTAGCTGGAGTTAAGGGTTCCCTGATACAATAAAAACATAAAAAGGCAAACCGCCCATTCTGAAGATAGAATCTGTTGATCTTGGTTTTGTTAGTAACCTATTGTGTCAGGGCCAACTGGCTTAGGCATATGTGTTCTGGTTCCAATTCAAAAACCAAGACTTTGGGATGTCTAAGATATGCCTAAATAAGCAAAATATTAAGGACCACTCAAAATCAACTAACAACATATACTTTTAAAGATTCCAGATTTGCTCATCCTATATATCTGGAGTCAGATATAATAATATCTGCACTTGGACAGTCTGCAATGATCTACTTTTGTATAGGGCCTAATAATTAATATAAGTTTAACTTGACTTCTAAGTACATTGAGACAAAGTACCAGATTTCAGTATTATAGCAAATGGCCTTGAACTGGTAACTCATCTCAGGTAAATTCACTGAATCTAGAAATCTCAGTTGATTTATTAATGTTTTGTCCCACAAAGGTTAGCCTACAGTGTAGATAAACTTTCTTTTAAAATTTAATTACTTAATTGAAATCATTCCTCTATTTATGTTTTTGTCCAACAGAAAATTTAAAATGCCTTTAACAGGTTTGTGTGAATGTTTTATATTCATGTGATCCATCATTAAAAAGTGGACATGGGGGGAAAATGGATTTTACTTATTATTTGTTTGCTTTTGTCTAGATTTCCTCCAATGAGGAAAATATCTCTCATGTTTTTTCAGTCAAACCTTTGATACTTTCTCCTCCTTTACACTAATTTCTTGGAGGGACAATATATGACGTCTGCCAATAAAGTATAAAATCCCCTTCAAGGAAAAAAGGCATGATTATTTAGGATTAAGTGCAAAGTTGGGTTTAATAAGGCCTGGAGAAATTCCAGAAATGAACCAAGTATTCAATAAAGTCTATAATTATGCTGACAAATAGGGCAAAATTCATTTTAATTGTTTGATGTGGGGGAGTCATTATTGACTTAAATCCCTTAATTAAAAAAAAAACACAACAACAAAAGCTTTCCCATTTTTATGACTCAGCTCCGTTACAGAAACTTTGCTACCTGACTGCTGTTCACCTGAATAGAGTCATGGTGCTCTGTGACTCTTGGCATCTGAATAGTAACTGTGTGGTGTGGCACATTGCAATCTTTCTAAATCACAAATTGCAGAAAAGTAGCAATGGACTGAGAAGATAATTTTCACTTCACAGCAGAAAATATTTCTTCTTACAGTTTTCCTAGGCTTCATTTGAAACTCAATGATATGTGTTTTCTTTGGACAGCAGAAGAAGTCACAGACCTCAAGAGACAAGCAGTTGAAGAAATGATGGATAGGATTAAGAAGGGAGTTCATCTTAGACCAGTTAATCAGGCAACCAGACCAAAGGCCAAGGTATAGAGCAGCTAAATGCTCTTTCTTTTTTTCTGTTTTGGTGCTTACTTTAGAAGTGAAAAATGGAATGTAGAGTAGTACCTTTGTAGAAATAATGTCAAGGAACAGGACTGACATAGTTGCATTATGTCAATTATGTCATTGTTTTTGTGCAGTTTTACTGGGGGGGGGGAGAGTGGGGAATATGTTTTTGTTTTGTAGCAAACCCAAATTCATGAAGTATTTAAGATATTCCAGTTCTTTTTTTCCTTATTAAAGGATAATGATATTAAAATTAGTTATCCCACAAACAAATGACAAAGTATGAGGTAGTCATCCCCATGATGTTTTCTGTTCCTTGCTTCCTTCCTTTTTCATTTGATTAAGATTCATTTAGAAAGTTTATAGTGCCAGAAGAACAGAGATAGTTTTGTAAGACACTGAAAAGATCCAGAGTTGCTACTTTAAAAAAATTAAATCATCACATCTCTTCTAAGACAATTAGAGATGAAGAAAATACAGTGGAAGATATTGTTCAATTATTTTGGTCTAGAAATGAATGAATTCTCAGGGTCCTTCCCAACTTTGAGATCCTGTGATACAGTGATTAGCATCATACTCTGCTTTTTACTTTGTATTCCTGTCTTATTGAAATGATGCTGACTATGGAATTTTTAAAATCACTTTGCTGCATAGTTCTTCCTTTTAATTAGATGCCTGTGGACACTTCTTTCTCCCTCCCCCAATTTAAAAGCTCTTACTCTCAAGAGGGCCTCTCTGCCTATATAGATCTGCACCTTTTAGGATTAGCTGGGGCTCTGTTAGTATTGGACCTTTTCCATAAGTGGAAAGCAAATTTGGCTAGGTTGGTACTGGAGTGACCACTGTGTGTAGGTCACCCCAAGAGATTAAGTAGGGAGATGGAAGAGCAATCTTCTATATTTTCAGCTTGGACTGATCAGAAAGTAGCTTATTAAATAGAAGGTAACTGATTTTCACATAAGGAGGTTCATTCTTACTCTGGTGAGCCATAAAAACCAAAACAGTTTCCTAACCAATATAGAGAATTTGTAGCTTGTAAGATGATTTAGCCTTTAGGGAAAAAAAAGTATCAAAGTAGGGATCAGGAGATCTAGGTCCTAGTCTTGAACCTGACACCTGGATTTAAATCTTGCCTTCAGTGCATACTTCCTGCATGACCCTGAGCAAATCACTTAAAGTCCCTGGACCTCAGTTTCCTCATCAAATGAAGGAGTCAAACTAGCTGACTTCTGAGGTCCCATATTGCCCTAGACACTTGATTCAGCTAGATACTAATTGTATATGCTAGTCATATTAACTTGAAAATTACACCGCATTTTGTTTCTCAGCTTATAAATAAAGAAGAAATAATACAATCTATGTACCTCACTGGAAGGGTTATGATAGTAGTGATCAGAATGCAAATGAAAGCACTATAAACATGAAAGGGCATTTTTTAAAAGAATATTTTTTTTGTAATTTAATGAACACAGCTACTCTGGAATAGATAAGCACACCTGAACTATTGCAAAGCAAAAGTAATATAGAGACCCAAATAAATCTTAAATTATATTGTCTAGGAAGAAATGTTTTTAAAAAGTTATTCTTAAATTTATCGATATTTAGTTATGTTCCTCCCATCCCACTTTTGGTATATCATCTCTTTTTCTTCTTCTTCACATGACTCTTTCAGCAGTTACACATTATTTAAAGTCAGTTCAAAATCTGGAAAGAAACTGAACAGCGATCAGCGGACTACTGGGTTTTTCGCTGGTAATAATTAACATGTGTAGATTTAGTTTTGACTTAACTGGTCAGTAATCTTTTTTTTTTTTTAATAACATTCACGCTTGATGCATGCTAAATTTCAGGCCCCTTTCTGTGTTACCATCCCTGCTTTCCTGCAGTGCTAGAAGTGAAGAGAGTGTATGTTCCCAGCTGCCTTCTGGTTGGCTGGCTTGGGCAGTGAGTTCAAGAGCACCAGCTTTCTGGCTGAACAATTTGCATTCATAGGCCTACCCGGAGGCCACATTTTCTAAATGAATTTGTGGGTGCTGTGACTAAGCTAGTGTCTCTGAAGCTTTTGACTGGCACTGATAGCATGTGGCATCTTTAAGGAAAACTGTTGGCAGTGAAAGTTTAGCTCCTTTGCTCAATTTACATATAAGCAACAAACCTTACTCTCTGCTCTCCCCCCTTCCCTTTTCTCTGCCTCTCTCCCTCCCTCCATCCCTCCTTCTGCCTGACTGTCTCTCTCCACATTTTTATTTTTGCTGGGGAGGGTGTGTTTGAGAACTCCCGTGTCCTTTAGGTAGAAGAAGTTGCAAGTTACTCTTAAAACCTACCCACCTCTTGATTGGAGAGAAGTGTTGGTCATTTTTCCGTGTCCAGAGAGGAGAGTGGTAGAGTGCTAGAGCTGGAGTTAGGAAGATCTGATTTCTCAGCCTCAGATACTTACTGGCCATAGTAACTTAGTTGGTGTCTTCCTCAGTTTCCTCATCTGTAAACTCTACCTTCCAGAGTTGTAGCAAATGAGATAATATTTGTAAAATATTTTGTAGAAGTTAAAATGCTATATAAGTGATAACTATTATTATTATTATTATTAATGTAATCATAATTACTGTATTGGTTTTTCTTGATCACTACCTTCTTGTGAGATGAAGCAGGAGGAAAGTTAGAGATCTTACCCATCATCATCATTTACGTGAAAGTTTCACATGAAAATTTACTTTAATCATCAAATGGGATGAATTGAACATTAGCAGGCATTTTGCTAGCTACCTTTGAGGGTCCAGAGCTTCATTAGAGCCCCAGATCCAGCCATCTTCACATTTCTCTCTTTTTTTCATTCTACTATAGTGGGAAGAGCTGTGCTAGAAGTTAGTAAAACTGGATTCTAGTTCCCACTCTGCAGCTTTCTAGCTACATGACCTTGAACAACTGTCTCAACATGTTCAAGGTTATGGTTTTCGTTTTTATAAAATTGGAAGGGAAAGAGGGACCTGGTTTCCAAAGTTCCTTCCAGTGCTAACCTAGTTCTGTGTTTCTGAGTCTCTGCCCACTGTCCTTTCCTCATGACTTTCCTGAAAGGAAAGAGGGAGAAGGGGATGGCAGTTGCTGATAGTCTTTGGTGAATTAGGGCTTCAGCTGAACCCAAAAGAGGTAGAGAGAGGAGTTTTGGTTCAGTATGACTGCTTCCCTCTCTTGACAGGAGATATCAAGTCGCTAAAATGAAATGAGAGAGTGTGCCAGTCCTGAGAAGACCTAAAAGAAATGGTTGAAACATATTATTTAACACATGTTTGGGCTGTGCTACTAATCAGATTAAATACAGAAGCCAAATTATATGTACTTTAAGTCCATTAGCTTGTGTTTGAAAGGCAGTTTTGGAGTCCAGAAAACCTGGGTTCCAGTCCCACCTCAGATATAAAGTGACTGTGTCACCAGGTTAAGTCCAGGTCAAGACTCTCAGTGACTCAGGCAACTTTCCAAGTTACAGAGGAAGTGTTGATCTTTGACTTGGGTAGGGGAAGTCCACACTGCTTTGAACATAACTATTATTTTTTTCATTTTCCATTTAATTGTTCCACGGGAACACTAACATTTCTACTTTTTTTTCTTACCCTAAGAAATGGGCCTAACAAAATGATGAAATTCATGTATGTTGCCAGTATAACCCATAGCACCTTTTGACAAATGGGTATGTATCTGGCTTAGTAGTTTTAAATTCAGAATAATACACCTGCTGTTTCTGTCTCCTCCCCACCCCTTTCCTGATTTAATTATAGCCAGAATCTTCAAAAGGCTCTGAAAGTGCAGTGAATGAACTAAAAGGAATACTGGTAAGAACAAACCTTAGCTTATCTTCAATCATTTTCATTTAGTGGGGGATTAGAGGAAAATGTTTTTATAAATCTGATTTTTTTCTGAACAATTACAGTTGATATATGTTGAGATCTTTTATGAGGCCTTGTTTCTTTCTCTGATTATTTGCTTTGTGCCATATTTATTTTCCCTTTCTCTTTCACAGGTGTTAATAACATATCAAATAACACATTTGTAGTTTCCATTCAAGACAGCCCTAATCAGTTTTTTTATACCTGTTACACTAAATTGCCAAAATGATTGTTTCCTATTCTTCCTCTTCTAATCCCAGAATTCCAATTTGAAGATAAAATGTTGACTTATATGTTAGAATCATCATGCTTGTTAACACTCTGGCTTTTTAGAGAGATGGCAGTTTGCTTAGTGTATGAGAAGAAAATTCTGACGTTCAGGTGGAAATTTGAGAATACCCCAAATCTGTTGGAAACAGAGTAACTACTGAGTAATAGAGCGATTGT
Source organism: Pseudocheirus occidentalis (assembly GCA_028646575.1). Classification (NCBI taxonomy): domain Eukaryota; kingdom Metazoa; phylum Chordata; class Mammalia; order Diprotodontia; family Pseudocheiridae; genus Pseudocheirus; species Pseudocheirus occidentalis. The sequence continues at coordinate 77,200,439 of CM053598.1, forward strand.
CACCCATTCTCATTTGTAGTCTTTCTTTTTAACCTTTGATGATAAATTATATTTTAAAAAAAGGATTCATTTGTAAACAATTGTATTTATCCTCTAAATTCAAAGATTTTATATTTTAAAGTTGCTTAATGTTCTGATCTTTAACCGTGGTTCTCCATTCTATGGTTCACGCATGTGTGTGAGCCATCACTGAATTTATAAATGACTGTTGCACTTGCCTGAACAATCATTGAGTTTTCAGTGGCAAACTCATTGCTTGGAAAGTGTTTAGGATATGGAGGATTCTATTCTCAATACCAGTTATTATGCACAGTACGTCAACAAACATGGGGGCGGGAGGTGCAGGACTAAATACTCCTGTGTTTGTTGTTACTGTGCTAATTATGCATTTCATGCAGACATCCACATAATTGTTGTAAACAAAATTATTTTCATTAAGTCCGTCTTTAAATTGTAGACTTAATGCAAAACAGCTCAATTATTTGCTTTAGTTTTAGGTGAGTAGGATTAGCTCTGAAGTGATGTATATCACTGGTTAACAGTGGTGGTCCGCTCACCCTCAGAAGAGTATATTTAAGCTGTTGTAGAATAAATGTGGTTATCTAACATAACTATTATGCAGAAAATCTCTATTCAGTGTTCCACTAACAAGAACTTTCTATAAGCCAGGACTTCTACATATCCTAGTAATGGAAAAAATGCTGAAACTTTGAGTCCAGAGACTCAAGTTCAAATCCTGACTCTTGCACTTGACCATTGTATGACCTTATACAAGTTACATCACATTTCATCTCCTCTGACCTTCAGTTTTCTCTTCTGTAAAACGGGGATAATAGCAGCACTTACCTATCTCACAGGGTTGTAGGAAAACACCTTTGAAACCTTACAGCCCTATAGGAATGTGAGTTATAATTATTGTCTACTGTGTAACAGTATTTGATACAAAAAAATAACAATGTCAGGAAATATAAGATGCTATAGTACCTTCTGAATTATGAAAGATTAATGAAATTATATGTAATATGGTTTTTATATTATGTTTTCATTAAAAAAGCAACAAAAGACCTGTTAGGGATATATGGCAACTGGAATAACTTGAATCTCTGGGACCAATTTCCCAATAATGTTGGAAAACAGAGTTAACTTCCTATTGGTGGTGTTATGCTTTAGGCCTTTTCTCAAAACTGTGTACCTTTTTGAGGCAGGAATATATGTGAAATAAATGTTATGTCCTCTGAGATCTCTTTTTTAGAATTTCATCTAGAGCAGATAGACTACTCAGACAAAACTATGCTCTTATGACAAACTAGCATTCTCTTCCACCTTCCAACATCTAAGCTGAGGATTTTTACTTTACTAAAAAATTTCTTTCCAGAATGCCCGGTGTATACATTCAGGCTGACATTATCACCAGGAAATGCTATGTTCACCAAATTTTGTACTCTTTGTCTGCTATTTGTTCTCAGGCCCATCTTCCACTATTATTAAATGACTGCTCTCATAAAATCTGACTAGAAGCTACTTTTTTACCTTATCCCCATTATGATTAATGCTAGTGTTTTTCAATTGCACACTTTATATGGAAATGTTCTTTCAGTTCTTTAACTTCTTTGAAAGAGAAAAAGTGTACAAAAGACATGGACTTTCCTTGAAAAAGGAAGTGGTAAATATTGAAGCCCTATTGTGTTGTATGCTTTTGAGCCAAAATGATTATAAAAATCTTTGAACAATGTAGGGCAGCAATGGAAAGCCATAGTTCTGTTAATCAGATGGTGCCATAGAGGTGTATGTGCTGAAATGCAGTGAGTTCCTGGCTGTGAAAAGCATGGTGGCATTCAGGCCTGCTGCTCATAGTCAGGTCATGGATTATTGGCAGGTGCACAGTTGAGAGAATTTGAGGAATCTAGCCCTATTCTAAGTGGAACAGAGAGCAAATCATTTTTTAAAGCCTCTGTATGAACTTAGACCATTTCCCCAAGCTCATTTCCACATAATTTTAAAGTTATTTTTTATTGTCACTGAATTTGTCATTGAATTATAAGAATTTTGAGAACCAAGAAACCTTTTTTAGTCACTTGAAAGCCACTTTACTCTGTTAGATATTAAAGGTTTTTTTCAGTTAAAGAAATGACATTTTCAGAGAGTAAATTTAGAGTCTGTAGAGTGGAAAGGACTAAACCAATTGATCTTTAAGTTTGGTCCTACTGGCTCTATGAGTCTGAAATTTCAAATCAAGTCAAATATTTATTATTATTAATTGCCTAGTATTGCAAATAAGTAAAACATAAAAAACTTGATGTTCTTTTTACTTAGTTGCTTCCCAAGTACAAATGTGGGTTATATAGTGACATCTCTTTCATTTGGTATTGTTACTTTTTGGTGTTCTTAGTTAAACCAAATGTATCGACATTTGGATAAAAGGAAGAGATCTTAGCTTTGAGAGATCTGGAGTCTATTGGGAAATGGAATTCTCAAGCCTTGAATTTTGTGGGGGTAACCGACATATTAAAAAAAAAAAGAATGAATGTGGTAGAATGTTTCTGTGTTCTAGATAAAAATCAGTGACTTGGATGAAGGCAGAGATAGCATTCTTATCAGATTTGTAGGTGACATAAAAGTGTATGTGCGTGTGTGTGTGTGTGAGAGAGAGAGAAAGAGAGAGACAGAGAGACAGAGGGAAGGAAGGAGGGAGAGCACATTAATCCCTTCACATGTTCTAGGCCCATAGTGCTAAGCGCTGGGGATACTAGTACATGCAAGCAAAAATAGTCTCTGTTCTCAAGGAGTTCTCATTGTGTTTGAGAAAGGTGATGCTTACATGGGAACTGGGAGTGGAGGTGGGGGGCAGGAGACAAGGCCACAGGCAAGGAGATTAGGGTTAGGTGCGCAGCATTATATATGTAGTCAAGTGAACTGTCTTTTCTGTGACACTCCCTGTCATAATCAACATAGAGCTATTATTTTGGTCTACACAAAATATGATATGATATTCCTCTAAATGCACTCTCTGGGTTTTTTGGGTAATAAGTATAGACTTAATATCTGTAGGTATATTTCCTGAAACAAGATTCTTTTAAAAACTGGAAAATGGCTTCTGCTTAAGTATTTCCAAAGTCAGCATCTGCAGAGTGTGCATCTAAAAAGAACGTGAGCTTTTCTATTAATTAACCTGGTTTGGGCTTGCCAGTGGTTGGCATTCTGACCCTTTTAAGCAATAAAAAAATTTCTAACCACAGTGGAAAAGTAGGTGCACAGTTTGAAATTTCTGACCATTTGAGTTTATAAGCAATCTCATTATTGATAAAATTTTTTTAATGGGGACTTTCAATAGCTTGTACTTAGTTGATAAAGGCTAGACTTATGTTATGATCTACCAATGATGACAATAACTTCATTTGACCTCTAGCAGTAGAGATTTTAAGTGATGAAGGATTACCATTTGAGTAAATAAATGATGGCAGATTTAGTATTCACTATAATCAAGTCAGTATTGTACTTTTAGAAGTCTTACCTGTAACACAGGTAAGGAAAGCTATTTATAGAAAGCAGTAAATATGTTATGGAAATGGACTGATGAGTTCGATATTTTACATCTTGGGATATATTCTTACATATGAATAAGGAAAAACAGCAGAGGGGTGTGTGTGTGTGTGTGTGTGTGTGTGTGTGTGTGTGTGTGTGTGTGTGTGTGTGTGTGTGTGTGTGTGTGTTTAATGGCTGTTTTGGGGGATGTTTCCATTGATGTCCATTCAGAAGTCTCACCTCAGAGGAATCAGACCAAAGGATCTTAGAGTTACCAGGTCATCTCTATTTTCCTTGAAGCCACAGTAAGCACTGATGGTGGAAAGGACAACTTTTGTGCCTTCTACTTCTTCCAGAATCTTTTGGTCTTTGGATATATTTTAGATCAGCTCCATTAGGGAAAATGGAATGAAGACCACCTTCTTTCTTTCCTTCATCACCTAACATCCTCTCCCCCAACTCCCCTCAAAGAGCTATATTGCTTCTTTGTCCATTTCTCACCTGAATCATGAAGCGTTTGATGCAACCTCTCTTCCTGTAGCCAGCTTGAGGTTGTGACAGACCTCCTTTGGCAATAACTCCACTTGTTTTGAGCAGCCATGAATCAAAAGTCATTATGTTTGAAGGATCCGCTGCAGTTTTTTTTTCCAAGTACCACAAGGATTTGGGTTCCTTGGCACATGGCCATATCAAGATGTGCTTCTCTATAAGGTGAGTTCATCACATTTTTTCTCTTCCACACTGGCTCCACAAACATCAGAAATTGAACCATTGATGTACAGGACTTTTCCATTATTGAACTTCATGTAGGAAATAATTCATAAAGAAACACAGCTGTTGTCTTCTTTCCACATCAAACTTGTCATTCACATCTTCAGTAGCATCTTTTAACTTCCTGAAAAGGTCATAGGAAAAAGAGGTTCTCACAATATTCCAAAGAATTCATACTTTTTTTTTCTTTTGGTTCTGTGACAGATATTTGTGTTTTGTTTCTAAATTCCATTTGAATTCTGGTAATGATTTTGTTGTTTGAATTTATAAATTTCTCTGTGTTGTATTAAGACATTAATATTTTGTTTGTTTTGTTTTGTTTTTACTTTAGGAGACACTTAACACATCTGCTAGTTCAAGAAACTTAAAATCTCTTGATACTGAAAACAGTGAAACTGAGTTAGAAAGAATTTTACGGCGCAGAAAGGTGACAGCAGAACCAGATAGCAGTAGTAAGCTGGTTTGAATTCTTCACAGTCCTACTCTTCAATTTCTGTAGTGTCTGTCTTTAAATTCGTTCTTTAAATATGAAATAATCTCTTCCTAATTATTGAATGAATTTTCTAATGTGAGTGAGAAGTATTAGATGGACATGTGAGGAAGTTAAGGGCCAGAGAAGTAAGTCACTTCCTTCCACCTCAGCACAATGGGGCTATTGGATTAGACAGGGCCCAAAGTCTGTGCTAGCTCTAATATTCTGTGAGTAGTATCACTACTAGTAATGACTCACATTTAGATGGTGCTCTACATATATAATTATGTTTAGCTTCAAAATAACCTTGGCCTAGTAATATATGTTTCATTACCTTCATATTACCAATGAAAAACAGAAAATCAGGGAAATAATGTTCTTTGCCCAGTGCTGCATGACTAGTAAGCAGCATAATAGGATTCATCTGACCCTAGGACATTTGAGTCCCAAACGTTTCCTGCTATGCCATGATGTTTCAGCAAACCCAGATTTAGAAATTCTTTGCATATCTACCTAGCTTATTGAAAAATTATATAACCATTTTATGTAAATTAAAGTGTTCCAAGTCAGGTCATACTTTAAAGGCATTAGGCCAATTTGCTGCTTTGGAGAACGGCAGTACGCCTTTTGAACAAGTCACTTTATTTCTCTAAGCCTCAGTCACCTCATCGGTAAAATGAGGGTATTAGAATAGATATTCTCTAAGGTCTCTTCCAAATCCAAAATTCTATGATTTTGTAGCATGAAAGGGAAAAAAAAGTCTCAGTTCTTAAGACTTTGGCGCAGCCACTAAGATTTTTTTGTTGTTGCTACCAAGAAATTAACTATCACCTATTGCAAATTCTCTGAATTTTTTAAAGTGTTCATTGAATCATAGTTGCTACAGTATGAGAGTTGAAATCACCAGAGCATTTAGACATCTGAGAAAGCAAAAATTAAAGTAACCAGAATATGTTGAGAATTTGAGCTTTTATCTAATCCAAAATTATTCTAGTTACAATTCTAGAATGTCAGAGTTGGAAGGGACCTCAGTGGCCATCTGGTCCAACCACTACCTTAAGCCTGAATTCCCTCTATGGCATGTCTATCAGACATCATCTTCCATTTGGGCATAATGGTCCTATCAAACATACAGTCATTCTAAGCAAGTCAAATTGTAGTATAATTTTCTCTTTAAAAAAAGACAACTAATTTTTTTTCATAAAAAGGGGGTGGGTGCACAACTATATATCTTTTATTTTAGCATAAAAGTTATAGTAATAAAATTCTAAAAGATAAGCAATCAGTCAGTGAGTATTAAATGGTTGCTATGTACAAAGCACTGAGCCATGTATTGAGGGTACAGGTACAAACGATGAAACAGTAGCTGCATTCCTAGGAGCCGACGTTCCAATGGGGAAGATAACAGGGACATGCATATATATATGCATATATATATATATATATGTATGTATGTATACACGTGTATATATATATGTATATGTGTATATAGTACATACATAAATATACAAAGTAAACACAATGCAAAGTAGTTAAATACAATATTTTGGGAAGGAGGACACTTGTGATCATCACAAGTGGTGATCAAGAAAGGCTTCATGTAAGAGAGAGGGCTTCAGTTGCAGCTTGAAGGAAGAAACACAGGTACGGAGAGGCTACATTCCAGGCCTGGCAGGCGGCTGGTACAAAAAGAGGGGGTTGTATGTCATAAGAATTAGAGAGAAGGCCAATTTGTCTGGCTTGTGCAGAGTAGGAAGAGAAGTCATGTTTGCTGAGATTAGAAGAATAGGCTGGGGCCTGGTCCTGTAGGGCTTCGAAAGAGTAAATAGAGTAGTCACATGGTCAGGTCACTGGAGAGGAGGCTCAGGTACAGGAGATGTTTTGGAAGTGGAAGTGACAAGATTTGGTAAGTCACTGGATACATGGTGAGGGAGAATGAGGAGTTGAGAAAGATGCTGAGGTTACAGAAAGGATGTCTTTGACAGAAATAGGGAAGTTTGGAAGGGGGGCTGGTTTAAGGGGAATATAATAAGTTCAGTTTGGAGCATGCCAAGTTTGAATTCCTTCTGGGATATCCAGTTTGAAATCTCCATTAGGCTGAAGCTTAGGGGAGAGACTGGAGCTGAATATGAAGATCTGTAAATTATCTGCCTTAGAGATGATAATTCAATTTATGGTTACTCACAAGGCTACCAAAAGATGGAGTGTAGGGGGAGACCCTAGGAGGCCTAGGAGAGAACCTTGAGAAACACCTACAATTAGGGGGAGTGAGATAAATCCGTAAGTATTTAAGTGCCTACCATGTGCAAGGCCCTTGTGTGTTAACCACTAGGAATACAAAGAAAAGCAAAAGACAGTCCCTGCTCCAAGGAGCTCACAGGAGGGGATAACATGCAAGCAGCTCTGTACCAGCTGTGCAGGATCTGTGCAGAATAAACTGGAGAGAATCAATAGAGAGAGGACATTTAGAAGATGGGATTTTAGCTGTGACTTGAAGGAAGTGTGGAGACAGAGATGAGAAAGGAAAGTATACCAGATATGGGGAACAGCCAGAGAAAATGCCTGGAATCTAGAGATGGAGTTTCTTGTGCAATGAACAGCAGAGAACAGGGTCACTGGCTTACAGAACAGGTAGAGGAAAGTAAGGTATAAGAAAACTGGAGAAAGGTAGGAGGGGGACAGGTTGTGAAAAATTCCTGCAGAGAATTGTCTATTTCATCCTGGCAGTGAAAGGGAGCCACTGGAGTTTATTGAATAGGGGGTGCTGTGGTCAGATCTACATTTTTAGGAAGATCATTTTGACAGCTGAGTGGAAAGTGGACCACAGTGAAATGGATGATGAGCAAGGAGAAAAAGGAGAGTGAGGAGTAGTCAGACAGATAGGAGAGCCAAGAGAACAGTGGCAGAAAAACCCAGAGAAGAGTTACCAGGAGGAGGGTGTGATCACAGAGGGAAAGAAGCCTATTTCTCTCATGAGAGAAGTTATTCCCATTGGGTTTCTTTACCAGTTTTACTGCTGCTGCTGATTTCCCTAAAAGAAACTTAATTAATGGAGTTTAAACATGGGGAAACACTTAATATTTTGATGTTTGATTAGTCGTTGAAAGAGTACCTTGCATTTGAAAAAGAAAAGCACATCTGTGCCTTTTCTGCTGGCTAATGTAGAGAAGTGTGTTGAGATCTTGACCCTTTCACTTTTGAGATTTTCATCTTGGATTTTGCTTAACTTACTGTTATACTTCAAAGTCAGTTTTATTCCACTGTCTTATTCCTCCAACCCACTATGCTAATTAAATACCCCCTTGTACTTTTGGATTCCAGAATCTTACAGTTACTCCCTTCCTAGGAGTGTCTTTGAAACTTGAATGAAGTAAAACTAGATTCTTCTTTCTGAGTGTGGCTATCACTCATGTATGCTATAAGCAAGATTATTAGCTTTTAGCTGGATTTCTTGCCTTTCATGCCTTCCCTGTTGCTATTTAGGCAAGATGATGACCCTCTAAAAGCAATCAGTGAAGAGGTATCAAAAAGACAAACATTGCATTTAGAATGCCTCTCAGAATGTTGTTGGGTTTTTTTTTCAGTAGAAATGACAAGTTTTCCAGTGTGTTAATAGGGAGATTTAAATGCAGAGGAGAGAAGGAGACTGCATACATAGTACAGTGGCTTTAATGCCAGATTTGGCATCAAAAGACCTTGGTCCATATTCCAGTACTATTACTTATTACCTGTGTAACCTTGGACAAGTCATTTTCCCTCTCTGGATTCGTTTTCTCCTCTGTAATATGGGGAGATTAGACTGGGTCATCTCTCAGGTTCTAGTCAGCTCTGTATTCTACCTTTAATTGTGCAGAGGATGTCAGAAGGAAATTTACATGCTTGGTGAGAATTTGAAGAAAAGGACGCTTTGAACTCCATCCTTTAGAAGCAGTTGGAGGAACTTATTGAGATTATGTCCTGACAGGTGTGTTTGTCTCTAGTGAGAAGGAAGTGGATATCACTATGTACAGTGCGTTATTCTACTCACAAAAGCTTATAGAAAAGGTAAAGATGTATTCAAATGTAAGGTGACAGGCAGAAAACAGGAGGATTATAATAAGAAATACACAGGGCAGCTGGGAGTAGGGTTGAGGCTAGTAGGACCCAAATCCTAAGTTGCAGCTGGTCTCTTCCAGTGGCCTGTTAAAGTGTATTTTCCTTTAAAATGCTTCATATGGCTCTAATTGTCATTCCCACATTTTACCTAGTAATTTGGTCTACAAAATTGGTCTTTCAGAGAGCAGCAAGTGCCTCTCAAAAAACATTGGGAAGCTTATACAGGATGAAGAAAAGTCCAACTTAACCATTAAACCATTATGGTTTTTTTTAAATTTCTTTTTAGATGTAGGAAAAGCAAGGGCTCGCCTACTCCCCCTCCTCCTTAATAAGGCTTCAGTTACGGAATGAGCAGCAGGAACTAGTGTATTCAGAAATGAGGAAAGAGAAATGTAGATGAGATGGCTTAAGTCAGTCTCCTTATAGTTATATTCACTCTTTTATTGACCTTAAAACTATCTCTTTATTTTCATGCCCACCACCTGAAGGGCAAAGAGAAATCAGGATATTTAATTACCTCACCTAATTCGCTCTTACCCTCTCTTTAAGTTAAACAAGAAAAGGACCGTGCTTTCTACATAGACTGGTGCTTTCCTGTATTCTTGTGACATGGATCTGGCCTATCCAGGAATTTTATAAGTTTTCAGGGACAAAAACAAACAAAGGGTAACGTCCTGCTGTGATGAAAATCAGCTAGATAGCATCTTTTAACATAAGGCTAGAAATGCTCCATGTTGATGCTTAATAAATATTAATAATAATGCATGCAATAATAATTATAATAACCAGTGAACTAAATCCTATTCTTCAGTTTTTAAATACCTTGCTAGAGATCAGAAAAGTCTAGACCTCTTTTATTATCCCTTAATTTCTTCACCCACTGTCTCCATGTTAAGAGGAAACAAATCCAACTTACTTCTCATTCACATTGAAAATGGAAATGTTTTATAAAAGCTGTTTTATATTAGAAAATCCTTATGAGCCTTTTAAAAGAAGCTTTTGAAGTCTTTTCCCTTTTCCATTAAAAATGAGGAGCTGTATTATGTGAAGAATTAACTTTTTGAAGGATAAAGGGTTGCTTCAAGGAGGGCTGTTAGTAAATCAAAGCTTCACGAGAACAGTGTTTTTATCATCACGGGGCAGCCATAGGCTCTGCTCAGGTCAGTGCCCAGGTGAACTTCCAAAGGATGATACAAAAAAATCCTGGCGTTGGTCCCTCAGCACCACTTTAAAAGCAACAGAATCATAGAAGTAGAGCATATTTCCAATAGGAATATTTTTCAGAATGTCCTTGAGATTTCAGCTGTTCTGTATACAGCAAACCTAGTTTGACCAATCCTAGGCCTTTTATTTTTCAATACCCTATGCACAAGCATAACCCACGATTGTTAAACTGTAGGTATGTGTTTGGTTTTAAGGTCCAACGGGGATATTAGCCACTTCAGAGTCCAAATCCATGCCAGTGTTGGGTTCTGTATCCAGTGTAACAAAAACTGCATTGAACAAGAAAACTCTGGAGGCAGAATTCAACAGCCCGGCCCCCAAAACACCTGAGCCAGGTGGAGGGCCTCATAAACTGGAAGGAAGCACAAGTTCCAAGGTTACATTTCAGTAAGTAATGATGCTCTTTCTTATGTAGTATGTAGCAGAATATGTGATTACTAATTTATTACTCTTGTTTGTGCTTTTTTTTTCTTTCTGGAAAACACTCTAGATAGTCAATACGTCCTTAAAATATTATAGTTGCTTCCTTTAGCATCTCCTCTTTCTTCATTTGAAGAGTCATGTTCCTATCAGTAATTGCTCTGTTGAGTCCCTTGGAGGAGTGATGTCATTCAGGGCTGATGGAAAGGACATCTTCCAAATGAATTCTTTTCTCTAAAGTGAATAGTAGCCAGTTTCTTCTGGACACAAGTTTGACCTTAAAAATCCTGGGTGAAGAAATAACTAGCTTGTCTTAGGTTATATTTCATATCTTAGGGGATTTAATTTTTTTTTCCAGATTTATATATTAATTCATCTGTCTTATATTGGTGCCTGTCCAACTCAAGACACTATCTAGACATCCAAGGGATCTATTTTAAAATGTCTGTTTTTCAATCCTCATTTTCCAACCCTTGGAGAAGATTTAAGAGTGGAGAACACTGAGCTATCCCAAGAGAGAAAATAGCTTAGGTACAGAGATGTGATGCAACAGACCTGGATCTTCAAAGTGCCACTGTCAGCATCAGGGAGTTAATCCTGCTACAGAAGTCTATGTTTCCAACAGATCCGGTAGAGGATCATTTTGTTTTCTAACAATGCCAGCCTCTTTTTGAAATTAGTCTACAGTTTTGCTTCAGTTCTCTTGCCAGGATGTCATCTGGCTTGTCACTTAAAGAAAAGGAAGTAGGTGAGACAAATCAGATCAGCAGAATATTGTAATCATGGTTAATTAAACCTCTGATTTCCTGTTCCACCAGGAGAGAAAGGACCCTCTTTTTGTAGCTCGTGCTGTATTACTTAGTTCAAAGAGTGAATCCTGGACAAATGAACTGGAAATTCAATTTGGATCTATTTTTGCCAAGTGGTATTTTTTTTCCCACTGCCACATTCTCTTATTGGTGGTGTTAACCTTTCTCTATCTCCCTGTCTCCTCCTCCCCCCACCCTTTTTCGGAATAAAAGACCTTCTTTGCTGACTTAGAGTTTTAGCTAATTTTATTGTGTTTCCAAAAGCACATTTTTTTTTCCCCTCCAGGAATGTTCCCCATCCTTTTGATTGGAATCATTTAGACAGAAAGACGATCCATAGTCACCCTTCATCTTTGTGTTTAAATTTGTTTAAAACCTAATTTGGCATCAACAGTTTGGCTGCATTGGAACTGATATCCAGACATAAAAGCCACTGGGTTGAGACAAGTTAGTTTCTGAGAAATGCTTCAGTGTGTGCGTGTATAGATTTTTTTCCCCTCTACCATACTACACAGATAATCTTAATCAGAAAATACTGCGACTCCTTCCACCTTTTGTCTGCCTTTTATTCAACAAAAGTAAGTGGAAATTACATTTCCAAGAAAGGAAATGAAATAATTGCAGGCCCACGGTCTGCAGAATGTGTGGTGAATTGACAGTGAAAAGGATCCGTGTGTTGACAGACACAGTTGTTAGATGCTTTAAAGGCATATGTGAAGCTCAATTTATTTCTCATCTTGCCTGTTCAATGACTGCCTAAGAGACACATTTCAATTTAATTTACCTATTTAAAGCACTAATACAAACACTGTGCATTGCTGCGTTAACTTTTCAACTTTGTAACCTAATGCTTGATTATTCAGTTCTTGACATTCTTTAGCTGAAATGACTAAAATGACACGTATTTTTCATATTGACAGTCAATTAATGAATAACACCACCTTCCTGAAAAACCCGTTTCTTAAGTACAATTATGCTACTTAAACAAGTCCAGGCTTTTTTTTTTTTTTAGTGTAGTAGTTATTCACTTCCCAGACAGGCAGAGTTCATCCATTTGTGTAGTCTGGTCCCTTAGCATCTAAATGAAGATTAACCTAACAGTGACATATAAGACTGAAAAGTGAAGCTACACAATGTTTGTTTAACAGTAGTACTTCATGAATTCTGGTTTAGCCACTACACACTCTTTTAAGTTATATGCCTGGAGAGTCTTGTTCTTGAATTAGAATCTGAGGAGGATCTGAGTTTGAATTCTTACTTTGCCTCTTAACTTTGTGTGTGATTGAATAAGTCACAGCCTCTCTAGTACTAATTGTCCTCTTCTATAAAAGGAAGACTTGGACTAGACTGAGTTCCATTGCAACTCTTAAATCTCTTCATCTATGTTTCTTTACTCCAAATTAAGATGTTTCTGTTGCAGCATAAAGCTTAATTGGCAGAGTATTTGAGGTCATGTGTCTACACTTGAAAAAGGAAGTTTTTGAAATTTACTTACATTGTCTGCAGACCACTATTTCATTTTGAATGTTGGCAGTGGTGATTCTGGACAGTACAGAGAACCCCACAGCTGTGCTGGTGAGAGAGTCAGCATGGTCAGAGCCTTTGGAGTCGGCAGACTTAGGCTCAGATGTGCTTCAGGACCTATATAATCTCTCTGAGTCTCAGTTTCCCCAACTTTAAAATGGGCATAATAACAGCTGTAGTACCTAACTCATAAAGTTGTGAAAAAAGTGCACTTGGGAAACGGTTTTAAAGAGCAGTTGTAAACTATTGTTATGTGCCTTGTGTTATTATCAGCCTTTGTTAATAGGTATCCAGAGTAAAATGTATATTTTTCTTTTAATTATTGAGACATAAAGGCTTTGATTAAATGGAACCCTCCAATGTGCAGTTGTTGATTTTCCCAGAGAGAAAACTGTGTTAAAAGGAAGAAGCTTGTTTTGAGGAATTATTGATGAAGACTTGCCAGTGATGCCCTTGCCTTGGTTCAGTTTCATCTGAATCTGTAGAGCTGCTTCTGCAGGCCTTTACAATAATAGGATCAACATTTCCTGCGCTGAATCTATGACAGAGAGTTAGCTGTCTGTCCACTTCACATGGCCATCAGTCAGTAACATTATAGAAAAGATAGAATACCCAATTTTGCAGAGTTGAATGAATCCAGCATTGAGCTGCCTATCTATGAAGAGTCCCCATCCTGCCTCAGATACTTGGTAGCTGTGTGACCCGCAGCAAGTCCCTTAACCCGTCTTAGCCTCAGTTTCTCATCCTTAAATAGGAATTACACCGCACCTACCTCTACCTCCCAGGGCAGTCATAAGAATCGAATGACACAACATTTGTAAACTACTTTGCAGGCCATATAAATGTGAGCTAGTACGGTTTTACAACTGTCTTTATTGTTGTTGTTAAGATTGTAGAATCCAGGCATTATGCTTGGAAGTCTGAACACCTGGGTTCAAATCACAGCCCTGTCATTCAACTAGCTGTGTAGCTGTGGGCAGATTATTCCATTTCTTTGAACTTCGGCTTTCTCATCTGTATTGATAATAGTTGCAGAGCCTATTTCATAGGATTGTTGTGAGGAAAATTCTTTGTAAACCATAAAGTAAAATATAAATGTAAAAATACACTATCATTAGTTAATCATTTAGTTCATCTTACTACTAAGACAGCTAAATGGCACAGGTAGGGTGATGGAATCAGGAAAACCTGAGTTCAAGTCCTATCTCAGATACTTCCTAGTTGTATTGCCCTAGGCAAGTCACTTAGCCTCTCCCAGACTCAGTTTCCTCATGGATAAAATAGCCCCTGACCCCGCAGGATTGTTGTGAGGATCCAGTATGATAATCTGTAAAGCACTTTGCTAACTTTAAAGTGATAAATGAAAGCTGACTGCTCTTATTGTCATGGCTGCTGCGGCTCTCACCATCACCACAACTGGTGAGTCTTTGCAGAGCGGTTGGGATGAGGTGATATGTTGTCATGATTTCCTTGCAAGATTGAATTACAGCTAGCGCTGTTGTGACAGTCTTGTCAAGAAACAAATGAAACTGTGTGTAAGGGACCAGAACTATTTTTTAATATTTTTGTGAAACATTTACATTACTTACTATCTCACCCATCAAACATTACAATTACTTCTACGGGATTTATTTTTCTTTTTTACTGCTAGTGAAAGATCTTCAAAGTATATAAACAATATAAAGAAAACATCTGTTTTCAAGTACTTTATAAATATTCCTTTAAATATGGTATAGTTCCAATGTAATTCTATGATAGAGGTAAATCAATTTTATGAATTTAGAATAGCCACACTAAAATTCATTACTTCAGACTATTTGAGAAAATTAGGGAAGACCGACCGGTCCATGTTAGGGAAAAGTTTAAATTGCAGGAACTTAAAAAAAAAAAAGAAATGTCATTGTGATTATACTATCTGAGACTAAAGCAGTGAGCTAATGCAGTGATGCTTATTCTAGAGGTCCAGTTTTCATGGCTAAATTAGAATAGTTTGTAATTAGCATGTGGGGATATAAACAGGAGATATAATTTGAGATATAAACAGGAGAGGGTAAAAAGGAAACAAACTGGAGGAACCATTTTTTTTTAAACAAGGTTTTAGACACTCGGGGATCAAGAGATAGATAGCGCTATTAAGATTTAAATAGATGGAGAAGTCAAATTAAATGTTTGATCACAAAATAAAAGTCATTGGAGTGGAAAAAGGAGATAAAGAGCCCACAATATTCTAGTGTGTTATTTTAAAAGTGGTATTTAATATTTATATCAACAGGCACTCAGATGCTTAGAAAGCTTCAGATGTTTTATTTCTGCATCACTTCATATGTGTTTGTTTTTAAAGGGCTCCCACATTGTATTATGTCATTTGATCCTAATACATGTAGTCTCCTTATCCCTTATACTGACATAAGAATAGAGGGTGACAATTTGGGTTTTTCCTTCCCATCATGACAAATATCATAAAAGGAAGAAATATGGTTTAATTGTACCAGGAGTGAATGAAATTAGATTTGTAGAAGTAACAAGTTGACTGAAGGATGGTTCATCCAAAGATGAACAGGAATAGTTTATTAAACATTAAAAGAGTGCTCTGTGGGATACTTTATAACTATCCCCTTCCTTCTGAGGTGGGGGGAGAGAAAAGAACTCTAATTTCTGAGATCTCCATTGCCCAGTTACATTCATAGCCTTGGAAGTGGGAAGCACCTGATTTTTATTCCAGGATAGTCAGTTCCTTTTTCATACCACACTCCTGGGTTTCCTCTTCTCTTTCTCTCCTTCTCTATAACTGACCTAGAACAAATATAATTAGGAAGTAACCTGGCTAGAGAAACAAAGCAAAACCAAATTACTTATCACTACAAAACCTCAGGAATTCAGACCACTTGGGAGAAGACCAGAATGGATTAGCCAAAAGTCTGTCATAAAATAATTGGATAAAAATCCAATTGTGATTATTTTCAAGTATGTAAATTATTCTGAAGCTGGAGTAAATAAGTGTGACATAATCATAGGATCATGAATTTAAATGTATAAGGCATCTTGCAAGTTACCTTATCCAACCAGCTCATTTCATGGATGAGGAAACCAAGCCCCTGAAAGATTAAGTGACTTGTCTGTTTACATATGTAGAAGTGTCAGAGTCAGGATTTGAACTGAGGTCTGTTTGACTCCAGATCCACTCCACTTTCCACTGTGCTCTACTGTTTTCAGTCTCCCTGGACAGACATTTAACATTTCTTGAAATTGTCCTTCTACTCATCATTTGTGATTACCTAGAAGCTTTTTAGTTTCTGCTGATACTATAAAGGTCAAGCCCCTGTTTACAGATTTGCAATTACTGAGTTTGTACTCACAAAACCAAAGGGGAAAAACTTGTTGATTTTAATAATCCACAACTGTGGGTGGTTTGTGCTTGCTCTTGCCTTTATTACTGATAATTGAGAGTTACCCCTGTGGTTTTTCAAGGGACTATTTAAATTTTTTACCTTTTGACTGTTTCGAATATTGTTTTAATTGTTTAGTGTTTACATGGTTTTCTGAGAGGCACTGTGGCATAGATAAAAAAGTTTTCATTTATTTATGCAAATACAAAGATTAATTTTTCATTTGCTTGTATTGGTTGTGGTGACAGTGTGAGCGTCTGGAGGCTATTCCATGGAAGGGAGCCCTGCTTTCCCATTATGCTGCTTAATGATCAGTGTGTTCCCAGGCATGACTTCAGGACATCTCTACCTTGTGGGTCAAGACTATTTTCCTCCTTCCTTCCTTCCTTCCTTCCTTCCTTCCTTCCTTCTTTCCTTTCTTCTTTCCTTCCTTCCTGTCTTCCTTCCTTCCTGTCTTCTTTCCTTCCTTCTCTCCCTCTGCCCCTCCCACCTTATGGAATCCCAGCTTGGCAAAAAAAAAAAAAAAAGGCAAGAGAAGCACATTCTCCTTGCTCTTGCTAGGTCTGAGATAAGTCATCAGAAGAATACTGTTCATGTCTGTTGGACACCTGGGGAAGGCAATCCTTAGTGGTGGATACTTGGGGTATCACCAAGGACTTCACTAAAGAAGCTTCTAGAGAGTAGGCATCTGAGACAGGGATTCCAAGGGGATCCTGATTTCCCCCAAGTACTTTCAGAGACAAAACTTGGGAGTCAGGAAGGCCTGAGTTCAAGTTTCATTTCTGATGCATCACTGTTATATGGCCACAGTTAAATCTCCATGTTTGCCATGTCACCCTCTCCTATTCTTAAAGACTGAAAATTGCAAGTTAGGTGCAAGTATACACTAGTAGAGGGAAGGTCATTCACAAGGAGCATTCCATTGACATCATAGGTCCGAACAAAATGAATGAATGAACAAATGAATAAATAAAAATAATAACCAGAACATGGGTTTTTGGTCAACATTAGACAATAGAAAACTAATCTTTCAAAGTTCATAAATCTTACAGTCATGGAGGTGATGAACAGGAAATTGTAGGTAGTGTCATTTAGACATGGTCACATCAGTTTACTCTATTAAAGTTGGATCAGTATTTACTCTTCCTATTAATCTGTTTCAGGAAGATTAATACTATATAAAACTTAGTAAGACATTAAGGCTCATAGATTATTGGTTTGTTTGTGGTTTTTTTCCAATATTAAATGGGAAATGCAACTCAGAGGTTTGCCTATATTTTGACTTGATTATCAGAGATAATAGTAGTCCTATATAGTGGAAAGAACATGGAAGTTGGAGTCAGTCCTCTATATCCTCTATATTTTTCTGAGATCATCTCATTTGGACCATTATTCAAAGACCAAAGAATATTGAATAAAAAAAATAATTTTGAATACCTTCCTTCCTTCCTTCCTTCCTTTCCTTCCAAAGGAAATTGAATTGAATTCAGTTGACCTTCATATTTGTAACAAAAAAAGATGATTGACTTATTATTTGACCTTTAACCTTTTTAGAACTTTATTACTTCCCATGTGATATTAATTTAGAAAAATGTTGTTGAAAATGACCAAATCATTGGCTTGGAGTTGCCAAACCTGATTAACACTACCAAATAGAAATTGAGGGTCTGAGCTCTGTTTTAGGGAAACTTGGTATATAATTATTTCCCTAAATGTTTATCTCAGCTGGAACTTAATTTGGATGGACACACAACTATTCCTTAAGAAGGCTCTAGGTAATGTTTTGTTCAGCAGGAAACCCAAGAGGTCCTTCTGACCCCTATGGTGCACACTTACATTTTTAAAAAAAGGTGTGTTTTCACACTGCTGCTCCCACCACGAGACCAAGGCCTAGTCTTCCTCCTCTTTCTTTTTTTGTGTGTGTTCACCTTCTCTGCACTTAGTAAACATTGGCTTTTGGGCAGTGGACTACTTGGTTAGCAGAGTGAGCTGCAGAGAAGGCACAGCCTAATCTGATGATCTGGCACAATTAAAGGATTTGCTTTCCTCTCTGCTGTAATCTTAGTACCACGGAATTGTCTACTCACACTGCAGGAAACAGCTCTGCCTCAGCAAGATGCAACTACAAAGGTTTTCCATGGGCAGCTTGTACATGGGCAATTAAGCTTTAACAACAAAATTAGGAGAACAACTGGATGTCCTGGAAGTTGAGATTCTCTTTCCTCCCCTACCCCCAGTTCCACAATTCCTCACCTCCCCCTTCCCCCCAGCCTTCCATCTCTCTCTCTCTCTCTCTCTCTCTCTTTCTCTCTCTCTCTCTTTCTCTCTTTCTCTCTCTCTGTTAAGGAACTATCTTATGTGCTCCTATAAAGATTGTTTGCTTATTAGTCATACAAGGATTCTGAATTACAGTTTAACAGCACCTTCCCACAGTCATCAAAGGCATGTTGCATTCAGTGCAAAACTGGCAGTTAAAATGCTGTTTGGTTATTCCAAAAATGTAAATACCTCAACGAATTAATTTTGTTCTGTATAACATTCACTTCTGATTGAAAACACTGGTAATTGCCAAAGACTCAGCACAGAATATCTTATTTCTTTCTACACAGAAAATTGGACATAAAGGTAAATGCTAAGGAAGGTATTTGCTTTTGCTGCGGTACTCTTTTCATTACCTTTCAGCAGTGTCTGCAAGGTCTTGGTGTACACTTCTAGATAAATTTAGCATAAAGAAAACAAAATTTGTTTTAAAAAGTAAGTGGAGAGGTAAACCTAAGGTTGTTATGAATTACTGAACAAATGCACATCTGCTTTGTTAAAAGAAGTGTCCATGATAAGAATGAGGAATTTTGCACTACTGAAGTCACAGATCTAGTCCTAAACAAACAAGCAGATAAATAAGTGGCTGACAAAAAAATGTAGTTCCCTAAAATCAGTATGTAATTTTAGGCTCACTGTAGCAAGCCGTTTTTTAAGGTTTTTAAAAAATTTATTTAGTTTAGGGATGTCATAACGTTTGGGCAAACTTTAAAAACCTCATGAATTGTCATAAATCTGAAAAGTTATCATAGAATCAAATTGTTTTGGGAGCTTAGAGCAAAAATATGCATTTTGAAGAAGATGACCTTTTTGTGGGGGCAAATATATGTATGATATGTAAATTATACCACATAAGGGAGGTGGGAGACTTTGTTTCTTAAAAGTCTCTGTTTTTAAGCAATGCTTAGATGATCAAACTTTTGATGTGAGTGACATGCCTAAGCTTAATGGTGTTGTAAGGGTACAAGGATTAAATTGACTTGTCTCATTTTTCCAACTTTTGGTGGGTTAACTAACACACAGTCTCAAACCCGTGTGCTCTTCTTTGTCTCATTTTATGTGGGTATTACAAATAGGTAGAAATCAAGGTCATATAGATTTCAGCATCTATGCTACAACTAAAAGCCAACCCAGCCTGGCAAACATTGATTAAGCACCCACTGTTTGTATTAAAGATACAAAGCTAAAATGAAATCAGTAAGAACAAACAATTAGCAGCACTGACTTTGCTAGAGAATATGATTAATCATGCTCAGCTATATTTTAAGGGCTCAAAAATTTTTATGTTCAGCTTAAATAGTGACACAATCTGAAATGTTTCTTAAGAGGGAAAAAATTGGCAGTAGGCATTATTAGCCAGGTCGTTGCCTTTTATAAAACCTGTGCATTTTAAAAAGATTTTGAAGTCATGAAGTATATCAACACATTTATTCACTTAAGAAAAATAACTGTGTCATTATTGTCATGTTTTAGGCACATATGTGTTATAAAGAGGAGCTCTCCCAAGTCTAATCTCCAGAATAAACACAAATGAAACTTTTATGTAGCATATAGAATAAAATGTTGACTTATGACCACTGTTGTACTTACCGACTGAGCTGTTTTGTCAGCATTCAAGAACATAGCTGGAATTTACCCCCCCCCACTGGAAGACAAAAAGAGGCCCAAAAATACAGAATTAAATTTTACTTTTCAACTAAAAAGGGTTTAGAAAAATCACAGAAGCAGACTCATGTTTTTCTCGTTCCTTAGGACACTTGAAAATGGCAGCATATCATCAGAAATGCAAAGTTTTATCCTTTATTTGGAACTTTTTTGGTCACATTTTAACACAGGGAGAAATTCTACAAATGTATTAAAAAGCCCTGAAAAGCAGGATTTCTAAAAAAGACAATACAGCCGTCTCTGCCATCATGGCATTGCTGTCTAACTGCTGTAGTAACTGCTTAAAGGACCAGAGAAAAAGCTGTAAGAAGGCTTCTAGACTCTCATTTTGGTTGTTTTTTTTTTTTAACCTTGGGAAAATATAAAATGGATGTCCTTTCTGGAGTTTTTCTAGTAACCTACTTTATAAAGAGAGATTTAAATCTTTCAGTTTTCTGTCCATGAAGGTGGTAAATATGATTGCCATTTTATCCATTTTTATTGTAAATGAAACAGAGTTCAAACTGTCTGGCTGTGCGTCATTTGCTGGACCACTGCCATGCACTAATGCAGACGCCCTACTGCGAGCCCAGAGAAGAACTATACTTTGATTCACCAGATTGTGTTAAATAGTCCAGCTGTTGAGATTTGAAAGATAGTTCCCTTCGAAGTGAAATAAAAATGAACTTGGCATTTATTCCAGAGACCATTTTTGTACTGTTTGGCAATCAGCTTTTCAGAGGTAGCATTTTATAAAATAACTCTCACTGCTTAAAAGTTACATTCACTATAATGTTCAAAATGTCCCACCTTGTATTATCAGTAAAATTAAGCTTGAGTGATATGTAGAATTTGCATAAAATGAGCATTTTTCCCCCTTCATTTCATGAGCGTTGATTGTTTTCAATTGAGCTCAGAACCATATCTATTAGGGCTTGTTTGGGCATTAGTTAATATGAATTGCAGCTGAAACGTTAGCTGGGATGTTGTTGAATATAATTGGAACATAAAAAGTTGATTTTGAAAAGAATTTCACCGAATACAAACAATGATATGCTTTTAAAAATCCAGAGTGCTGAATTTTCATCCCTTATCAAACACTGAGAAATTCACTAATTCCCTGAAGTTCCACTGGGCCAGAATGATTTTCATTTGTTATGAATCATCCAGCGGCAGTGCCTTTGTAGCCAGGTGTCCCCTTTTATCAGCAAATGACACCACCTTTGAAATTCAGCATGATATTGTGGTAGGAAAAAACAGGTCCATACTTAATAGTCCAACAGGGATGTGCCTCTGATGTTTGCCCTGGAGTGGGTGATATATTGTCAGATGATTTGGACTTGATTTTTTAGACTACAAAAGTTTATGAACACAAGCCCCAAAGTCACCCACTAAAAGTATCTAAATGAGCTGGGTTTATCAAACACCAAGTGGTAAAAGATAGGAAAGAGTCTTGTCCTTAAAATCAGAAGACTTGTGTACAAGACCAACTTCAATACTTATAAAGTGTTATCAGACATCACTACCTCTAGCTAAATCTCATTTTCCTTATCTGTTAAATGAGCAGGCTGGACTAGGTGGTCTTTAGAAACCCTTCCAACTCTAAACATTTTACAAATCTGTGGAGAGAGCACTGATTTGGAGTGAGGAAACCTAGGCTTCCAGGTACCAGTCCTAATGTGTGACTTTGCCCAAGGTACCAGACGTCAGGCTCTCATCTGTAAAAGAAAGGTATTGATTTAGTCTATCTCTAAGCCCCTTTTCTTTACAGTTAGTTGTGTGCGGCTAATTTATACTTCATCATCTATTCTTCTAATTAGGCCAGTTAGGTTTTGCAATATATAGGGCAGTAACACATAAGAATTTCCATGAATATTGTATTTTTTTTACTTCCATTTTGTTTCCATCCTCCTTAAAGGATTAATAAAAGAAGATAAAGTGAAACTCAAGTATAGCAAGAAACAATTACTGTGCAGCACATGAGCTTCTGCTTCTGGCATGGACAAGACAGTGAAATTTGGAATGTTCTAAGTATTGTTGTTATCAGGGTTTTTTAGGGAAAAGTAACTGCCAGCTCAGTGTTTCTTTACTGGTGAAGACATCTGTTTCTGATGATCACCCTTTCCCTGGAGGAAGAGTGTAACCCCTAATAATGAGATAGAAATATGGGTAGGTTAAATATGGACTATTCTAAAATTAATAAAGATCAGACTCTGAATGGAACTCTTGACCACCAGCTAAGCAGACTTGGGGAGTTCAGTTGTAAAATCAGACTGGAAATTTGGAAAAGCTAAAAGAAAAGGAAAATCAAATGAAGATAGCATAAAACACTTTTAAATGCTACAAATTGCCTTCCTGCCCAGGAAAGATCTTGGAATTCAGGTAGAGAAAAAATTGTCCATCAAAACTGCCATGATGCAGGGTTTCATCTTTCTATGGAGAACGTGCCTTTCACAAATGATATGATAGTGTATTGAAACTATCGGGCTTGGGGGAGGGGCAGGGGCCGGGGGTGGGGGTGAGTGTGGGGGGGGTGCAGGGAGGTGTCACTGAGCTGGAAGCAAGCTCTGGGACTGACTGTGATATCTTCACAAATGACCTCGCTGGTCTCAGTTCCATCATCTCTATAATGAGGAAGCTGGACTGTGTGATCTATAAGGTTAACTGCAGCTCCAAGGATTTGGTTTTTAATTGATTGGGCCTGTTTTTTGAAAAAATCATTGTGGTGATCCTTATAAATCAGTAAACTCAAGGGAACTGGCCCTGTGCTAAACCCACGGTAAAGAGGAAATTTGTGGTTAGGAATACTATTTACCACAAAGAGATAAAAATAATTTGATATGTAGACCAAGGTGATGTCAGGATAACTGTCAGCATGAAAAATTCCCAAATGTTTTAGATCGCATGGCCGTTCATCTTAGTAGGAGAGCCCAAAGAAGACTTGGGGAACTTTTTAAATGGTCAAAATATCTCTATCACTTTCTAGGATATGTTCAGTAGCCAGACACATACATACATGTACACATATATAGCACAGAAAAGTATTGATTCCTCTAAGGATCTCGTCTAGTAGTGAGAAAAATTCTTAACCCTCAAACAAATGAGGCAAGTTGAATGAGCATTCTGTCTATACTCAAGATAGCGAGATTGGTTCATATGGACAGCCTCCATATAAATGTTATGAAAAAGAGATTCCCAGAGTTTGAAATGGCATAATTTCCAAAACCCTGTAGGAAAGACAATTCAGTGCCACTCATCTTGATTGAACCCATTATGTGAGATTCATGGTAGAGACTAAGGATGGGTGGGGTAGAGATTGCAGAGAAGATAAAACATGGTTTCTGCCTTCATGGAGCTTCCTCAGGACCAGGGAGAGAGAAGAGAAATCATGTTAACTTATTCAGGTCTATGATTTCTTCAATATGTTTACCTTTCCACTAGAATAGATTACATTTCTTTTATAATTTTATGAGTTATGGACAAAAATCATTGCATCATCTGATGACCACTCTTGGTGATGACCCTTTCTAAACTTATCTACCTTTTTCTCAACTGTCATCATGCATTCTCTTGCTGGGGTCATACTCAGAGCCTATACTGTTTGGTAAAACATGCCAAGTCTTGCACTCTGATGACTGTATCTCTTAATTCAGGGTCACTCATATCACAATGAGGTATCAGAATGGAACTTTACAAAAGGACAGGAAGGCAAATAATCATAAAGTGAAAGTAAAATAAGATTTATAAACTGTCTTAGTT
>CM053598.1:77224483-77288967 GCA_028646575.1 Pseudocheirus occidentalis
AAAACCTGTAAAGGATCTTAAGAATTGTTAGTCTGTCCCCTCCATCCCACATTTTAGGAATGAGAGGATAGACCAGAGAGGCTGTAATCTTAGCTAATGGTAGATGTGGTCAGTAAGGTTTCACCTCAGAACCCAGACTTCTTTTCCTTTGGCTGACATTCTAGATTGGCCATCACTAGCTTTTTTTTTTTCAGATTCCCATCTCATTTGGTAGAATTTAACCTTGAGTTAAAAGAAATGAAATATTCCTTAGTAATTGAAAGATTAAATCCCACTCCTAGACGTAGAAACCAGTAACCATGAGTCATTCTCTTAATAGTTGTTAGTATTTCTGGCAAAGAATGACAAACCAACCTGATGGTTTGGGGATGATTAAAAAAAACAAAACACCTCATAACTTAAACTGCACAATTAATTTCCTAATGAAGATAAATAATCTTTAAAGAAAAAAGTTTTCAAGGCTCCTCATAACAAAACTTCTATTTGACCATCTAAATGGAGTCCTCCAAAGCTCATCCATTTCAAGCCCTAAGAGCTTAAGATCTCACTTATTAATAGAGACTACCTGGAAAGGTATTTCTGATAAAGAAGGCATAAGAGAACAGAGATATTGACAAGCAACAGGGCTGCCATTTTCTGCATTCTGTCCATTAGTAGGATGTAAAACAATAACAGTAAGTTTTTGATCTGCAGCTTCCCTGGTGACCATATGCAATGCCCTGTACCTCCTTTGGTATGTGCTTAGTATTGAAACTTAAATACAAGTAAACAAACCAAAAAATGGAGTTGAGTGGGTAGGGGAGTTTATTATAGTGACTTGAAGATGGGTATATATATCAAAGCTTCCTGTTTTAATGAGTTAATTTGTTAATGAAGTGGTAATCTCCATATTTTTCTAAAATGCCAGAGAAGAGCATGTGTTAAACTTTGGTGTCTCATAAACTTTAGGGCCAAGGTCTTAGTAGCCCTCTCTTAGTAATGCCCTTGTTCCTAACACATGGACTAGACAAAGGAGTTCTGTACTGTTCAGTAATTGAGAGGGTACCTGTAAAATCTGTTCACACAAATGTAGTACTGCTCAGATTGGGAAATAGGGACTTGAGACAATTTCAAGAGAGGAAAGGAAAGGACAGAGGAAGCATCTGTGGCAATAACTTCAAATAGGGAAGAGAAGTATACTTAAGTATACGCAGGAATCATTATGTCACTTGGTTTTGGAAAAGAGCCTTAGTCCCAGAGTCCTGAAAATGGTATTAGCAAAAGCTTTAGTGCTTAAGATCTTGGAAGATTTCTTCTGTACGTGCTCCAAATCTCTTTTTTGGGGCCTCTTTCCCTACTCTACAACAGTTCTAACCAAATTTCTCCATTTGGTGATGCCAGCAACTGGTGTCAGATTACCTCCAAGATCATTGTCTTAGAGCACTCTAGCTATATTGGGGCAGATATCTATCTTAGTGAGCAACAGAAGTGCCCAAGCAGTGTTCCTTCTGATCCTTAAGCTGAGCCACAGCTAGATTCTCAGCCATGACAGTATTCTCTGAGAAAACACTAGCGATCCCAGAATAGGAGATAAGGTGTTCTTTCCAGCTGTGTGAGGTTATAACATGAGAGTTCTAAGGAGGAGCCACTGAGTGAGGAAGAAAGCACAATGTATCCATTGGCTTTATACTTCCTGAGAAGAGCATGTAATTTAGAAGGTAGGTACATTTTACTTTTTCACAACTTTTCTAGTTACTCTTACTTTCCTCTCCTCCCTTTCCCCATCACCACCCTTCTTTGTCTTTTTTGTGTACATAGAATATCTAACCTGATAGCTCCATCTCATTGTTAAATGTCTGACATCTCTGAGTACAATTCTGTCTCTGTGCATGTTAGTGAAAATCTGAAAGTTAACGAAATTTTTTTTAAGTCAAGGAATGTCATAGACAAATATTTTCTCTCTCTGCTTTTTTTTATTTTTCTGTTTTCTCTTGTTTTGTTTTTAACTCTTCCTTCCACAGACCACCCAGTAACATCGGAGGCACAAGAAAAGATATGGGTGATGAAAAACAGTCTGGTCCAGTTGTATTTTTAGACCCAATTTCCACAAGCAAACCCCAAACCAAAGACCAGGTGGTTGAAAATGAGTCAAGTCAACCCAAAGAGGATGAAGATGGCAACAAACAAGAATGTAAAGAAGATAGAGTTGAGAAAATCAAAGAGACAGACAGTTCCAACTGCTGATATATGAGCCAACAGGCTGCCATTTTTGGACGTCCTTTTCAATAAGCACATAATGAAATTGGGTGTTTTGTCAAGGGCTGTGAATTCTGAACTTATAAATGTATTCAAGAATTCAGATTCTATTCTAATGCCCCACTATATGTAGTTTAGCTGTAAGTTCTATAACAACACAGATTTTAAGTCAGTTTGGGTTTTGGTCTTTCTGTGCTATATAGGGATAAGATTTTTCCTAGCTGTTTTTTTGTTCAATGTCATTACCTTCCAAGGGTTAAAAAAAAATCCATTTTTAAATGATGTGCTAACCACTCATCTCTAATGAAGAAAAAAAATTATGGCACTTAATTGAATCATGAGATTACCCAAATGAATTTAACTTTTGATATACCACACATTGTAAATATTTTATATATCTGTCCATACTGTAGTTCAATCAATATCAGCATCTAGCAATTTTTGGCAACTTTATAGACCCCAAAGAAGTCAGTTTCTGTCATACCTGACCATCTCGTGATGGAGTGACCATAGAAGCAATGAAATTATTTGCTTTTCATGCATGCAAATTCTGTTCTGAAGGTTTCTGGAACAGAATTTATATTTGAGATACCAACATCTAACTGATGTTCCCTTAGTCACACGGGAGCCCAACATAGTCATGGTTAGTATATGGAAACAGAAAATTCTTGCAGCTGAAAAATTTTTCAGTGGGAATACACTACTGCATTTGGCATGATTGCTGAAGTCGGGTAAAACCCAAACCTTTTAAGTTTCATACAGTGTGGATGTTTTGAGCCATATACTGTGGTCATCTGTGTAGTATCATGTACTAATGTGATAGAAGTATCACATTTTCTCACAGCTCTTATTTACAGTGAAATTGAGTGGCAGGTACATAATTTTCCTGATTCACTGCTAGTCTACATTACATAGGGGATTTTTAAAAAGAAATTAAGTGGTAGGTATTCTCTAAAAATACAATATTTCAGGCTGCAACTGTGAACAAATAAAATATAATCAGGGATTTTTTTTTAACTTGTGCAGCTTTTCAAACTTGATTGTTTCAAAATTGGTGTTTATTTAAAATAAGTGGCAATGTATTTGAATGCACTGTAAGATTTTTTTTATGACAATGATGCAGTAATGTTAATTTAACTCTTCAAGCAAAGGAATGGTTTTGTTTTGTTAGTTTTGCTCAGCATGCAGCTGTCAGGTGTTCTTCACCTAAGGGCAAAAGAAAATGATAAGTACTAATTGCAGTAGTTGTGTTTTATTTTATGTTTGCACGAGTGCTAATAAGCAGGAATTGGTTGAGCTGGATAGGCAATTTCCTAAACTTGGGGAGAGTTGTCTTTCTGCAATTTCTAGTAATGCATTTTAAACTTAGGTATGTTTCCTTACAGAGAATTGAAAATGTGACACTTTACAGCTGTAACTCACCCCCAAATAATAGCACTATTGTGTGATATATATGGGGGCTACCAATTGTTTTAAAAAGATTCTGAATCTGTACTTCCTTAAACTTTTTTCTGATCTGCTGTGACAAATTATATAGCATTCTCATCGCAACTTATTAAAAAGTATCAACAATTTCCCATTTTGTTATTTGCATTTTGAAATGGAAGTGAGAAACATTTTAGATTATAAAATTTGGTATGTTTTTGAATAATTTTAAAGGTATACCCAGCTAACAAGTGAAATAGGTAAAGGCAGTAACATGAGAATTATATTTATATAGATATAGTAAGTGATACGGTGAAAGGCAGCAGACTGGTGTTTTTGGTGGCCATATCTACTTTGCCACTCTAGTACGGTTTAGTTATAATTCATTAATTATACTGCAAAGTGGCAGTTGGGATGTGATGCAGGCTATGTTTGTTTTTCTTTTGAGACTAAGTCTTCCTATCTCACTCCAGCAAAGAGTACAGTGGCCATTCAAAACCTCAATAACACTGCTGGTCAGCATGGAAACTTTGACCCACTCTGTTTCACAACTGAGCCTTAGGAAGCCTTGTGGCCTCCCACTCCTGGGAGCTCACTGTATTGAAGCCAGAATTAACTCTAGTTCTCAGATTTAATTCTAAATTGCAGCTCAGAACTCTACAATTCAAATGCTCCACCAGCCTTAGACACCAAGGGGCAGGCAGAGACTACTTACATGCATCCCCACATCCAGGTGATATATTTGTAATTTTATGAAGACTTCTGACTTCCAGACATTCAACTTAGAGTGGGGGGAAAAACCTCAGTTCAAAGAAAACACAAAACTTTATTGTGAAACAGTATTCCATATGGTAATATATCTCTCACTGATTCAGCTGTCTTTCCTAAGAAAAAAATTTTTTAATGATATTTATGATTCTACAATACACAAAACACAGAAGTCATCAAAATCTAATCATTGGGGACGGCTAGGTGGCACAGTGAGTAGAGCACCAGCCCTGGAGTCAGGAGGACCTGAGTTCAAGTCTGGCTTCAGACACTTGACACACTAACTAGCCGTGTGACTTTGGGCAAGTCACTTAACCCCAACTGCCCTCCAAAAAAAAAAAATCTTGCAAAATCTAATCATTAAGCCATTCAAAAAAATTTTTTTAGCAACTTGAGCAATGCATTGGGTTTAGAGTTGAGTAACCAAGCAATTTGAGCTAAAAATTTATGCCCTTTTATAAAACACTCAACTTCCTTCACCATCATCAGAAAGTTTTTAAAAATTTCTTTTCTCATACTTGTTTCCACATTCACATTAGCAAGTTTCCCCTCCACCCAAATTTTGAGACTCTTTCAACATGTCTTCCCTATGTTGCTTCGTTTGTCACTGACAGCAGTCCTGAACTTCCAAAGGTAGGGTAAACCAAGTGTTTACAACCTCAGGATATGATTTCATAAAATAAATTCTGGATGCTTTGAACCATTTATTTTATACAGGGGCTTATTTGTTGTTATTAGTATTTAAGAAAGAGAAGATGGGATTTCAAAATGAATGTTAAAAGTTGTTTGGTTTGAGGAGGTTTGGAATTTTTTTTTTTGCTTTTTACAATATTTAGACACTTTTGCTGGCTCTCTTGATGCAGTTTGGAGTCATAACATAATAAATCTAGAATTGTTTTCCTGTGTTCTTTTGAACTAGGATGAGACAAGGGGCTGATGGAAGTTATTTCTTGGCATTCTTGCCTCTAGGCTGAAGAAATATTTCCCCTTTTTTTCAGTAGGAAAATAAAACTTGAAAGTCCTAGCATCCACTAATAAAAATCTTGGTTCATTATTAGAGCTTTAAGCAGCCCATATTGTCACATTCATAACAGTTTCAGATAAGTCTCCTAACCAAAGCCTTTTGAAACTCTTATTATTACTAGGGACAGCTAGGTTGTGCAGTGAATAGAGCACTGGCCCTGGAATCAGGAGGACTTGAGTTCAAATGCAGCCTCAGACACTTAACACAAAACTAGCTGTGTGACCTTGGGCAAGTCACTTAATCCCAATTGCCCCTCCAAAAAAGAAAAAAAATTCTTATTAGCCAGGGAATTTCTGCCACTGATAGTGATTCAACCTTCAAGCAGAAGTTAAGGAGTAGTTCCTGTTGTGGCTGCTGACCAGATGATTCCTTCCTCCATTATTAATTCCCTTTTTAGAAGGAAAAGTGGGTAGGGAATTATTAAAGAGTAATAGTATTAGTACTAATAAAATATCTAAAACTGGGGGCCTTTTAAAAATGTATCAAACAGCAGTATATTTTTAATAGTCATTTCACAGGGCCTTGTTGAGGTTACATTCATTTTTTTTAATATAGAGGACTTGAGTAGTTTCTACTTCCTTGACAGGCATTAATATATAATAAATAATTTTAATTAATGTGGCACGAGCAACATTATTGGGCAGCTATTACAGAGGTAAGAGATCAGTTTAAATAGTTTTTTTTTCTCCAGAATATTTCTTCATACATTTTTTTAAATGTTTGCTTAGTGCTTTTTTTCTTTTAATTTCTAAATTGTCTATTTGACAGTCTCTTTGTGGTTATAGGCATCAACTTAAAAGGATAAAAAACACCCAGAATCAATCATATTTAGATGCATATCAGTGAATGTCATCCTGAAGTGGGGACTGTCTTGGAAAGTGCCCAGTCTCTTGAGGACAATGACTTCTTTAGATGGACCTTGTGACCAATTGGATTCATCATTTCAGGTGAATATTTTGATTCCAGTTGGTTACATTTTAGTTGCTGAGGATTCAGACCTGAACTAATTAGAATTAAGCTCTTAATATAAGAGACTGGTCCAATAAATAGTTTTACTATTTACAGCTTTTTGTGTTTTGAGGTATGAGCCAAGGTTATGTGTCCTAAAACACCCAATCATACTCTTCCTCTTTTCCAAATGATTTTTTTTTGTCTTGCGGGAAATATGGGAAACCTGTTCTTATCCCATTGATTGTTGATGAATATCAGCAGAGAGAGTGGCAGCTACAAACTGTGACAGTTGTTCCAACCTACAGAGTGCTGCCAACCAATTCTGCTGCACCATATTCTGAGAAAGACTGCCACTGAGTCAATTTCAAATAATATGAAAAGTAAGTCCTCCTCTCTACTATGAGGATATTAAGTCCCTTCATCTTGGGTAATCCTCAGCATGTGCGGCAAGTTTCTAGAATCTGTCAAAAATTTAAACCCAACTAACTTGGTTAGTCCAAGACATTAATTTTTAAAAAATTATTTCTTGCAGAATAGCAAAACATTAACTTTATCATAATGGTCTAGATCACATAGGGCAATTTTACCTTATATAATATAGAGGTGTGTATATGTAAACAGAATTTTCAGGGCTTATCTATTGATCAGTTCATTCAGCAACTATTGATTAATTGCTGAGCACTGGATTAGGTACTGGGGGGAATAGGAAGATGACACAATTGTGTTCCATTCCCTCATGTACTTTAAAATCAATCAAAAGCTGTAAGATACATAAATGGGCAGTACTACACAGCACAGTATTAATGCAGGGTTTAAATACGCTCATCCCATGGTGGGGGTGGTGCCGTACACAGTCATGGAAAGGAAAGATCTCTTCTGACATGGACTGGGGAAGGAATCAGGTGAGGCTTCATGGAACTCTGTAACCCATAGACACCTGCTGGGGATGCAATGAAACTGACATCTTGCTTTCATCTTCTTCAAATTACTTTCTTTCTAATCTAAATGAAATGTAAAAGCAAAAATGATTTGGTTTGAACCATTCCTAGGAAACTCAGGTATTCTCAGAAAAACTCTGATTAAAAAAAAAGTAACAACATACTCGGGGTCAATTTTGTAATCTAAGGCTTTGCTTGACAGAAAAGAAAAAAATGGGCCGTTTCCGTCTACTCTGTATTCCCATGGCAGCACTTAATAGAAAATAGTAGAATTGGATTTTTTTAATCCCTTTTGGAATGTGGTGGGTATGAAAAAAAATGGTGACCATCTTTGGCAATTAGAAGTATTTTACTGCATAGTGAAAATAGACAAGTGAAGCTGAGTACAAAAACATTATTTAAAAGATTTGTCATTCCTAACATGAATAGTCTGGACTTGCACTGGAACACCATGCAGTTCATCAGAGAAGATCCACATTATTTTACTCCTTCAGGTTTCACAGAGAAGTGACTTGTGTCACTCTCTGTCCTCCCAGCATTGACAGAAGACAAAGCAGTCATGAGTGATTCTGCTGCTTTTTGGCTTTCTTCATTGAAGTCGATAAATGTTTGCCCTGCAGTTGGGGCTAAAAAATAAAAAACAAATGATTGATGCCTAATCCAAAAGCTATGACCACTTAAAAAGATTGTTACTTTTTAAATCTGTATACATGTGACAGGTTAAAACACCACTTAATAATCTTGGGAGAACAATCCTGAAAGATATCAAAGCCATTTAAAGCTGTTTTCTTCAGTCCCACATTAAATGTGCGGGGCAGCCACCCTATTCAATTTACAATATACCCTAATTCAGCAGTGTAGATTATTTGCTACACAGCAGGACGTTACTTGTGGATTATTTGCTAAGCTTGAGGAGGAGACACAACAGGGAAAGAAGAATCAACCATGAGGAAAAGGCAGTTTTGTACCTGAATGCAAGACATTGCCAACTATGAAACCAGTACTGAATGTGTTTGCAGACTTTGGATTCCCGGAAGTGTAATTGGGATGGAGTGGTGAAGGCACTAACAAACAGTACTGTAAAAGATGTTTCTGACTAGGATTTCCCACTTAGTTTGGATAGTTATCTGAATGGTTTGGGGAAGTACAAAATCATGCATAGCTTAGCTTTTCCATTTCCAACATTCCATGATTCTCTGTGGTTCTATTTCTCTGTTCTTTATTTATTTTTAATATTAAAAAAATTTTTTTTGCTTTTTTTTTTTTTTTGGTAGTGCAATTGGGATTAAGTGACTTGCCCAAAGTCACACAGCTAGTAAGTGTGTCAAGCGTCTGAGGCCGGATTTCAACACAGGTCCTCCTGACTCCAGGGCCAGTGCTCTATTCACTGTGCCACCTAGCCGCCCCCTCTGTCCTTTATTGTTAGTATCACAGGAATGCCAGCAAGGCTGCCAGTCTATTTCTCCATGCCAAAGACACAGCATTGTTCCATCCATTGTTACCAGTGAGGGACAATACTGCCATTCACTTAGCTGCTCTCCCAGTGCGTTGGACCCAGAGCTTTTGAAATGGTTCAATAAGAGCACATATTGGGGTGTCTACGTGGTGCAGTGAATAGAGCACTGGCCATGGAGTCAGGACTTGAGTTCAAATCCAGCCTCAGACACTTAACACTGGCCATGTGACCTTGGGCAAGTCACAACCTCAATTGCCCCTCCCCCCAAAAAATAAGAGCACATATTTGTAAAAGTTATTTTTCTTACCAAAAAATTGAGAAAACTAGGCAAGTATGATTGTTCCCATTTTACAGATGAGAACACATTCAGAGAGATTAAAGAGCATATCCTAGTCAGAGTAAACAGCAGTGCCAGGGCTCAGAACTCATAGGCTTATAGATTTAGAGCTGAGAGAGATCTCAGAGGCCATCTACTTCATCCCCCAATTTATATATGAGAAAACCGGGGCCAGGAAGGGTTGCCCAGGCTGGCCTGAGGTCACTCAGGTAGTAAGCATCAGAAACAGAATTTGAACTCGGGTTTTCTGACTCCAAAGCCAGCACCCTTTCTACTGTACCTGTATATTGTACAAGCTGCCTCTTAACTTTGTGATCAAGTAGGAAATGAAAAGAGGAGGCAAAGAATACAGAAACATTTTAGTGAAAAATGGAAAATTGCTTCTTTAAAGAAATTGATGATTACAGAATCCAATAACCATTAAATTACTGATATGTGCAGAGATAAAAAGTTTAAATAAGATGGGGTCCCCACCCTTATGGAGCTTATGGTCTCTAGGTGAGACATAACAATATACTTTAAAAAAACTATAATACATGATACCTAAATAAAGATTCAAAGAAAATATTATGTAAGAGTCTAGAAGGAAAAAAATTACTGGGTGACTTGACAAAGGCTTCTGGGAAGAACTGGCATTTGAATATGACTTTAATGGATAGGTAGAAGAGGAGGAAATATACTAGGCATAAGGAATAGTAAAGGCAGGAAAGCAGGAGAATTGTGTTACAGGGAAAAGTTCAACTTGACTGGAGTGTTGAGTAAAAAATAGAAAGTTGAGATAAAACAGGCAAGAGCCGGGCATCTTGGCCAGATCACTGGCCTGTGAGATGGAGGAGGCCTGGCTTCCGTAGCTGGTTCATTCACTAACCCTGGGCAAATCACTTCAGCTCTCTGAGGTTACACATCCTCAAGATTCAATGACTTAACCATTTCCTCAGTTTGGTCATTATGTGTGACTAGTGATGTTTCATGGCCAAATTATTGTTAAATGTGATAAATGCATTACCACACTCTCAGTGGGTTTCTACCCATGTTTTTATGTGTCTAGTGGTCTCTGATTTTCCCAACCAATGAAAGGAAAAGGTTGGTGTCTACTTTAAGAAGGCAGCATGACAAGGAAGGAACAGGGGAGACCCTGCAGCAGGAGACATGAGTTCAAGTTCAGATCCTGTTAATGACTGACTTTGTGACCTTAAGAGGAAGTTGCTACTTTGATGAGCCTCAGCTTTCTCACTGGTAAAATCTGAATAATCATTCTTGCACTATCTCATAAGCTGGTATGAGAATCAAATGAGATGATATGTTAATTTGAAAACAGGCTACTCCCTAAAAAGAAAATAGGCTATCTTTGAAAGTAACTCTGTATGTGTATGTATGTATATATATATATGTATATATGTTTTATTATGTATAGAGGTATACATATACCAAAAAATAATGCAAAATCTTGGGTTTTTTTCCTGAGTAAATAAATTAGTTTCTTAATACAAAAAAAAATCCCTAAAAAAAGAGAGACCTTGGAAAATGAGGAAATTTAGAGGGGGTGTGGGTGTGGGTGTTGGTGTTTTCAGGGCTCAGCAGGAACCTAGTCCTCAGTTGGGTAGATTTGCCTTCTCTCTCCCCAGACTTTAACACTCCTCCAAAAACAATCCTGTTTCCATTTATAGATTATTCAGACTAGAAGACATTTCAGAGATTTTTCCTAATCTAACTATCATTTAATAGATTAGAAAACTGAAGGCCACAGAGATTGTCACATACCCAAGGGCACATAGCGAGTTACTGGTAAAGCTTCAATAAATTGTAAAGCTTGGAAATTGTTCTAATCCTTCCTCCCCTGCCTCCTTCCCATGCTTAATCTTAAAATCCCAGTACAGTGAGCTCTGCAAGCCTCTATAGGTTCAGGCATAGCAGCAGCCTCTGGGACTACAAAGCTGTTTTGAGGAGATTTCCAGGCATCCTCTCCTAATATCGAGTTCTTATAGAGCTCCCCAGTCCCAGGGAGGGATCTGGGAAGGGAGGAAAGAAGGGATGAGGTTTGCTGGGTTATCTTTTAGGAGGCAGAGAAGCAGCTGTTACTGAGACTGCCCAAGGACAAAGAATTTGCCTCCTTTACCTGAAAACACCAGCAGTGGTTTTGTTGGCACTGGCCATAAGATCTTAAACCAAATCACTGAACCTCTTTTGGCCTCAGGTTCCTCATCTGTAAAGTGAGGGGATTGAGCAGCCTTGTAGGATAGAAAGGGTGCTGAATTTAGGGGCAGAAGACCTAGTGTTGGATCCCTGCTTTTCTTCCCTAGGAAAGTAACCATCTCTATGCTTCAGTGTCTTCTCTACCAGATGGAGGCCAAGCAACCTTGATTTTTGTTCTGGTTCTCTCTCTCTGAGGTTAGGCAAGTCAGTTTCTGCAGGGGTAAAATCAAAGAGTAAGACTAGATAACCTGTGAAGTGGATGGAGCTCCTTAAACTGCATTTGTGTCTTTGACCCCCCTGGTGGTCAGGGGAAGCCTATGGACTCCTTATGAGAATCATGTTTTTAAATGCATAGAATAAAATACATACAATTAGAAAGGAAACCAATGGCATTGTAGTACAACTATCAACATTTTTTTTAAAAAGAAAGTTCACGGACCCTGGATTAATAATAACCCCTCAATTAGACGACCTCTACCTTCTCTTCCAGTTTGAAATCTTATGATTTAAAGTGTGTTGCTGACAAGGGTTCCATTGTCATAACTTCTGATACTAGAAGACTGGTGTAACTTAAGCTGTGTTTGCTGCATAAAGGAATGAAGCTGTAGGTTGCAATAAGCGTTTGGTTTGATGTGGGGGTAAGGGGGTTTCTCTACAAGCCAGACTGGGGAGAGAGGAGAATGAGACCTATATTCTGATGAATATGGTACATCAAGCTGTATTAGTTACATAAATAAGCCAGTCGCTGTTATCATAACTGTGGCCAGTACACTCTGCAATGTAGATACGCAAAAAATCTGGCTTCCTAAAGAAAGGCTTCGTTTCAACAGAATTCTTGGCCTTTCCCAGTCAAAACACTGAAATTCAACAAATAAGCCTGTTAATATAAGGAAATGGGCTTCCCCCAAGAACTGTCGGCAGCACACCTGCCTTTAAGTTCTGCGTGATATGGCCAAACCTTTCAATGTAATGAGCACTGTAACAAAAGGTAGGAGTGAGGATTCCAATCAATAATCTGTTGAAAAGCATCACGGAGTCCATTCAGCAAGAAGGAGCGTGAGAATTTGAAACATTCAGGTAAATAGATCATCCATTAGGACGACAATATACATTGTCGCAAATGCCACGTTAGTGTTTGTCAGCATCTATTTACAGTCTATGGATTCCCTGTCCCTCCTGCTGAGTGATTTCTATTCCCCCCTTCTCCCATCTTTTTACGCTGATTCATTGCCCACTGAAAACAAAGCCAGAATGAAGCTCCTACTCAGGGTTCCGCTCTGGACGAGTTCTTCCTCTATGGTAAAAAGGCGGTTGTATTTAGTCATCCGCTCACCCCGAGAAAGACCTCCCAACTTGAGAAAACGAACACCCAGTCCAATAGCCTGCGGGGAAAAGAGAGCAGGTGAATTTGACAATTTCACTTTAAGAAAGGGGAAGTTGTTTAATTTGGTATCCTAATACCACAAAAGGTGGAGGAAAGGGAAACCTGCCCATTCCGGGTGACTTGTTGACTTGGTAATTTTCTTTTCTACATTAGAAAAGTCACCTTATTTACAAATGGGCAGTTTGAGAAGAAGGAAAATAGGTGTAAATTGAATCACTGGTCATTAATCACTACTCTATGAACACATTGCCATCGCTATAAACAACTGAGCCAGAGCCTGTTTTGCTTGCATTTTAGGGACTAATGTAGCAGATGGATATGTGAGCCATTTCCCCCTGGCCACGTTTTTTTCTTTTCTTAAAAGTTCAAACATTAGCTCTTCTCAAAAGGCAGCTTTCCCGGCAGGAGAAAGCCTGTTTCATAAAAGGTGAAATGGCTTTCTCTACCCAAGACTGCATTTCTCTGACATACCAACTTATGATAAAAGGAGTGTTTGGGCAATTCTGCAATTGAACAGCTTTCAACACTTACCAAATCTGCAAGGCTATCATCAGAAGATTCTCCCTCAGTACTTCCTAAGATGGCAATGCGTTTTTGACCTATAAGCATAGAAATTGTTTATCTTCCATTGTTAACTTTTATAGATTGTACAGAAATAGGACTCTCCTATGCATGATTATTCACTCTTCACAGATGGACAGCATTGCTATGGAGAAATAAATGCAACTATTTGAATAGCTAAGTACCTCATCATAACAGTAACACTTAAGTTTTCATTACTCTCTGCTTTATCAATCTGATTCCTCTCAAACAGATCAGTAATGACCAACCTTCACAACTACAACTGTCAGCATTATGTAGGAAGAGTTTCTATCTCCCTGGTAGCCTTCACACTTCAGAAACTGGACCCTAGAGAGTTTATCATCACTCTTAATGTCATGTAACAATAGGATTTGCTAGAAAGGCCACTTGATGTAATTGCAGTTGCAAAACTCCCTATTCAATCGTTTCACTTCTTAAGTTAGATGAAAAGGTGTTCAGTAGGTGTCTAGATGACCACTTGATGGGCATCTCCTTGGAAGAGGAGATTCATGCTTCAGGTAAGGGTTGGATTAAGTGACTTCCATGAGCTTTCTATAACCTTTAGAATTCTACAAACAAGTATTCTGTAATAATGATAGTTTTTGATGAAACAAGTATAAAGTTTGGAATTCAAAGCACCTTGCCACAGTTTGCCACAATCTCTTCTGGTAAATTAAAAAGAACTAATAGCTATGCAAAGTCAAGAATTGCAGGTTGTATTTTCCAAGGATGACGATAATTCAGATGTAAACATTTCTTTGGCTTTG
Organism: Pseudocheirus occidentalis; assembly: GCA_028646575.1. Taxonomy (NCBI): domain Eukaryota; kingdom Metazoa; phylum Chordata; class Mammalia; order Diprotodontia; family Pseudocheiridae; genus Pseudocheirus; species Pseudocheirus occidentalis. The sequence goes on from CM053598.1 coordinate 77,238,544, forward strand.
CAGACCACTTTCCTCGAAGCAACCCTCTGATATAGGTAGTACAAGTATTATCTGCAGTTTACAGTCCCTGTGGGGTTATGTGACTTGCCTGTAATAATATCTGAGGTAGGATTTGAGCTTAGGTCTGTACTAGCATACAGTGGAAAGAGCACAGGTTTCAGTATCAGAGGACATGGGTTCATGACCCACCTCTTTCTCTTACTGCCTGTGTAACCTTGGACAAATCACCTAAACTGTTTCCACATCTGCAAAATGAAGGTGTTGGACTAGATGGCTTTTAGGGTCCCCACCAGCTGTCAGTCTATGAACCTATTATTCTGTCCACATCTAACACTTTTTACACTATGTCATCCAAAGGTTTTATGAATAATGACCTTAATTTTATTAGGTCTGGAAGGGATCTAAGTGAACTGAAGTAGGTCACAAGATAATTAGTAGTGAAGAGGGAGAGAGACAGTGAAAGAGGAGGGAGGGAGGGAGGTAAGAAGGGAGAGAGAGACAGAGACAGACACAGAGAGAGAGAGAAAGTGAGAGAGAGAGAGAGAGAGAGAGAGAGAGAGAGAGAGAGAGAGAGGAAGGAGGAGGGAGGAGGATGGGTGCTAGAGTCCTTAAGGGATTATTATATTTTACCCTTAAGGAAAGGATTTGTGAAATAGTATTGTCTTTACATACTCAGTTGCTGACTTAGTTTAATTTTTAAATTTTGACTTTTATCAAGAAATCAGGCAAGCCATTAAAGCCATAGTACCTACTATGTGGCAGGTACTATGCTAAGCACTGACAAATAGTCCCAATTTAAGATCAACCCAAAGTCTCTGAACTACTGCAAGATTTTATATTGAAAAATGTAATGAGAAGCAGTGTGTAGGACTGAGAGAGACTAATATTAATGGTGCTAATCTGACTCCACCTCCCATGATGCCTGAATTTAGTCAGTGATTGTTTATTAGAAGATGTTTCTCTGGACTCCATTTCCCATGAAACTCAGTATAACTTCTCCAAATGATGATGACTCCCTGAACCAAGTTATCCTGGGAGATGATGTCAGGTGGACATGTCTCTACCATAGGAATATACTGGTAAACTACTTAAAAACTTTTGTCCTAGAGATTCAAAGCCTAAAAAAAAGTCCCAGCTTATGGTAAATGACAAAATGCAATACAATGATCACTTATCTTAAGTCAGGCCCTCATTGTCACTCACCTGGACTACTGCCATTTGATGCCCTCTTCTAGTCCCTTCCCCCTCCAATATTTTCTTCACCCAGCTACCAAAATAATCTTTCTAAAGAAGGGCTAATAGGTCACTCTCTTGCCTGAGAATCTCTAGAAGATCACAGAATTTGAGAGGAGGAAGGGAGCTCTGCAGCCATCCAGTTCAACCAACACCCACAAAGGAACCTTACTGTAACACACCTGACAAGTGGTTGTAAAGTCTCTGCTTGAAGACCATCATTCCCGGATTTGGGGTAGTGCCTTCTTTCTGGCCCTCCATTCAACTTTTGGACAGCTCTAATTGTTAGAGACTGTTTTCTGACATCGTGCCTTAATTTGCCTTTGTAGCACCTACTCATTGCACTTGATTTTACCTTCTTATGCCAAACAAAACAAGCCAATTCTCTCTTGTGCTTGGTAGCCCTTCACATACTTGGAGACCCCTATCCTTTCCCTCCTATCCCAATTTGCTTGGAATAACATCTTCCTGTTTCCTCTAATACAAAATATAAGCCTTCAGCTTGGCATTTAAAGTAATTTAATCCACCTTTGCAGGTTTATTTCACATCACTTCCTGTCACATACATTATATTTCTACCAAAAGGACCCATTTACGGACCCTGTTGCCAAATTCCCATGTGCTTCTCAGAATCCTGTGTTTCCTTTATGAGTCTCAGCTGGAAGTCAGCCATAAGAAACCTTTCCTGAATCACCTTGTTGCTAGAACTCTCCCTCCTCAAATTGTATTTACTTATCTGTTTAGATTAATGAATGATTTATTTATCCACCCACCCCTTTATTTATTCTAATTATTAATTTATTTAGTTGCTTATTTAGCACTTACTGTATGCAAATCCCTGTGCTAGGTACTAAAAATAGTAACAGAAAAGACAGACACACTGCTCTCAAGGTGCTCACATCCTAAAGGAGACAACACATTGAAAGCCATAAATAGTGTCTTTTGACACCAGTAGAATGTAACCTCTTTCAGAGCAGGAACTACTTACTTTTCATTTGTCTTTGTATGCAGCAGGTAGTAATTAAATGCTCATTGAACTGAACTGACCAAAGCATAGTATCAAAACATGATGGAATCCAATGATTAATTTGAATATGATTTTCCTGAATTAGACAGGATTTCTTTCTCCCTGGAAGTTTATGAAGAGTTTCTACAAAGCTTGAGATGGTCAGTGTTTAGGGCTATTTGCATGATTGCATTAAATTCATGCTAGCTCTTTCAAATCCATGTTTTTACTCACTCTCAATAAGGTTGGTAACTTCTATCAAGTCGGATATTGTAGTTTGATTTGTATGTTTTATGATCAACCCACTGGACTTAGGGATGCTGACATTTTGTTCTTCTAGAAGCTTGGAGATGCTTTTGGATGCAACGCCTGCAATGATGTTACACCTGGAACCAAGAGCATTACAGATGCTGTCCCACTGCTCAATGTCCTGTTCAAATGGTTAAAGAAGCAAGTAATTATTGACATTTATGACATGGAATCTGGAAGAAAAATATGAATAATCTGGCAAAAATGAGCACAATATTCACTTGAGCCAACACATCCCATTTCCCTTTGCTTGAATTGAGGCAATGGCTGCTAAAACAGTTAAAAAGATTAATGTAGCCCTCATACGAGGGCCTGAAAACACCTGGACCAGGGCCAGAAGTGGTCAGGCTATAGGTAAAAAACTTTTAATAAGCACAGAATGTTTGACTAACTCCACTGCTTCCACATGAACAAAGGTGGTAAATCTTTTTGTTTTTCTCCTTTTTGGAGGGGGGAAGGCAGGGCAATTGGGGTTAAATGACTTGCCCAAGGTCACATAGCTAGTAAGTGTCAAGTGTCTGAGGTCAGATTTGAACTCAGGTTCTCCTAATTCCAGGGCTATTGCTCCATTCACTACACCACTTAGGGACCCCAAAGGTGGGAAATCTTTCTCACTCTGATTGCTTCTATCAGATACATTATCTCCACTGCACTGGTTAGTAGAGTCAATAACATTTTGCAGACTGAGTTAGAAAAAAAATCTACTTGCAAAGAACTGTAAGGGCTACAAATCAGGCCTTCTCATTTTTAGTAGTCTATCATATTAAAAAAGTATTCTTTCCAAATGAGATAATGTACATCATCATCTCTGCCACTGGTATGTACTGGCATTGTTAAAGCCTTAAAAAAAAAAAAGGTTGAGCCTCATAAGGCAGAATGTAAATCATAGGCCAACTCTCCCACAAAGAATTTAACTGTGATATTAAACATTGAAGCACTGGAGATGAGGAGAGCAGATGCCATCTTTTTACCAGTTAGAGTATAAGCACAAGCTAGGGAGAAGAAAGGATTCCTTGAGCTGGCACATGGCACTCCAGAAGGGGCCAACACAAATCTCTCCCACCAGAGAAAGAAAGAAAAGAAAATCATGCTTATTTATCTGTATTTTTTAATCTTGTCCAATATTTTTTAAATTCATAAGATACATATTGGTGATTTTAATTTGGAGCAAGGATGGAGAAAGTAGATTTTTCTTAAAAGTTTGGGTCACTGAAGAGCAAATGACTCTTTTCAAGAGGATCAATTTGGACCAAGAATAAATCCCACTATTTCAGATTATTTGAAATGCAGTGTCTTGTTTCAAGTACATGAAGTGTCCTAAAAGTCTTAGTGCATTTCAAAGCTTTCATAGTTTAATAATAAATGATGAAAGCTTAAAATTTCACTAAGACTTTTGGTGTATCATGTATATACATATACACATACATACACATATATAGAACTATATATGTGTGTGTATATGGCGCATATATATACATATATATATATATATATATACACAGACATGAAAATTAGGCTAAAAATGTTTAGCAAAAGTTGGAGTATTGTGAAAAGAGTTTTGGATTTGCCTAAATTCACATTCTAGTTTCATGGCTTGGGAGGATAAATCATAGCTTCCTTGAGACTCTTTTCTCATTTGTAAAATGGGAGTGTTGGACACAATCTTTAAAATTCCACCAATTCTGGATCTTCTGATCTTTTATGTAAAAATCCTTTCTCATGATTTTTCATTCTTTGTGCAATAGATCAAAATTCACATGATTACCCTATTAGCAACAGTCAAAACAGAGAACTCTGCTCATGTGGCAATGATATGTATCTACATAAGTAGTCCCTGCCAAAAGGACACTTGACCTTAAGTAATGTTATAGGGGTTTGGCCAATGGACCTCCATCCTCAGAGCCTGTGTAGCTGGCTAAGCCTACTGACAGCCCAGTGGAAGAAGCTGGGGAACATGCTTCTGGAAAGACATCATCAACTGTAATGGTGCCTGATTTGGAGCATGCCCAAATAACTTATTTTACTCTACACTCTGAAAAGACAGACTTTTGATTCATTGCTCAGCCCCAACGGATGTGCATTCAAAAAGAATTAACCAGTGAAAGTGAATTTCCTGCCCTTCTTCTTCCCTGCTTTGTTATATTCATATGAGGAGGCAAGGACTGCCATTAACCCTTGGTAAAGGCTCAAGGTCTCCCCACAGGAGCTTCCTGCCATGTGGCCCATGAGCACATGGTCCTATTGCGGCTTCTTCCTTTGTTGTGTCTATCCTTCCTACTTTTAGGTAAAGAAGTATTGGAGATGTCTATAAATACATTAGCTTCAAAGGTCAGAATATCAAAAGCCAGAAGTCTGGAGCCTGGAGTTCACTCTGGGATTTGCTAGAAGGCAGACAGTGAAGCTTGAAGGTTTTCAAGCACCATATTTGGCGCAGTATATATGAAAGGCAGTCAAGTGGGAGCAACTGGGTTCATTAATCAACTATACTAGTGACTATTCCGTGGGGTGATCAAAACTTTAACATTTGAGGCTTCTCCTCCCAGGGACTGAGATGGTAGATGGGAGAATGCAAGTTCCAGTTTGAGGGGAATGCTTTGAAAATTCTCATCTTATTGGATTGTTGTAGTAACTATCCCTTTGTAAAGAAAAAAAAAAAGCTCATTAATTAATGTTAAGTGGTTACATAAAACTGAGTGTACTAATCATTGGGGAATGATATTAGACTGAACATATACCAGAATGGAGATTTGAGTTAGAACATTAGGATTAGAACAGTCACCCCAACTCTTCAAGATGGCCCTAGAATCTTGAGGTGGAAAGGTATCTGTCCTTGTTCAAGGAATTCTGTCTGCTAGTGTGCATGTTGGATGGGAAAGTAAGTCCATAGTTCTGTTACAGTATGTAGATCTCACCCCGAGCAAGTGTGTTTTCATTATCTGTCTGCCCAGTCATCTTGTTTAAAATGGTGCAGGCTTAAATGTCAGCAGCACAAGCTCAAATTATCACAAACTGGGAATGAGTGGCATCCAAATGAATTAGTTCTTGTTCAAATAATACACACGTTTATTTGACCCTTTTAGACATTTAAACTCCTATTTGAGGCAGATAGAGAAAATCTAGATGCAAAGGTAGAGTGGGAATACAGATTATCTGACTCCAGTTCAAGTTTTTTTTTCTTTTAGACAATACTACCCCACCCCAGCACTGTACTCAGAGGCTATGAGTTCAAATCCTAGTGCTGCCATCTATGTAACCTTTGATAAGCTGTTTGACCTCTCAGGGCCCCAATTTCTCATCTACAAAGGAGATATTCAGCCTAGATAGTCTCAGCTTTAAATTTATCATCTTATGATCCTATTTTATAGTCATGAGTAAAGGAGTGCTACCTTACTTACCTCTTTCCTTACAGGATCAATTAATGCAGTAATAGAAGGGAATTTATTGATCAGGTCCACATACATATCAACCATCTCAGATGGACTTTTGAATACTCCTGTCATCACTTCATACTTTCCTCTAGTCTGATACAGAGAAGTAAAAGTTAAAATAAAATTGGGGTGGTGGTGTTCAGTCATTCCAGTTATATCTGACTCTGTGACCCCATTTGGGGTTTTCTTGGTAAAGATATTAGAGTGGTTTGCCATTTCCTTCTCCAACTCATTTTACACAGGAGGAAATTGAGGCAAACAGGGTCAAGAGACTTGCTAAGGGTCACACAACTAGTAAGTGTCTCAGGCTGGATTTGAATTCAGGTCTTCCTGACTACAGGCCCAGCATGCTATCCATTGTGATACCTAACTGCTCCAAAATATGTTTTTCATATCAAAATTGTAGTTCAAGAGTAATATATATGTGAACTATTATAATGCTGTATAGTTCACAAAATACTTTTCTTAGAAGAATCCTAGGCAAGTATTATTTATTATGCTCATTTTACAGATAGAAAGACAGACTTAGTCACACAACTAATAGGAGAGAAAAGTAGAATTCCACTCCTAGTCTTGCCCCTATGGGATGGTGTCTTCCTAATCAGATTCATGGAATCAAGGTAAATCAACAAACATTTTAGGCACCATGTCAAGCAGTGAGTCCCTGTTCTCAAGGAGCTCACAGTATAACTAGGGAGACAAAATGAAGACAACTACATCCAAACATGTTATATTCAGGATAAATTGGCCATAATCTCAAAAGGAAGGCATTAACATTAAGAGGAAAGGACTCTTGTAGAAGCAGAGTTTTAGCTGGGGTCTGAAAGAAGGCATAAGGGTGTTCCAGGTATGGGGACCAGTCAGTGAAAATGCCCCCTCATCTGGAGACAGACTGTCTTTGGTGGAACAGTAAGGCCAGTGTCACTGAATTATAGAGAACGTGAAGGGGAGTTGGATATAAGATAACTAGAAAGGACTAGTAAAATAGGTTATTTCGGATTGTATTTATCTGGGGAATAAAACCTTTATATTTTATGTCAAATAGTAGCTGTTAACATGGACCTGAGGAAAAGGTGAATACTGTTTGAAATGAAGTAGTTGCTATGAGCCAGATTCACACCCCTCTTAGGACCCCACAGATTTCTTCCCACTGTTTTTAAAAGGAGCCTCATACTTAGATAGAAACCCGGTGGTACAGAGTGGGATGGAAAAATTACTTTGATTTAGGTTTTTTAAATGGTTCCAGACACCCGACTGTCTGGGTACAAGGACAATAAAATGGAGTAAGCTCATGGAACAAGAGAACAACAGTGAGAACCCTGCCCACTCACAAGAGTCTAACTATAGCGATTAGGTTTTCCACCAACAATATGCAAACAACTTTGTCATTGTAGGTAGGTTACACTTCTGTTCTTAAACAGCCTCAGATGTAAAATAACCATTAGGCTGGTGAAATATTGAAAAAGAATATGAATCAAATGCAGATGTATGTGGAGGCAATGATTCTATGCCACAATATCATTGACTAGTACTTTGACTTCAATTCTGTCATTAAAATGACGTGTCACTCTGATGAGAAATCCCTCATTTGAAACTGTGGATCCCCCAAATCATTAATTATGAACTAGGAGAAAGAAAACAGGATAAGGAATGCTGGGGTCTAGTCCTAGTTCAATTTCTGACTTGCTATATGATTCTGGGAAAATCACCTTACTCCTCTGGGAATCATTTTCTCAGCTGTCAAAAGGGATTATATTATTTCTGCAGTTCCTTCCAGCTCTAACACAGTATGATTTTTAAGAGAAATAGACTTAAAAGATTAGATTTCATTTCAGCTCCCAAAATACCAGCCAAATTTTCTGTTCAGCTATGTATTTTTTTTAAAAGACTGGGTGTCCCCATCTCACCCAGAATTATTAATGCAAGGACAATTCACAGGCCCAGTTCTGCTACTGAATGAGACAAGATTGTCATTGAGACAATTGACTTTCTCTATTTATGACTTGGCCTGGTTTACCCCTTCTTAAGCAACTTGGTGGCCTCCCACTGCTAAGTGCTCAGTGTCTTGAATTCTGAACTTAGTGTGGACATCTGATTGGTATAGCCCGTTGAAACTCAGAACTCAGGGGTTCCAGAGATGGGTAAACCTCAGCCTCTCCAAGAAGCAGGATTATAGGTGTGCATCTGCACTGAATCAGCCATATATTATCAAATCAGTTAGTCAGGAAGCATTTATTAAGGGCTTTCTATGTGCCAGGCACTGTACTATGCATTAGACATACAAGAAGGAAAAAAGAAAAAGAAAAACATGGTACCATTCTTCAAGGTTTCCATTATAACGGGGAAGAAAATGTAAATACAAGTAGACATCTACAAGGTAAATATGAGGGAGCCTTAGAACAGAAGACATTAATAACTGCAGTATCTGAAAGCCCACCTGCAGAAGGTGGGGCTTGAGATGAATCTTGAGACCAGAGATTCTGAGAGGCAGAATTAAGGAGAGGGAGAATTGCAACAGGGGGAGAACCAGTGCAAAGGCAAAGAGACAGAGGAATGTTCCATGTTAAGAACAGCAAGAAGGCCATTAAGAGCTATAATCCTACAGCAGAAATCCCTGGTATAATTTCCTTTTAGAAATTAATATAGTACTTTGAACAAGATGGAAACATAAACTTCATTCAAAAAAGCTCTAACAGCCATAAGAACTAGGAAGAACATTTAAGTGGTTGCGGTAACATTAAATTTTGGCCGTATCAGGAGTTGGGGGAAAAAAAGAGATCCTCCTAGGAGGAATATTTTCAAAATGATCTGGTAGCATCATGTGTATAGATAAGTGTCCAGTTTCATTTTGTTTTAAATAAAGTTTGGCTTGACCACAGACCATATGAATAGGAGTAATGCACAATAAGGCCAGAAAAAGTAAATTGGTACCAGCTTGTGAATAAAATTGTATTTCTTCCTAGAGGTAATAGAAAACCATCTGAGTTTATTGAGTAGGAAGGGTAACATGGTGAGATCTGAGCTTTAGGAAAATCAGTGGTGGCCACGTGGAGAATGGACTTGAGAAGAGGAGACCACTTAGAAAGCAATGATAATAGTTCATACAAGAGGAGATGAGGGTCTGATGTTGAGTGGTGGCCATGTGAGTGAGAGAAGGACATGTGAGGATGGGATAGAGGCAGAGAGACCAATTAGGAGCCTATTGCAATGATCCAGGTGAGAGGTGAGAAGGCCTTGATGTATGGTGGTAGCTGTGGGAATGGAGAAAAGGGAGGCATACGGAAGAGATGTTTTGGGGACAGAAAATGATATAATTCAATGATTGATTAGATATGTGTGTGTGGGGGGGGAGATGAGAGTAGAATCCAGGATTACACAACAGTTATGCATTTCTGGGAATAGAAAGATGATGAAATGCTCAAAAGTAATGAGGTTCAGAAGAAAGGCAGGCATGGGGGTAGGGGGCGGCGAAGTTGCTGAGTTGTTTTGGCATGTTCAGTTTGAGATGCCTATGGAACATCCAGTTTGAAATGTTTAATAATCAGTTGGTGGCATAGAACTGGAGCTCATGAGGGACACTTAGGGCTACATATATAGATGAATAAGTGAATGAATGAAAAATGAAAAATCAGCAATGACTCTATTCAAGGCACTAGAGGTACAAGTAGAAAGGTGATGACAATCATTGCTGTTGAGAAGCTTACATTTTAAAAGAGAAGTTAATGGATGCAGAAGTTTCAGTTCCAAGTCAGATGGAAAGATCCCCAGGTGCCTTTTTAAATGTGATTTCCAGTGATAAAACTATGTCCACTTCTGATATTGAACCACATGACGGTGCCAAGGACTTTGGGGGCCTAGAATTTTCTTTTCTGGGTCCTCGGTAGCTGTGGCTACTGATGATGTGGGGTCTGCAGCCCCTGAAGAAGCAGCTGCCAGGTCACATCCCGCAGGGATAATGGCCGCAAGGGCTGGACTGGAGGCAGAGCAGTTTGGGGGGGCGGGGCACAATCACTTAATCTAAGGCTTCTTTTTCCATTGGTAGAAGTTAATAATTGGTTAGTGTTTGTACTACCAAAGAGGGGAATCCTCTGTACATGGATAATAATTGAGTCCATGAGAGTTGATGAGCTCATTAAGCTAGATATTATGGCAAGAAAAGGAGATTCAGAATAGAATCTTGGAGGTACCCATAGTTAATAAGCCATGATATAGACAAAGACCCAGTAAAGAAGACTGGAAAGGGGCAGCTAAGTGGGAGAAAAATCAAAGTAGAGTAAACCAATTGAAATAAAGTAGGAAAGAGCAATGTCATAGAAACCCAGAAAGGAGAGAGTATTCTGAAGGAATGAGTAATCAACAGTGTTAAATGCTACAGAGGAGTCAGGAAGGATGAGGAAATGAAAAAGACCATTAGACTCAGAAGCTAAGAGACCACTGGTAATTTTGGAGAAAGAATTTTCTGTTGAATAATGAGAATGGAAGCCAGACTGCATAGAGTTTAGAAGAAAGTGAGAAAACAAATGGAGGCAACTAGTACAAATGACTTTTTTCAAGAGGTTTGGCTGAAAGGAGCAGCTAGGTGGTGCAGGGAATAGAGCACCAGTCCTGGAGTCAGGAAGACTCAAGTTCAAATTTGGCCTCAGATACTTGACACACTTACTATCTGTGTGACCTTGGGCAAGTCATTTAACCCCAATTGCCTTGCCTTCCCCCTCCAAAAAGTAAAAAAGTTTGGCTGATAAAGGGATATAAGATACAGGAAAACAACTAGTGGGGATGGTTGGATCTAATGAATTTTGTTTTGTTTCGAAAGGATAAGGGAGACTTAAGTGTATCTTTATGTAGGAGGGAAACAAGAAAGAATTACATCATAAGAGACTGAAGTTGAGAGAGACAGAGAGAGACAGAGACAGAGACAGAGAGAGACAAAGAAAGACAGAGGCAGAGAGAGAAGTTGGGGAGAAAAATCTGCCAGAGAGGCAGGAGGTGATGGGATCAAAGACACCCACAGAGGGGTTGGCCTTGACAAGGATAAGGACCACTTCTTCACAGAGACACTGGAGTAAGGAGGAGAGAAGATAGCTGGGATCACTTCATAGAAATGATGTTCACTCTTGAACTCCCAAGGACTTGAGTTATGCAGCTTCAGAATTCTAGAAAAGTAGGCGACCTTAGAGATGCTCTAACGATGATGAGGATGCTAAATAATGATAACTCACATGTATATAATATGTTAAGATTTGCAGAGCACTTTCGACACATTATCCTTATATTCCAGTCCCCTCACTTGATGGATTGGGAAACTGTAGCCAGAGAGATGAAATGACATGCAGAATAACACATGAATGGACAGTTTGAGACTCTACTCAAGAGAGATGCCCAAAGCCCATGGCTAGGACATAATGGAGAAGAGAATAAAACTCAGGTCTTCTGATCTCATCCCACCATTCATTCAACATACATAATCATCTTTTATAAGCACTAATTTAATGGAGGAGACTAAAAATGTGAAGATACCAAAAGCAAAACTTACGTAGTCAATCAATTCATGTGCAGCACAGTTTATGGCTAAATACAAGTTGATTCCTAGCTCCAGTCCCAGGTTGCCACAGATTCCTTGTATTAAGAGCAGTGGCTGCTCAATAGTATCATAGTTGATTGACAAGCAACCTATATAGGACAGCTTGCCAACTATTTGAGTCTGCAAGACAAACCAAAACAGCATGTGTGAACAGAACATGTTGTCTTACAGAGGGACACTTTGTAAATAGACATAACCTAGAAAAGTTTACTTTCCTGGTGGTATGTGAAGCTAGCTTCCTGCCTCTCCAGCATTAGCTTTCTAAATTTAATGATGTAGAAGACTTGGTGATAGTTCCCCCATTCATCTGTGGGCAGGTTTTTTCCTGCTTAGCTGTGAATAATATTGTGTTATTCCTCTGCTTCTCAGTATCTACTGTCATGGTACATACCATCTACCCCCCCAGCTGTCAAAAGGCAAAGTTCATTTTGGGAACTGGAACTTTCCTATTCTATACCTTATAACTGCTTTACTGGGACCCTGGATTTGTGATCCTCATTCATACTATGGTATAATTGTTGTCTCATGCATTAGATTGTAAGTTCCTTGAGGGCAGGCACTGGCTTTTGCCTTTTTTTTCCTCTAGCACAGTGCCCAGCACAGTAAATATTTACTGATTGGTTGATTGGTGGCAAGTAAAAAGTGTTACTCTAGCCACAGAGATCTAAATTTTAACAGAAACCAAAGTCTTAAGTTAATGAGATAAAGTTAGGAAATTTGATTTTGGACCCCAAGCAGTCAGTGGGGAAAGACTTGGAGGGGAAAGGGGCTTTGGTAGAGGTCTGCTCTACTCATAAGGCAAGTCCAGTAGGTAGGTACATAAAAAGTTCTGACCTCTCCTTAGGTCTGGTTAAATACTGAAAATGAGTAGTCCAGGTGGGACATAAGTCAGTCATGCTCAAAAGCACACAATAAATAGGTTTAAAATGAGGTATCATGTTGTAGTAGACAGGAAATCTGGGTCTGAATTCTCGTTTTAACATATGCTAGGTATGGGACCACAAGCAGGTCACTTACTGTCATGGAGTCTCAGTTTTCTTGTTTGAAAATTGGAGCAAATAAGGTTGTCATCTTTAGTTGTTAGAGAATTGGCTGGCTTTGGTGGAAATGAACTATTTAAAGTACATAGAAACCTCCCTTTTCATGAAAATGTAATAGTAACATTAAGTTCATCTGAATGTGTTTCTGGTTCAACATATCCATTTTCTAGGGGTTCTCTTTATCGCAAAATTTTCATTATAAGATATGTTTCTTTTCTTGCTTGCTTTTTTTTTGGAGAGAGGAAGGCAGGACAATTGGGGTTAAGTGACTTGCCCAAGGTCACACAGCTAGTAAGTGTTAAATGTCTGAGGCTGGATTTGAACCCAGATCCTCCTGACTCCAGGGCTGGTGCTCCATTCACTGTACCACCTAGCTGCCCCCTAAGATATGTTTCTTGCTGTTATATTTATACATTGTCAACAAGAGGGATGCTACTCCTTGACTTTCCTGACCCAATGTGAATTCATGGCATAACAGTGTCTTTGAAACGGTTTTTGTAACTCAATGAGGTAAAAGGACAGGAGGAAATACCCTATAGTACTCTGGTTTATTTAAGTCCTGGCTGTCTCTGATATAAGTCTGAATGAGTTACTAGTGGCAGTCCTTCACTTGTAGAAGTTCTAGAAATAATCCAATTTCACGTACACAGTTATCATCACTTTCTAAAATGTCACTAAACCAGCTGCCTGCTGGTGCTAACAAGCAGGAAGCCTAATCAGGCAAGGTTATAGCTCTGAAAAATAAAATATTTGTGAAGACACATGAAGCACTGTACTCGTCTGTAAGACTCCTTCTGTCCGGACTTAGATTGGTTGCTTTGGGAGACGGCCCAAGTTTCAAAAAACTCTAGTAGTCGTATTTCTTTATATTGCAAAAATATGCCCATATACTGGTGGAAAGACAGATTAAACATTAATTGGAAACTAAATAATCTAATCTTAAAGACTGACTGGGTCAAAGAACAAGTCATAGAAGCAAGAAAAAGTTTCATTAAAGAGAATGACAACTGAGACAATATACCAAAATGTATGGCATGCAGCTAATGAGTACTTAGCAATAATTTATATCTCTAAATTCTTACATCAGTAAAATAGAGAAAGAGCAGATCAATGAATTGTGTAAGTAACAAAGAAAACCAGAAAAAGAACAATGAAAAATCCCCAAGTAAATACCAGATCTGAAATTCTGAAAAACAAAGGTAAGGCTAATAAAAATTGAAAGTAAGAAATTGTTGAGCTAATAAATAAAACTAGGAGCTGGTTTTATTTTTTAAAATTAGGGTAAACCATTGGTTAATTTAATTTAAGAAAGAAAAGAATATAACCATATATCTGTAGAATTATTTACAATGTTGAAATCCAAATTCATTAGTGCTTAGCACAGCATACTAGGCACTTAATATGATTTACTTACTGAACCTTTTTTCCCTCCATTATGGCTTTTTTTGGTCTCTGGTTTTGGAGTATGGGGCTGTGAGAAAGGAGAAAGAAAACTGAATAAGAATCATATGGGATTCAAAGAAACATATCAGCAGAAGCAACCATCGTATTTGCTAAGTCATCACAGAAATGATACAGCACCACAGGTTTTATCTATTATGTGTTGCAACTTTTCTGTTTCTATCTTTGGATCAGGGTTTTATTTAGGTAACCTACGGGAATTTTACAGAGAGAATGAATGCAGAGCATTTTTAATAAACACGTGTGAACTCTTGTCAATGACTTCCAAAACTTTTTTGGCACATTACTGAGTATCTGTCGTTTGGGAATGAATATGATGGGAGTAAGACGTTTTCCTTGGTGTCCAAACATCTAACACACATACTGAGATATATGTGTGTGTATGTATGTATGTATATGTATGTATGTATGTATATATATGTATGTATATGTGTATATATGCACATATAAGGTGGGAGTATACAGCAGTGTCTTTTTGAGGAATTATCTTCCAGATCTATAGCATATGATTAGTTATTTTGTTTTTTTCCATATCCTCGATGGTGGCAAATTACCAAAAAGTCATTTTGGAGCCTAATTTGGCAGGGTGGATGATCAACCTGGATAAAACTTCTGAAGGCTCAAAAAAAAAGCAAGAAATAAGCATAAAATATTGAGAATAATTGTCTTGTGTGCTCTTGAAGGTAGTTATAAAAAAGGAGTCCAAAAGCACCTGGAATTAAGGAAGTATTACTAGAATAAGTATATAGCCTTCAGAAATGATTGCTTTAAATGGAACTACATGCATTTGAATTATTGAGTTCTCGTCCATCTGTTGAAAAAATCGTTCTCATTTTTTATAGTGATGTCATAAATATATACATGTATATATGTATATATACATATATACATCCTCTGTTTACTTTCCATTGAAACCTCCACATAGCCATACATAAACACACAAGATCACAGAAGGTCAGGATGTCACCAAATGTAGTGCTTTTAATTTTCCCTTCCTCTGTGGTGCTTTGCACCGGGTAGAGGCTCAATTAATATTTGATTGATTGCCAAAAACATATACCTTTCTTCTCTCAATTCATTGAATTTCTGTTCGATAATGATATATACAACCAGATTCCCATCCTTTATTTAGTGGAAAAAAATATGAAAATGTGTTCCAGAATAAATGTATTTTTCTAGGTGAATTATTTTTTAAAAACGAAACTAAAATCCAAACTTAACAAAACCTTTTGTTAGTAAGCACTAGTCATTCAATAACCTCATGGAGTAGTCCATGCAGTTACAGAAATCCAGAAGAAGTAAAAAAAAAATCTAGAATCTAGAAAGAAAGAATCTAGGGGGGAAATGTGATTGTCACTTATCTCTACCAACCCCCATTGGCCCAAAATATCAGTACCAAGTGTTCTGTAACTGAAGCAAAGAATAGTGATGGCAATAAACTGTGGTCCCAGACTTGGCATTTTCCACTTTGAAAAGAGAAGTCATGCCTTTGGTGCCTTCATTTTCATTACTGCTTTGTGTTGATTTGAGCTTTAATGTGACTGATGACAGTCATTACCCAGAGAAAATATTCCATTTCTTCAGTCCATTTTTCAAAATGGATTTAAAATGAAGAACTAATGGATGGATGTGCTTAACTATTTTTAAAAATCTGATGCCACCTTACGCCCTTAAAAATAACATTTTTCTTTCTGCATTGTTAGCATTCTAACCTGTAAAACCTCTTTTAAAAGAATTTGGTCAAGTAACATAATAATCATAATTTTATGTTTAAACACTTGGAATTTTGTTACCTCTCCTTTTAAAACTGGCATGGTATAAAAGAAAAAAATAACATGCTTTTTTTCTCCAGAAGTCAGGAGACTAGGCTTGGTTCTGCCATCAACTTTCTATGTCACCTTATAAAAATCATTTCACTTTTCTGGGGCTGTTTCCTCACTTGTAAAATGATGTAAGCTGAACTATAGAATCTTCATGGTCTCTTGCCTTGCTGACATCCAACATTTATTCATTCAAATGTTTTATTTTTAAAATTGGGGGGGAGGGCAATAGGTCTTTAATTTCATCAGTATGGTTAATAAGAAAATAGTGGCTATTACTGAGCATCTTAGTCTAGGTTCTAAGCACATGACTCTGCCCCCCTCCCAAATCACTATCAATTCCAAAGGCTTAAAAGGAGTACTTTTCCGTTATTGTTATTATTTTAAATTCAGGTTAAGGTCTTACTCCCTCCCACAGAAGATTTTTACTTCATATTCCAGAGGCCAGAGTTTCCTATTACGTTCAGTGTGTGACATTAGGGTCATGGAGTCACAGAATTGTTTCCTCCAAAGGCAGAGAAGGCCATACATTGGGATCATTTCCCTTTGAAATCTCAATGAAACCTTCATATGAAACTAGATTTGGGACCCTCACCCATTAGACAATATGTAAACATAGCTGACAAATGGACCTGGTAGAAAAGACAGTATATTTTCCAGAACAATGTCTATATAATTCCATAATATATGCCAGATTTGATACTAGAAAGTGTATGAATATATGTTAACACATTAAGCAGTAATTAAATCTTTTTACTTACTTTGTCAATGATCTTTATGATTTGTTTCTGAATTTCTAGAAGCATTGTGATACCCTGCAAATGAGATCACGATCTTCAGAAAATGCAGTTTTGTATATTTTGAATAGAAAAGTTTACACTAAACATATAGCTACTTTAAAACAGGCTCTGGGGGCGGCTAGGTGGCGCAGTGAATAGAGCGCCGGCCCTGGAGTCAGGAGTACCTGAGTTCAAATCCGGCTTCAGACACTTAACACACACACACACACACACACACACACACACACACACACACAAACCTAGCCGTGTGACCTTGGGCAAGTCACTTAACCCCAACTGCCCTCCAAAAAGCAAAAAAAAAAAAAAAACAGGCTCTGGTTTCTGCTCATAGCACATCCCTGCCACTCGTATGTTCTGCGTAGTTCAGCCAGATTGGCTTTCTTGTTCTTCATACACAACAATCCGTTCTCCTGGCCCTGTGCCTTTGTATTGACTGTGTATATCCCCATGCTCTGGAATATAACTCCACCACACCTTTGCCTCTTAAGAGTCCCTGGCTTCCTTCAAGACTGCCCAAGAATAACTTTCTATAGGAAACCTTTCCTGGTCTTTCCAGCTACAATAAACAAAGATGGTGATGATGACAACAGTGACATCAGTAGCTCACATTTATATAGTGCTTTAAGATTGACAAGTCACTTTACAAATATTATCTCATTTTATCTCAATAACCCTGGGAAGTAGGTATTATTATACCCATTTCACAGATGTGTAAACTTAGACAGAAATGAAGTGATTTGCCTGGGATCATAAAGTTTCTGAAACTGTTAGGTTTCTGAGGCAAGATATGAACTCAAGTCAGTCTAATTCTGAATCCACGGCTCCACCCATTGCACAATTTAATTTTGTAGTGTTCCTCTTCTTCCTCTCCACCCTCTCAAATTCTCTGTATTTACTTTATAAACATATTACATATGTTTACTATTATGTATTATTATATTATGTGTATTATATTACATTACACATGTTTATTATATATAAACATCATATATATTTATTATTGGCCACATGGTCTCCCTGTTAGAATATGTAGAATCTTTCAGGGTGGGGACCGCTTCATTCTTGTCTTCCATTTTCCAATGCTTAGCACATATATGTCTAGCACACAGGAGGAGACTAATACATGCTTTTAAATTGGTTGATTATTCCCATCTCTGTCATGAAAGTCTACAAAATACATGTGTGCTACATCACAAAAAGGCCAAACTACCACCAAAGAGAAATTGTGTTATTTGGTTGTTTCAGACGTGTCTGACTTTTCATGACCCCATTTTGGGTTTTCTTGGCAAAGCTACTGGAGTGGTTTGCTTTTTCAGTGTGTCCCCTATTTTATAGATGAGGAACTAAGGCAAATAGGGGTTAAGTGACTTGCCTGGGGTCACACAAGTAGTAAGTGTCTGAGGCCACATCTGAACTCAGATCCTCCTGGCTCCAAGCCCAGTTTTCTATCCACTGTACCACCTAACTGTCCAAATCTAGTGTACTTTCCACTAATAAACAAACTCCAATTTCCCTAATCATTCAATATTACTATTAAGTAACTAATTAGGTATTAGGGAAGATTGGCTGATTAGAAGCATATATTCCATTTGTAGGCTACTTAATAAAATGAATAAATGGAGATGGTCTAATTTTGTTTCATGTTCCACTTTGTGACATCTCTTCTTTTTACTACAGCCCTTCCAGAAAGCTTTTTCCACTTCTTTCCTTTAATTCCTCCACCTCTGGGGCCATAAATCTAGCCAACCTAAAAAGAATGTACTGATGAGAAGAGCATTTTTCTATAAAAATTGTGAGACAGCCTGAGATACTTGTTGAACTGTTAAGCCAGGGTGTGGAATACAGATCACTTCTTTCATGAGATTGAGTTTTCCAGGTGAGGACTTTCCACAGCTGAGCATGGTGACCATCAGTAATGGAAGAGTCAGTGCTCTTGTTGATTCCTAGAATTGGGGACACATGAAAACAAGAGTAACAAAAAATTCATTGCTGGCTGTGCAATTAACTTTACCCTGCAATAGATACTGACCTGTTTGTATTTCAGTGATGCAATATTTAAATACAATGGAGTACTGGTCAGTGTGGCACGTGTTTTAACCACAGCTAATGATACAGCCCCTATTGCCATACTGCCATGGAGTACGGGCTCAGGGGGCTCTGCTGGTGGTATTGGTTTCTCTGGAGTAGCCTCCTTCCTGCCTGGAAGATTGGAAAAGAGATACAAACATATGCTAAGTGGTCATGAGAGGCATTTTCTTGACCCTTTTTTGGGTTGTTGATTGTTTTGTTAGATGTTTCTTTTTCTTTTTATAGTGTAACTATTATTATATTGTTATAGCTATAATTGGTAGTTTGCATAGTCTTTGGGGGTTATTTCTACACTTGCATATTCATTTGAGACCACATCAGCAAGGATGAATTGTGACAGGCATTCAGCAGGGGCATGTTCAAACATAGGAAAGTTCCCTTCTATAAGGAGCTATTTTATTCCTGCTTAGAGACCTGCCTCCAGATAGGGTCTGGGTTTCTAGTCTGCAAACAAGGATGGTCATGCTTTATTGTTGATCTGGGGAGTTATAGGGAAGGAGCAGAGAAGATAGTAGGAGGGGAGACTAATGGCTTGTAAACCAAGGAAAGTCTTTTAGAGAGGAGGAAATGTCATTACAGCTTTCTGAATCTCCTTGAAGAGACAGCTGCTTTCTGGTGATCTGCCACTTTAGTAAGAATGAGACAAAATTTCATGATTTTACATGAAGGGGAGGTTATAAAGTCTAGCTCAAATCTGCCCCAAAGTGACCATGGAGACAGAATCTAAGTTGAAAGAAGCAAAAGAATCTTCTATTCCCTCCTTTCTCACACAAATGCTAAAGAACCTTCGATGAATTCACGAAGCTCAAACCTCTTTGTCCTTTCTTCTTTGGAAGCGGTGGTGGTGGTGGTGGTGGTGGTGGTGGTGATGGCTGAGGTGGAACAGACCCCGAGGATAATGGCTGTTCCAGGCTCAGTTCTAATTCTTTGCTTTCTTTTTCTTCTTGTACTTTATTTGCAAAAAAATTCCTGGATAGGGACAAAAACATTATAACACCATTTTCAAGAATATAATTTTGTCATGTAGTAGAGTTGCCAACAGAGACATTATTAGTGTTTCATGGATTAATTCTACTTTTTAACTGCCTCAGAAAAACTAAGACCTCATTTGAATTTCCAAGGCAAGAAATGATATTGCTAAAAGAAAGTTTTAAAATTGAAGTTAATTCTGGTCCTAAATCAATCAAATACATGCTTAGATTCCATAGATTCTTATTTTCAAAATGTCTGAAAAAAATGACATTTCAATAAAAAAGTGAAGACATCTAATCTGAATAATTGTGTGTGTGTGTGTGTGTCTGTGTGTGTGTATGTGATTTAAATGGAAAAATTTGTAGGCAGCAAGGTAGTAGAGTGAATAGAGTGCTAAGCATAGAGTCAGGAAGAGTGAGTTCAAATCAGGCCTCAGACTATTACTATCTGTGTGACCCTGGGCAAGTCACTTAACTCTGTTTACCTCAGTTCCTCTTCTGTAAAATGAGCTAGAGAAGGAAATAGCAAATGTTTCCAAGAGTCTTTGCCACAAAAACCCCAAGTGGAGTCACAAAAAGTCAGACACAATTGAAAAATAGCTGAATAACAACAGAAGCAATGTTAGAAAGTTAAGAAGGGGGGCAGCCAGGAAGTGCAGTGAATAGAACACTAGCCCTGAGGTCAGGAGGACCTGAGTTCAAATCCAACCTCAGACACTTAATACTTACTAGCTGTGTGGCCTTGGGCAAGTCACTTAACCCCAATTGCCCTGCCTTCCCCCCTCCAAAAAAAAAAAAGCAGAAAGTAAAGAAGAATGAAACTTCAGTAATTTGCTTATTCTATTATTGTAAAAACTGGTGACAATCATTCCAGAATGTGGCGGTATATTTTCAAGTAACAACAATAATAATCTATTTCATCTATACCACATTTTATTGTTTATTGTATCTTTTATTCATAGACTATCTGGGAGGTAAAGACTGCATGTAGTTTTAATCTCCATTATACAGGTGAGGATATAGAGGCTGAAAACATGAAGAGACATCAAATGAATGGCAAAGATGGGACTCAAATAAAGATCTTCTGACCCCTCTACTGTGCTTTTCCTATGTGTCATTCATTTATTTAACAAACATTATAATTAAACATTTTTTATCATGTAGCTCACTATACTAGGTATTGTAGATAGATGAAATGATACACTTTGCCCTCAAGAAGCTTATAAACTCATAAAATGACAAGTCACACATTTTTTTTAATTTTTGCTTTTTTTTTTTTGGAGGGCAATTGGGTGACTTGACCAAGGTCACACTGCCAGTTTGTGTGTGTGTGTGTGTGTGTGTGTGTGTGTGTGTTAAGTGTCTGAGGTCGGATTTGAACTCCATTAACTGCCACCTAGCCTACCTGACAAGTCACACATTATACAAAGGTGGAAAATAAGGCCAAATATTCTGGGTAGGAATATTTGTAGGAATAATGTAGGAAATATATGTATTATATGCAGAATATATAGGAAAGGTCAGTGACAGGTGAAATTGGGATGAGAGGGCTTATTTTAACTGGGAGGGGGAATGTGCAATAGTTTCATGAAGGAAGTAGGACTGGGTCTTGAAGAGAAGGAATTCAGAAAGTGGAGATATGAAGGAATTCATTTCAGGTGAGGGAAGAGTCTGTTTTGAGTGCATAGAGGCAGAAGGGAAAGGAAGGGAATGGAATATGCATGTATGTAGTGCCTACCATGTGCCAGAACTGTGTATGCTAGGTGCCAAGTGTAATATGTGCTGAGGGCTTTTTACAAATAATATCTCTGTGATCCTCCCAAAAACCCTGTGAGGTAGATGCTATTATCATTCCCATTTTATAGATGGGGAAAGTGGAGGCAGACAGAGAAAACTAGTCTAGTCTAAATAGAATGTAGGTCTTGTAGAGGGGTGTTGTATAGAATAAGGAAGGAAACGTCTAGACCTGGATAGGTTTTGAATTCCAGGATAAGGATTTTTCCTTTGATCTTGTATTTAATGGTGAGTCACTAAATTCTTTGGGCAAAGGATTGACATAAACAGACCAGTGAAATAGGAAGTTTCCTTTGACGGAACTGTAGAGAGGAGCCGGACCAGAGGCAAGGAGACCAGTAAGTATTGAGGGTTTGGATTTTGGTAGTGTAGAACAAATATGGGACCTCGCCTGGAATTAGAATCAAGGGAATTTATCAAAAAAGTGAATGACATGTACAAAAAGTATGGTGTAACGGAAAAAGCAATGGGGTCAGTCACAAGTCCTGTGCTCAAATTTCGACGCGGGAACTTAGCACTTCCTTCCTAAACTGACTTCAGGGCTCCCTTTAGAAAAATAGAGACCCTTTACCATGGTGCATGAAGCCAAAATGAAGCAGACACTCGCGTGTGCAAGACTTACGCAAGTAACTGATCTACCACCTCCTGTTGGGTCGGTTCCAGTCCTTGCAGAAGTTCCGTCATTGACTCGTTCACCCACTGCACAGCCGCGCTGATGGCTTCATTCCGTTCTAATTCTATGGCATCCACCACCTCAGGCATCGCCGTTTCCAGTACTTCCAAGTGAGAAGAGATGACAGCAGAAGTAATGCTCTGAAAGTCATACAAATTGATTCTATTTTCCAGTTAAGTTGTAGAAATGTCGCCGAAATGAACAAATCCACTTTTTCAGCTTGAAATAATGAATCTTAACATTGAGATATTTTGTCATCATTTGGGGAAAGGGAAAAATGTGATTTTGTTCCAAGAAGCCAAACTAAATTAACCCTTTTATTTCATGAGCACCTCTGCATTAAGTATTTAATAGCTTCCTTGCAAGGCTTATTTTTCAAGGGTGTTAAGAAGATGAAATGAGGAAAGGAATATATAATGCTTTGTAGCTTTTAAGTATCAATTAGTATTATTAACATGGTGTAGAGGAAAGAACACTGGTCTGAGACACACAAGACCTGCTTCTAGCACTGACTGGCACAAACTTCTGACTGTGCGCAAATCACTTCCCTTCTTTGAAATTCAGCTTCCCCATCTATAAAATGAGAGACTGGAGAGTTGAGTGCTAAAGCCCCTTTCTAGTCTCTAGCAAGCTATGATTTCAACACAATAATAAATTTCATGATAAATATTGTTCTAGAAAGAACTGAGACAGAAGCAAAGTTACTTGTTAATAATAATGTATTAAATATAGTATAAAAGTTTGTCACACCAAAAAATGCCTATGACAATAATATAGCTCTTATAAATTAGCTCCTTTTCCATGTAAAGTTTATGGCAATACTTTGATTAGGTTCATAGTACTGATTATATTCATATAGAACATGAAAGCTGTCAAGGACTTTAGAAATCAATGATTTAACTAAGGAGGAAACAGACCCAGGGAGAAGAAATGACTTGTCCAAAGTCAATCAATCAACCAGCATTTATATTATGTCCTAAGCACTGTAGTAAGTGCTGAGGATACAAAGAAAGTCAAAAGAAGCAGTCCCTTCTCTCAAGGAACTCACAGTCTAATAGAGGAAATGACATACAAACAAGTTATATGCATAATCAATTGGAGATAATCAACAGAGGAAAAGCAGAAGCATTAAGAGGGACTGAGAAAAACAAGGGGAGGACTTCAGGGAAACCAGGAAGTAGAGGTGAGGAGGGAGTGAATTTCAGGCATGTGAAAATACAGCCAGTGAAAATGCCAAGAATTGAAAGATAGATTGTTTTGTGTGAATAAAGTAAGCAAGCTAGTGACATTCATTTGAACAGTTTGTGGGATTGAATCAGATGAAAGAATTCTGAAAAGGTCAAAGGCAGTCATGTAATGAAGAACTTTGAATGCCAGAGGATTTTATATTTGATCCTGGGGGTGACAGGGAATGACTGGAATTTATTGCACTGGGGAAGGAGGGAGGATTAACATAGTCAGATCTGTGCTTTAAGAAGACGTTTGACAATTGCATAGAAGATTTATTGGAGTTGGGGGCCGGGGGGGGGGGGATTGGGGTGGGGGGGGAGACTTGAGTCAGGGAGGTCAACCAGAAGATTACTATACTAGCCTAGAGTGAGATGATGAAGACATGGACAAGGGAAGGGGTGGTGATAGAAGACAGAAAAGGATCTTATGTGAAAGATGTTATGAGGGTGAACTGAAAAAATATATTAGGCTAAGTTGTTGATGTTGTTTAGGTTGGGGGAATGTGGGTATAATAAATTCCTAGTGCTCTATAATTGAAAAAAAATAAAAATTAAAAAAAAGCTCCAGGAAACAAATTCTGGGTCTAAGCAAAGAAAATCTGAGTGCTCCAGACAGATTTCTGGAGAGATATTTAAAATTATGGTAATCAATAGATTATCAAGGCAATGTACATTTGTTGTTTAGTCATGTCTGACTTTTTGTGACCCCATGGATGCCAGGCTCTTCTGTCTTGCACTGTCTCCCAAAGTCTATCCAAGTTCATGTTCATTGCTTCCATGATACCCTATCCATTTCATCCTCTGCCATTCTTTTTTCCTTTTGCCTTTTATCTGTCCCAACATCAGGTCTTTTCTAATAAGTCCCACCTTCTAATTATGTGACCAAAGTATTTAAACTTTAGCTTCAATAGTTGACCTTCCAGTGAATAGCATGAATTGATTTCTTTAAGTATTGACTGACTTGTTCTCCTTGAGTGCTAATATTCTCCAGCACCACAATTTGAAAGCATTGATTCTGAAACACTCAGCTTTCCAAATAGTCCAACTGTCATAGTCATACATTAATTGCTACTGGACAAATGATGGCTTTGACTATATGGACCTTTGTGGACAAGGTGATGTCTCTGCTTTTTAGTATGCTATTCATATTTACTATAGCTTTTCATGCAAGGAGCAAGTGTTTTAATTTTATGGCTACAGTTGCTGTCTGCAGTGTGATCTTTGAGCCCAAGAATATAAAAGCTGATGCTGCTTCCATTTCTTCTCTCTGTGTTTGCCAAAAAGTGGTGGGACCAGTTGTTAAGATCTTAGTTTTTTATGTTAAGCTTCAAGCCAGCTTTTACACTCTCCTCTTTCATCCTCATCAAGAGGCTCCTTAATTTCTCTTCACTTTCTGCCATCAAAGTGGTATCACACGCATATCTGAGATTACTGATATTTCTCCTCAAAATTTTAATTCTAGCTTTTGAGTCTTCTAGGCTGGCATTTCACATGATGCACTCTGCATATAAGTTAAATAAATAAGTTACTCCTTTTCCAATCTTAAACCAATCATTACTCCATATTCAAAACTAACTGTTGCTTCATGGCTCACATACAGGTTCCTCAGACGATAAGTAAGATGATCTTGGTGCTCTAATCTTTTTGAGAACTTGGCACATTTTGTGGCCATCCACACAGCTTTAGTAGTCAGTGAAGCAGAAATAAATGTTTTTCTGGAACTCCCTTGCTTTCTCCAGAATCCAGTAAATGTTGGCAATTTGGTCTCTAGTTCCTTTGCTTCTTCAAAAACCAGTCTACTCTTCTCGTAATTTTCAGTTTACATATTGCTGAAGACTAGCTTGCAGAATCTTAAACTTAACCTTACTGGTGTGTGAAATGAGTGCAACTGTTCAGTAATTTGAACTTTGAATTTGCTCTTCTTTAGGTGTTTTCCAAACTTTCTAGCATACTGAGTGTAGCATTTTAACAGCATCAAGTTTTAGGATTTTATATAGCTCAGCTGGAATTCTATCATTTTAACTAGACTTATTGTTAGTAATGCTTCCTAAGGTCCACTTGATCTCATTCTCCAGGATATCTGGCTTTAGATCAGTAACCACACCTTTGCGTTTATCTTCAATGATAAAAATCTTTCTTGTATAGTTCTTTTGTGTGTTCTTGAAACCTCTTCTTAATCTTTTCTGCTTCTGCTAAATCCCTGTCATTTTTGTCTTTATTGTGCATATTTTTGCGTGAAACATTCTCTTGATATCTCTAATTTTCTTGAAGAGATTTCTTGTCTTTGTTAGTTTTCTTTTATTTCTTTGTATTGCTCATTTAAGAAAACCTTTTTATCTCTCCTTGCTTTTCTCTGAAATTCTGCATTCAGTTGGATATTTCTTTTCCTTTCTCCTTTACCTTTTACTTTCCTTCTTTCCTCAGTTATTTGTAAAGCCTCATTAAACAGCTATTTTGCTTTCTTGCTCTTCTTTTCCCTTGGAATGTTTTTTTTTTTTTATTACAATCCTGTAACTTCTACCTCCTGGTTCTGGATACTAGAACAGGTAAGGAATGTATGTGCTATTTTGGTGGTCATATCATATAGTTGGCTGATAGGGACTGTTGTCTTAACAGTGATTTTAAGAGTTTAAAAATCACTTATTGGAGATAGTGTTATTTACATAATTTATATCTCTTAGAATCATGGAGTATAAGAACTTGAAAGGACTTTAGATGTCATCTTCATTTTAAGTATGGTATAACTGAGATACAGAAAGATGAAAAAAAAAATTAGGTCTTAATCACATGGTCGTTAAATGGCAAAGCCAGGGTTCAAATCCCTATTGTTTGATCTTATAACCAGTGTTCTTTTAACTACACCAACTTGTCTCTCTGGAAACAAACAATATGACCATGACTGAATTTAAGAATGATTTTAGTTAGTCAGTCAACTACTATTTATTAAGTACCTACTATGTGCCAGGTGCTACACTAAGATCTGGAGTTACAAAGATATAATCTGTGTTCTCCAGGAGCTCACAGTCTAAAGTAGGAGACATTATGCAAAAAACTACATACAAGCAAGATATATACAAGACAAGTTGGAGATAATCACAGAAGAAAAGTAAGAGTATTATTATTATTACTATTTTGCAATTCAAATAAATCACCATTGTTAGTACCTTGAAACCCAAAGCCCAGTAAAGAATTGTCATGAATAAAGCACAATAAAACACAGTAAAGAAAACCATGCAACTCCATACCTTAACCTGGTTTTGAACTGTGCAGAATACTTCGACTTTGAGAGTCTGATGACCCATGCCATCCAGTACTACTCTCCCTATTACTTTGTATATGGTAGGAGCCTTTGCAAGCTTCGAAAAGCAGTTTGCCTTCAAAATAAAAAAAAAGCATTGTAAAATTATAAATATCAAATTTCTTTTAACTTCAAGTGCCAGTCATATAATTTACCTTGCTGCTTGTATTAAGCCTATTCTTAGGTTCAATTTCTAATGCCTAAACTTGACAATGACAGCTCGGCTGGAACAACTCTTCCCTCAGGTACAGAGATACAAGTTCATCCCAACACTCTCTGCCTCTTCAGACAGCATGACAGCACGGAAAGGTGAATTTTGAACAAACACAAAGTGACCCATGATATTTTTGAATGTATATCCCAAATGTCAACCTAATTCTCTAACCAATATGCCCAGTCTGAAATACGTGGGTCAAGTGGCAGTAGAGAATGTTATCATCCATATAAATTTTGTAGGGGGATCCTGAGTCAACCAATTTCTATTGCTCTCTGTGAGATATCTAACATTTGTAATGGTGAGGAAAAATGCAGCAGCTATATTTCACTCACCACGAATCCATGAATAATCCTAGATATTAAAGGGGCTTGTTGGAAACCTTAGTAATAGTTTTGTGTAAGTGGAGAGAGTAGAAGTCATTTGGAGAGATTTCAAGAAAAGAGACTGAAGATGGGAAGTTTAGATGAGGTAGGAAGTTCTCTTAAAGTATCATTTATTTGCAATGGGAAAGAAACCAGGGTGCAGAGGCAAGAGAGGAGTACACAAAATGAAAAAGAGAAACTAACCTCCTCTCATCATGGTATTATAAGAGTTAAGAAGGAAGGGGAGGAGATGAAGCAGTTTGCCTAAGAAGCAAAACTAGACCCCACCTCATGAGGACATTGTTGATTTACCATAACATCATAAAGTATCACATTCTGCACAACTGACAATAATGTATGTTCTAAAACAAACAATGTAAGTATACAAAATATACATGACCTCAATAATGTATCAGAGAAGATACTACAGCAGAAAACAATCTAAAGGGTTTTTTTTCCCCTGCTGGATACAGTTTTGGAGGTTAATTTGCATTGTAGAATGACCAGGGGGCTCACTGAAATTATATGGGAATGAGAAAATAATTATATTGCATCCTTTTTTAAATTTCTACTCTTCAGCAAAACAAAATTACACGGATATTAAGTGATTTTATTTGGACTTCAGGAGGATGTGAGATGCCCCAAAGAACCCGTTAACCATGATGCCAAACTATTTAGTACAATGCCCAAAGTAGTTTATAGACAAAGCTACAGGAGGCATTAGTAGCTTAAGCCTCCTACTTTCCAATAGGTAAAAATTGCTGGGGTACATTTGCTCAATGGACTGTCTTTGGTTTTACAATCATTTGGGTACCCTATTTGTACAGTCCGAGTGAGTGTCTTCTTCCTTATTAAATCCTAAACATTCTTCAAGATCCAAACCTAGTCCCATGATTACTGTGAGCCTTCCTTAAGCGCCGAAGCCTATTTTGTTCTCAGTTGGCTAACGTTCTTAAGCACCTTCTACGTGTCAGCATCGTGCTGAGTATACAAAGAAAGGCAAAAGACGGTCTTATGTCTCAAGGAGTTTACAATCTAAATGGAGAAGTTTGAAAATTGATCTTTTCCTTCTCTGAAATCTTAATATATTCATAATATGTGCCGTGTATTCAGCTATTTGATTTACCGTGATTAACTTGGTTAGGGCTCCAAATGCTTCACATACCAGGTCTTTTCTTCCCAATTATGGTGTAAACTACAGTAGGGAATGAACTGTTATGTGGACTTGGTGTTTTGAAAAGAGCACAAAACTAGAAGTCAAGTGACCTTGGTTTTAGTTCTGGTTCCCTCATGACATTTGAATTTGGGCAAGTTCTTTACTCACCTTCCCCTTGGTTTCTTCATGGGTAAAATGAAGGGGAGTAACTTTTAAGAGCTCCCTTGGGTCTATATTTCTTTTAATCAAACTGTATCTCCCATCATCAAACATTTATTGAGCACCTAGCGGGATAAACACTTGTTGACTTGAAGGAGGGAGATACTGCTCTTCAGTTTTCAGTGATTTAAAAAAAAAAATCTCACCTTCCTGTGTCTCATAAACCACAGGTGGGCAGAGCCAGGATCCCGGCAACTGCAATTTTGCTGGATACTGCTTCTTTAAAGTGCGAATGATAGCGCCTCACATTTGTGAAGCATTTACCGTTCAAAGGGCATTTCCTCATCTAATTCTCATAACCTTCTGAGGTAAGTTTGCAAGCTAGTATTATCTCACTTTTTAAGAGATGAAGAAACTGAAGCTCAGTGACTTTCCCAATGCCAACAGCTAGCAAGGAAGAAGTTAAGACTAAAATGCACGTCTGAGGTTTCCTGGTCACTTTCACACATCCTTTAATAAGCTTGTGGCATCACCAAGCAAGGGCAGAAAAAGTGAACTTGAAATTGGAACTTCCCTCGAGACTTGGCCTTGAATTTGACCTTGACACTTGCTCAGTATGAGACCATGTACAAGTCACCTAACCTTTTCGAGACTTACTTTGTACTTCTGTAAAATAGGAATACTTTTACTTATCTACCTCATATAAAGTCTATATTAATATGAATTAGGTCCTCCACCTCCCCCAGGCGCACATCTTTCTCTCCCTCCCTTCCCCTTCACTCCCCTCCTTTTTCTTTCTCCCCCTCCCCTCCCTTCCTCTCGCCAACACACACACACACACACACACACACACACACACACACACACACACACACACACACACACACACAAAATTCACTCCCTCACTCTCAATTCCGGCTAATTTTTCATTCCCTTTGACTGGATACACTCCCCTCCAGGCGTTTCTGCTCTGACCCAGCCCTTTCCATTCACAATCCAGAGAGCCAGAGAACGCAGCACTCTAGATGCGCCCTTGGGGGGGTGGGGGGGTGGGTTTGCAATGTTTTCCGAGCAGCAGCTCTGGGCAACCCCCGGGGGCAGAGCCAGACGAATAGCTGGGCGGGATGCCAGCCCTAGTGCGTACCAGGTGCCCATAGACATCAGGCGGCTGGAGGTAAAAAGTGGAGTTAAGCAGGTCCTCCAGCTGTCGGGGCACATCGTTCTTTCGATAGTACTCCACGGCCCGCTGCTTCAGTTTGTACAGCTCATGGGCGACATTATTTCGGCCGCTGCTTCCATCCCCCATAATCGCAATTGGCCAGAACCACAGCTGGAGCAAGCCCCAGACTCGTGAGCGTCCTCAGCGTTGCTAAGCAACACGACAATGGCCACAGCATCTCGCACCTCGCGAGAGTTCTTTTGGTTCTTTCAGGCTCTTGGTTATTTCTGCCTTCTCACCTTTTCTCACCCCTGTCCTATCTCTCTGTTTTCTCTCTGTCTCCTATGTCTCTCCCACTCCCCTCTCCTCCCCCTTTTCCTTTCTCCCCATCTCTCTTCTCCCCCTTTCTGCCCCCTTTCTCCTCATTTCTCTCTACCCTTCTCCCTCTCCCTTTCACCCTCCCTTTCTCTCCCCCTCCTCCCTCCCCTCCCCCTCTCTCTCCTCTTTTTTCCTCCTCCCTCCTTCCCTTCCCCCTCCCCTTTTACTTCTTTCTCTTCCCCTCCCCTTCCTGCTCTGTTCCCCTATCAACCTCCCCTCTCCTCTTTCTTTCTCTCTTCCCTCCCTTCTCCTCTATCTCTTCCTCTTCTTCCCCTCTCCTCTCTCTCTCCCTTTCCCCCTCCCTCTCTTTCCCTTTCTCTTCCCTCTTTATATCTCTCAGTGTCTTTTCCCTCTCTCTGTCCCTTCTCTCCATTCTTCCTCTCTTTTCCCTTCTTTTCCATTCTTTTCTCTCCCTTCCCTCCTTCCCCAGTGCACTGTCTGCGTGTATCTTGTCATTATGTCAGAGTCCTTTATAACCCATAGTACAACCTCAGGTTTCAGATGAAAAAAAAAAAAAAACCCTGGGCATCAGGGAGATGCAAAGCAGAGAGACTTGAACCCAGGCTGCCCCTCTGCCCATTCAGAGCCCTCCCACTGCATCTTTAGAGACAGGTCCCTGCCCTTTTACAAAATAGCTCACACACCAAAAAATGGCCACTCAAATTCATATTCAAAGCCTATTTTTCATGTTGTTTTGTGTGGTCCTGGGCAAGTAACTGAAGCCTCCTTAATCTGTAAAATAGGGCACCTATTCCCCATTCCCACTCCCATTGTGAGGATTGAATAGGATGATATAAAGTGTGCCTTGCAAACCTTAAAGTGCTATATAAATCCAAGCTGTCATCGCCACCATTTTTTATAAATAATCAAACAAATTCAAAGATGTGAAGTAGTTTGACAAATATTACTCAGGGAGTTAGCAGCAAAGTCAAAATGTGAACCCACATCCTTCTCAAGTTCAGTGGTCTTCAGGGGGTGAAAGGAGAATTAAGATTTTACTGATTCATAGCATTTAGAAAGAACCTTAGAGATAATTTAATTCAACCCCTTTATAAATGAGGAAAATGGGATGGTAGAAGTGAAATTGATGAGCTCATGTTCACTTGGCTAGTTAATGGAGATTCAATCTCATGGGGTAAGTGACATTTGAGCTGGGCTTTGAAAATTTGGTAAAGTTGGAACAGAAAGAGAGAGTCCAAGAGAATAAAGACATGAAAAATGGCACAGAGGTCAAAGTTGGTCCTTATTCTAAATGCAATGGAAAATCATCAGAGGTTTTTTGAGGAGGGGAATGCCAAATGGCTTACAAAAATTGATCTGGTAGGGGTGTGAAGATTAGACTTAAGGGGGAAGAGGATGGAGACAAGGAGACCAGTTTGAAACTTCCTCCTAGAATACAGAGAGAAGAAAGATTGGGGAAGAAACAATGAGAATTAAATGAAAAGAAGAGGGATATGGCATAGTAGATAAAGGCAGCTAGGTGGCTTAGTGGATCGAGTGCTGAGCCTAGCATCAAAAAGACCAGAGTTCAAATTTGGACTCGGATTTACTAACTAGAGACTCTTGGTAATTCACTTAATCCTCTTCAGCTTCCTAAACTGTAAAATGAAAACAATAGCAGCATTTACGTAATGGGGTTGTTGTGAGCATCAAATAAGCTAGTATTTGTAAAGTTCCCGGCCCAGAATAGACATTATAAAAATGCCTGTTTCCTTCCCTTCCTTCCTAATCCCTTCCCCTTCCTCCTCCCCCACTTTTGGGAGTCAGGAAGGCCAAAATTCATCTCTAACAGACACTTACTAGTAGTGTGATTCTTGCCAAGTTTTTTTTTTATCTCTATGTCTCCCAGACACCTAACTCCTTCTAGATAGGTCAAGATTCTAGAAATGTCAGCCTTGAGCTTCAGAGGGAATGGGGGAGTGAACAAAGGGAGAGGGAAGAAGGGAAATGAGGAAGAGGAGATTGAGAAGGAAACTTGTTGAATTAAGTTGAATATAGTATCTAGGCTTTTTTGCAATTTTGTACAGCTCCCAAAATGGCACTGTGGCTAGAATTCTAGAGTCAGGAAGACCTGAGTTCAAATCTACTTATTTCTTATTTGATCCTGGACCAATCATTTAACCTCTGTCTTAGCTTCTTCATCCAAAATAATAGCAACATCTACCTTCCAGGGATGTCATGAAAATAAAATGAGATGATTTTTGTAAAGCTCTTTGCAAACCTTAAAGTGCTATAAAATGTTATTATCTCTAAAGGCTGTCACATCCTTACCAGCTTCTCATTTTAAACAAAGACGCCAAGGGCATCATTAAACATATTACTGTGATTCTGCTGCAGCTGAAGCATATTTGCTATCATCCTTAACTCCATGGGAGACAACTTGTTTCTGAATGCCTTTGTCCCCCAGATTCTGTTAAACCTAGTTGTGAAGTAAGATTGATACCTAGTTTTGAACCCAAATAAATGGAAATTTGAAGTTTCTCTCTAAGTAACTAAAGAAATCTTCATCTTTTATAAACATGGCAGCCTAACAGTTACCTTCTTTTTTTTTCATGCTAACAAATTCTTAACCAATATGATATATGAGGAAACAGAAATACCACTTAAGAACTTAAAGTCAGAAAGAACCTACATACACATTTGAAAATATTGACATATGTGTGCATGTGTGTATACACATATGTATATGCACATATACATATATGTGCTTACATACATAGATGTGTTTAAATATATTTTTTCTCTGCAGAAAAATCACAGATATTTCCCCCTAAAAAACCCAGTGGTTGAGAGGATATCAACAATTATGGACCCACATGGCTACTTTTGCATCCTTATAAAATACTGCCACTATACATATATTGAATGTTTGAGGGTATTTCTGCCATCTCTTTTTAGATCTGTCCCTCTGTCTTACTGGGAGATAGAACCAGAAAAAACAGGAGAGTGGATCATGCTATAGGAGAGGATTTTTTCCCTGCTCAAATTTTGTTTGAGTCAAGTCAATGAGCATTTATTAAGCACCCACTACATGCTGGGCACTGTGTTAAGTTCTGGAAATACAAAGAAAGGCAAAAATAGCCCCTCTCCTCAAGGAGCTCACAATCTAATGGGGGAGACAACTTGTAAACACTATATACAAGCAAGACATATACAGGATGAATTGAAGATAATTTCAAAAGAATGGGACTAGTATTAAGGGAGATCAGGAAAGGTTTTTTATAGAAGGTAAGATTTTAGCTGACACAGGGAAGCCAGAAGACAAAGGGGAAGAAAGTAGCTAAGGGTCTATCAATTTTATTAGTCTTCAAGAACTAACTTTTGGTTTTAGTTATCATTTCTAGGGAATTTTTGTTTTTAATTTATATACTTTTCCTCTAATGTTAAATATCTACTCTTTTGTGTTATTTTATGTTTATTGTTTTTAAATTAATTCATATTCAGTTCATTAATTGTAAGTTTCATAATTTTTTTAAATAAAATTTTGATTTTTCTCTTGAGAATGCTTTTAACTGCATTTTAGAAATTTATATTTTTTTACATGGTTAGCCATTGTTTCTATAATTTTTTCTTTATTAAATCTCATCTTAGACTGCATGTTTTGTTTGTGGTCCTTGAATCAATTGCTATTTTTATTTCATTATGGTCTGTAAATGATATATTAACTCTTTCTGCATTTTTACATTTGTTTGTAATATCTCTATGCCCTAGAACATGATCAGTTTTATAAGAGTTCCATATGGTGCTGAGAAATATGTATGTTCTTTTGCTGTACTCTTTAGAAGATGCTATAGGTCTTTTAACTCTGCTTTCTGAAGCAATTTTGCTCAGTTCCATTTTCCCCTGTTGTTAATCTTTATGTTAGACTTATCCAGAACTGAGAGAGGAATATTGAAGTCTCTTGTCACTATAATGTTACTGTCTATGTTTTCTTGAAGTTTAGAAAATGTTTTCTTTATGAATCTTGAGATTAAGGCAACTAGAGATATAAGTTTATTATTGATATTGGTTTTGTTTTTTATGGTTTCTTTCAGCACAATATAGTTTCTTTGTTTATTCCATTCCAGTTTTTGAATGTTTGCTTTTGCTTTCTCAGAGAGCATGATTGCCACTTCTACTGTTTTGGATCCACTTGCTGCGTA
Source organism: Pseudocheirus occidentalis (assembly GCA_028646575.1). Lineage (NCBI taxonomy): Eukaryota > Metazoa > Chordata > Mammalia > Diprotodontia > Pseudocheiridae > Pseudocheirus > Pseudocheirus occidentalis. The sequence goes on from CM053598.1 coordinate 77,272,848, forward strand.
GGAATGTTTTTTCTATCCCTTCACTTTTATTTTCTGTATAGCTTTGTTATCTAAATGTGTTTCTAAGCACTATTTTATTTTCTTAACCAATCTGCCTGTCCTTTTCATTTTATTGGATTATTCAATCCATTCACATTTAAAGTTATAAGTTAGATTTGTATTTTCCTCTATCTTTCATACTATTTTTTCAAGTTATGATGTTTTCCTTCTTTTGCTGTGAACACAAGTACTATGTTCCTTCTGTTCCTTTATCTTTTTATATTTCAAGGTGGTCCTTTTCCCACTGGTTCTCTTCCCTCATTCCTGATTCCGTCATCTCCTTTGTTATCCCTTTCCCTTTGGGGTATATAATGGTTATATAATCTCCCCAATTTTTCCCTTTCAATTAGTCAAGTAGATTCCATTCCTCTCCTCCCTTTCAACTAGTCTGGTTCTTTATTTTTTTTTATTTCATTTTTATGACCCTGTCCAAAAAAGATTTCTTTTACTTTCTTCATTATCCACCCTTTCTGTCTACTCTAGATTCTCATTCTTTGATTCATGTTGCCTATAACTGTCTGGTCTTTCTTTTAGTATTCCTGATGAAATCAAAGCTTCCAGGATATCTACCCTAGGTTCTTCCCTCTAGGCAGTTTCTGCCCTTGCCTTGTAAAACTTGCCTAACAGATTTTCCTTTTCTATTGTTTAAAATGACCCAAGTCCATCTCTTCCTTGTTACCTCCATCAGACTTCCTCTTTTACCTCCCCCCCCTTCTCCTTGTGTACATTTAGAACAAAATTTCTTATGATTTTGCTGTTACTCTGTTGCTTTTTGTTCAATCTTTTTGCATTTCTGTCTGTGGTGTTTGAGGAGCAAATAATTTCTTCAGTTCTGATTTTCTAAAATATGTTTCAAATGCTTCTTTATTGTTCAGTGTCCATCTTTTTTCATGTATGTTAAGCTTATATTTGCAGGATAGATAACCTTGGGCTGCATCCTGAATTCCACTGGTCTTTTTAACACTGTATTCTATTCCCTCCTGTTTTCTGGTGGGTCCAGAAAAATCTTGTGTTATTTGAACATTCTTTCTTGTATATTTCAGCATCTTTCTTCTAATCATTTACATGACTTGTTATTTCTAAATTGAATTGTTAGATTTAACCACTCTATGCCTTAACCTTGTTTTTGGGGGGGCTTTTGGGGGTGGGGGAATGTGGAGGAAGGGTTAATCTGTGACTTCTTTCTATTGGTGTATCTTTTTCTCGCTGCAGAAGTTCTGGGATATTCTTTCTTTCCCATTCTTTCCTACATGGTGACATTAAGGTCTTTTGTTTGTTTTTTGTTTTGTTTTTGCTGTTGTATTCTTCTGGGAGACCTATGATCCCTCAGGTTCTTTATACATATTCTGGCTTCGAGATCAGTATATTCTTCTTAGGTAGTAAGCATATTTTCCTTTAATGTTATTGTTTCTTGCTTCTCTTCATCTAGAATTTTCTTCACTTCTGTATATTTACATTCTCATTTTATTGTTCTCTCTTTTGTTTCTTTGGTGAGACTTCCATTGCAGATTCCAATTTTTTTTTTGACTATTCAAAGGGCAGGACATAAATTATGCTCTCATAATTCTCATTTCTCTTTCAAACCACTCCGTAACAATATGTTGTAATTTCATCTTCCCCTCACATCCTACAGGGTCCTCTGTCTCATCAAATATTGGGTCTGTTTCTTTTGTTTTGCAGTATTTATTCATAGATGCCTGAATTCATTTACTAGATCTGTAGAATACAGTTCCCTCTGTTGTTAACATTTTCCCTGTTGATATATCCTTAAATTTGGGGGGTTTGTATCTTCTTTTTCCTTACATCTTTGGTAATTTCAACCTTTTTTTCTTCCATATTTTCCCCTTTTCACTTTTTGATTTTGTCCCCTCTGATGGTGAGTACTCTGGGGAGTAGATCTCAAAGCATTTCATCCATTTTCCACATTGGACAATTCATGGTACACTAACCTAGTTCTCTGCTCCAGGTGAGTTTTAGGTGGTCAGAACTGGTCCCAGCTGAATGCTATACTTTCTCCCTTAGGCTTAATGGAGTGCTGCACAACCATTCACCCCTTCTTCCCCCTGGCCCCCAAAGTACTCTTGTCCTGCTCATTCTGTTCTTTAATTCTCTGGTCTGGCCATGCCAATTGAGAGAACTGTGCTGGTGCTACAAGGTTTACTGCCCAGGGTTCGTCTCTGTTGGTGCTACAAAGTTGTCTGCTTTGGTGCTGGCAGTTTAGAGCTTTGCAGTGCTGGTGCTGAGGGGTTGCATCTCCTGGCACGCTTTTGCTCCCCTATGGCTGTGGAGGCCTGAGCAAATTTATGCAGCTTAGAGCCAGGATCTCTATGGCACTAAAAAGATGGAAGGGTGGCTGGAGTGTGGGAGGGGGTTTTGTTATAAGCCTGTGTTGGGTCCTTGGGTCTGCCAGTGCAGCCTCACTGCCAGTAGTGTGGGAGGTAAAGAGTGCTAAGTGACTTTAGTATCAGCGAGTATCAGTTCATGGGCTTTTTTTTGGGGGAGGAAGGGTTAAATCTTTTTTTCTCTTTTGAATTCTGGGTGTCCTAGACCATGGAGACAGCTGGAGTTGCTTTATCTTTGGTATATAATTTGTTTTGGAAAGGTTGGAGACGTCATGTTGATTAGCAAAAATGTCTAATCCAACATCTTTTGTTCATATGACCCAGAAGTCCTTCCTTGTTGTTCCTAACACAAGCTACTCCATCTTGTGACTTCAAGCATCTTTAATGGCCATCCTCCAATTCCTGGAATTCTCTCTTTCCTCTTCTCTGTCTCCTGTCTTCTTTTGTTTGCTTCAAGTTCCCCTTAAAATTCAACCTTCTATAATAAGCTTTCCCAATCCCCTTTAATGCTAATACCTTTTCACTGTTGATCATTTCCAACTTATCATGTATGTATCTTGCTTATTCATAGTTGTTTGCATGTTGCCTTTCCCATGGAGATAAAGAACTATTTCTTTTGCCTTCCATTGTATCTCAAATTTTAGGGTAATACCTGGAGCGTAGTGGATTGGCTTATTGGCTAACTAACTATATACATATCAAACATTAATTATCAAAGGGGTTTACTTGTAGTTTATTATCACCCCTAAATATGAAAAAAAAATAAAAAGAAGGCTTGTAGAATATTTAAGCCATCCCCTATAGAGGATTTGTAAAGAGACAGAAGAAAGAATTTAAAAGAATAAGAAGCTAGGGAGAGGTTGTGATTTGCATTGGTATGGGGGAATATCTTCTTAGCAAAAACAAGGAAGCATCAAAGTAAGGTTTCATTCATGAACTTCTAGTTTTCACAATTAAAATGAATTTTAAAATTTTATCTCCCTGTTGGACATAAGAGATATTATTTTTAACCCAAAGTCCATGAAATAAGTTCTGTATGTTGCTGACTATAAAGTCCCTGAGTGTTGGTGTCAAATGTCCTCTCTATCCCACACTGGAAATACCATGTGTAGAAGAGGATGTGGTTGAGAAGGAGGCAAGGTGGCAGCTACCCACTTAAAGGTAAGACTTTGCTATCTATTAAACATTATTCATTATTTTAAAGAGCATTGAACTTTTTTCTACCTATATTTCAAAGAATCTCTAAACCAGTACCAAGTATTTCCAACATGAATTAAAATACTAAACATTTCTATGACAACATACTATTTGCAAGGTATTTTCCTCCCAATTTTGTAGGATAAATAACTCGGTAATTATTGTGCTTATTTCACAGATGAGGCAACTAAAGGTCAAAGAGATTAAATGACTTGCCCAAGGTTACACAGCTAGTAAGTGATGGAATTAGTATTCACCAAGGTCTGCTGAATTCAAGCCAGTGCACTGTTTACTATATCATGGAGCATCTAATTCATTTGGTTTATTTTCCTGTTACTTTGACACCATCCAAAACCTTTATTTGAACAGAAACTTGATGCCTATAACTTCTTTTATGAGATAACTTATTTGAATATTGTTACTTTAAGGGCTATTCCATATGCTTGTTCAATTATCTTTCCTTCATTTGACATCTGGGTTGAATATAATTTTCTATGAAAATTAATTAACATGATTTCAGGTGTTTTCAATCATGAAACCATAGAAACCATAGACAGAAAAGATTGAATATATTTCCTTTTTCTTTGTCTTAAAAGTGGGAATAATGATGTTCATAGGATCAAGGATTTTAGAAACCTTAACAATAAGCAGAGATAGTAGAATAATAGGTTTGTAACAGTTAGAGGTTTTTTAGTCCAACTTCCTTCTTTTACAAATCTAAAGTCCTAGAAGATTAAGGTTCCTGACAAAGGTCACACAGGAAGTAATTATCTGAGCTGGGATTCAAACCAAGACCTTTGACTTCAAATCCATTCCTTTTCCCCCCATACCATGTTGCTTTTCATGTTGACTTCCTCCATACATTTTTCAATAGTAAGAAATGTTATTATCATATCTTATGCAAATATAACAACTCTTTTTAAAATGATAAGTGATAGGAATAATATGGGCTCAATGAAGGACAGCATATCTATTGTCCAAGGACCAAACTAGCTAAGCTAGGAGAAGCTGATTTCCATAGTGGCTACAGAATGATGAACTTTTTTGGCCACAGCATTTATTGAATGCTGTCTACTAGGGTCACAGTTCTTAACCTTGCTCCCTGAACATTTTTAAAAATATTTTTATAACAGCATTTCAATATTTTTGGTGTTCTTTGTAATCCTATATATTTTATTTTATGCATGTGAAGATATTCTGAGAAGGGGTTCATAGACTTTACCCAACTGCCAGTATGGTCCATGACCCAAAAAAGGATAAGAACTCCTTTACTAAGACAATGAAGTCAGCAATATGCATTGGTGAAACCACAAATCCTTGAAGTATTTAAGTAATAAAATAGCAGTTATTTGACTAATAAAATATCTGTTTCATAACCAGAGTTCCAAGCATGACTTTTCACCAAAGATAGCATTATAATAGTTCATTTATTTAAAATTAGCTTCTACCCACACATGTCATACAGGGTTGTGTTATGAACAGTTTAAGAAATGTATGAAAATTCTCAACCAAACACCAAAAAAGAAAAAAAAAATCAAATAAAGAGAGAAAGAATGAAACATTATTTAAAGTCTATGCAGTATAGATTTAAAAGCTTTTGAGATGACTTTATTCAGATATTCCACTTGAAATGAGTGAAATAATAATCAGGTGTAATAAAAAAAGTAGGCTTTGGAGCTAAAGAAGATGACTTTTATTATTGGCCCTGCCATTTATTACCTGTATACCTTGGCTTCCTTATTTATAAACCAAAGGAAGTAGAATTGGTGATCTGCAAGATTCTTTCCAATTCTAAATCCTATGACCCTCTAAGAAAGAACTACTTTGTTTAAAAGCAATACTAATGATTATTTTTAAAAAAATGAAACTACCCAGAAATTTCCTTCATCTATAACCTTTGCAGATCTGTACAAAATAACCAAGTTATTGCACCATTCTTCTCTGGCATCTCAAATAGTGTAGGAAACTAGGGTTCCAGAGTTAGCTTTCAAGTTGGGGATCCTATCAAAGTCTGGCAGACACAGAGTTAGGGTCATGCATTTCCAAGATATTTGAATAGTAGACAGTGTGACCCCTTTGGAGGTGTTACCATGGCCCAATTTAATTGATGTTTTTCAAGGTATCAACATAGCAACTTTGTTTAGGTGAGCAAAATGATAAAGAGAATAGGACAATTACTTAACGGATTGAAAAGAAAAAGGATAACTATGAATCAGGCCAAAAAATTTTCAGACAAATGTTTTTACCCAGAATTCTTTACATAATTCTTTCTACTTTATAATTTTTTTTGCCCAGAATTCTTTGCATAATTCTTTCTACTTTATGGTAAGAAACACAGCCTAAGTTTATTGTATTGTGATGTAGGTCAGTATGCCATAGAGCAAAAGGTATACCTATTTCTACAGAATTTTTACAGAAACCTGGTTTTCTAACTGTTTACTGTAAATAGTGTGAAAATAGAAAAGAACTGATTGGTCTTATGGTTAATGAAAGAAAACTATTACACACATCAAAAGTTTATTACTTGTCTTCACCACAAGGGGGCAGACTGAAACATTAATATAGAGAATTTGATATAGGATCAATGTTTCTTTGTCATTATTATGTGAGTTAGCCATTAGGACAAAGAATCATTTTTTTAGTTTTAACTTTTATCAAACATTTGGCTTGTCACCTGCATTGTTGGGGAGAGCAATCACACCAAAAAGGTTACAGATCCATTTGCATCATCATCATAAAACCAGGGCTTGTGTCTTAGACTAAAATTTATTGAATTAAACACCCAATTATTTTGTTGGAGTACTTGAATAAATAGAAATAAATCATGTTTAACTTGTAGAACACTTAGGGTTCTAATTATTCAGCTTTTCCTGAACACATACTTCATTCAACTTGATTAGGTGTATTATCAGCCCCCTACTAGCAAGACCAATAGACTTGTTTGTTTTATTCCATAGTTCTCTATGGCCAAGGCTGCCTATCTTGTCACAAACTTTTATAATAATACCAAAACTTTTTGGAAGTAGTTTTTTTTAATTTCCAGAAATTTTTGTAAGAAATGGTACCTGGATGTATAATATTTCTATTGTACAGATGGTTTTTCTTTGAAAAGCTCACCTGTTTTGCCTCACCAAGAAGTCTTCAGTTTTAAAAAAAATTGAAATCCTCTTAAATTACAAAGGAACCTTCTTTTTTCACTGGTACAAGTGGATGTGGAAGTTTTAGTTTAATTAAAAGTCATATTTTATGAGACTAAACTCACAGATCCTTTCTGACTTTAAGTGGTAATGAAACTTTAGCATTTTAAGCAAAATTTCTAATATTACTATAATCTATATCTGTCTCAAATATTTTTGTGCATTAGTCTAAAAAGACTGGGACAAAATTTCCAAAATTATTGGAAGGAAAAATTTTGAAACTTACAACTTCTTTTTATGAGATAATTTATTTGAATATTGTTACTTTTAGGATGTTTACAAGAATAACTGAAGCACACAATCTGTTTAGAAGTCTTCTACTTCAGATCTCCTCGTTTTCCAGATGAGGACAGTGAGACCCAGAGTTAAGTCGCTTGTCTAGAGTCTTACAGATGCTAAATGACAGAACCAAAATTTGAAAATAGATTTGGTTCCAAAGATTTCACTCAAAATCCAGACTTCTTTCCACTGTTCCAAGTTGCCTCCCAATCTTTGGTGAAATAATTGAATTACTAATATTCATTGTTGTAAACTAGGAATATTTTATGGTGAGAAAACAGAACCATAAAACATAATTTGCTTTAAATCTTTCTGGTATTTAATGTCAGATTCTCTTAATAAAAACAACCATTGGGGAGGGGAGGGAGAATCTGTGGTTCTGATATTTGAAAAGCAGATTGTAGGGAAAAGAATGCTCATTAAATATTATTCCAAAAATGGGAATGGATTTTATTGTCACACATTTGTCTCTTACTTGGACAAAATCAGCATAAATATCTATATCATTTTTTGTATGTTTAGAACAGGAAATCTTAGAAGCATTTCGCTGTAGCATTCAGTGAGTTTGTCTCTATATGCAAGTGAAATGGAGAATTGAAGCAATTATCTAGATAATTTGGTCCAAAAGATGGTTTTACTTACAATATGCAATTAATTCAGATAAAAATGAATTTTGGATTGAAATAGCTGGATAATTGCCTCATTCACTGTTTCACATGGCATGGGACTGCACTATGTAGTCACAGTAAGTTCATTTGCTCCTCTGAGATTTTCCAGTAAAGTTCACTAAGCTATCATGTTATTTAACCACACCACATTTAATGGACTGATTTTTAATAGAGTGAAACATTTATAAAAATAATTGATTTATTCTAAATTTATTAGTGTTCATCCTTTCCAAAGTGCAACATCAAATACATGTACCTAATTTCTTTCAGACTTTGTGAAAGTTTGAAGATTAAGAGAGAAGACTGAAACACCACTATAAAAGCAGGAGTTGTAAAAAGCTAAAACCTCAGATATAAGATGTTCTTGCCTTTTAATCATTATGAAATATGTCGTCTTGAGGATGTTTAAAAAGTTATCTGAGAGTTCACTGAATTTCTGCTGTAGGAAAAAAAACACTGAATGTTTTTTCAGTGTAAGAAATCTTCCTATTAACCATAGTTACTTCGTTAAATTTTGTATTCCTACACCCATCTGACATAAACTTTGGTTCTCTAATTAGAAATGCTTTCTTTATTTTTATATTTAAATTATCAGCATTTTAGGTAAAATAATAGACCTATGTTGATTTTTGGAAGTAAAAATGTCTAACCAAAGATTCTAACAATGGATGAAAAACAAAAATTTTTATACAACTGAAGCTTTTGTTGCTAAAAAAGAATGTGAATTTCTTGTAACTGTGGTGTTTGGAAATAAGACACTCAATATTTCCCAGCCTAGAACATTTCGAATATACCATGTTATGTTAAGTTGGCTGTTTATTACTAATTCTTGATTATAACTATCAAGAAAAATGCTAGATTTTGTGGATTAAGAAATGTATATCCCTGATCAATCCATGATTTTTTATACTTTGGCAAATCTTTACAAATTTATAGGAACATAACAGAATTCACAGAAAATGAAAAAAATGCAAATTTATATTAATATTATCCCCTTGTTCCAATATACTCTGTAAAAAATAAAAAGTAGATAGTTTTCTACTAAAAATAACATGTTTCCCCTCCATGCACTGGCTAGTCTTTACACTCTAAATCACTTGGGGGCATGCCTTGAACTTTTAACCCTCTTTTCCAAGCCCTGATGCTAAGAATAATGCACTCTGCTCCTTGGCATGGAACTAGATTTCAGTACTATGATTCACAGTTTATGTTACAAACGCCACTGCACCATCTGAAGTAAAGCCTTGTTTGTCACATTAGGAACATACCATGAGATCTCATCAATTTATGATATAGATATATTTTATTCTCTCTCTGACAAATTGTGATCCTTCATTTCCCCCTTTCTCATCTTCCAGATATCCCTTGCAAAATATATGGGCAAAATCTGAGCCCTCTGCACATTAGTACAAAAGGATTCAGGAGTGACTAGTCTCCTGCAATTAATTAAAACTATTATTAAATCAATCTATTTAAGAAAAATGGGAAGAAATAAGATGTAGTTTTTAGAGAATGAAATTTCAGTAGGCATGCTTTCCAAAGCTGAATCTAACAAACAAGTAAGGGAAAATATGGCATTGAAAAAAGTCATTTATTCCTGGTCCTTCTGACTCCTAAAAGAAGAATAATGTTGCAGTGGATTTGCCCATATCTTTAATAGCAATATGGAAAAAAGTTAAATAATAATTATAATCTCCTTGGATAGAAGTAAAGTCAATGTTCTTGTATACTTAGTGCTATAACTTCAGGCATATCAGCTTTAGTTAAAATGTTTACTTAGAACTATCCAAATTAGACTGAGAAGACACAAAATGATATTTTGACAGTTAAAGTCTTTTTCTCAAAGAATATTCTATATTGATTTACTAGATGTAAAGCAAAGAACATGCTGACATCACAGTTTCATCTTGAAAAAATGCATATATCTATATTTTATACTATCAAGAAAATATTATTAACCCGAGCCCCATACAGGTTTTTTTTTACTTAAGGTAATGCTTACATCTCAAAGGATTGACTTTGGGTGGATGAGATATAAAATTGTAATAAATGCACACACATGGATTTCCCAAGTAAATAGAATTCTTAGATTGAAGTGACATGTCTCTTACTATATAAATACACACTTAAAAGCCATAAAGAAACAACAGATACAATGCTTGGGCATAATTATCGTTGTCTTGTGTACACTTTAACAATTCCATATAAAAGGGCATAATGATGCAGTGGTTTAAGATATATTATTTAAATTCATCTTAATTTTAAATACATAACAGATAGTTTTACAAATGAGTTAGCATGAAGTTCAGACAGTTTAAATGGAAGGTTAATGAATACTTTGGTGAAGTCTAAAGTCCTTAAATATTAGGACAATCCATATTAGTAAATGTGCTATGATGATTCAAATGCGTAAAAAGTTATAATGGTTGGGTTAGCTCTCTCCTAATTCTCAAATGGTATTCATACCTCTTGAAATATTTATCATTAGATAGTCAAAGATATCCACAGATATTCATAGATATCCATGAAGTAGAAGAAAAGAAATCAAATATATTCCATAGATGTTGTTAGATTTGACACTCATTCCGCTGAAGATGAGCTTGCTTGGCTAGTTTTTCTCCTCTTCAGATGTTGTTTTTCTGGAACAAGATGAAATGGTGTTAAAACTTTCCAAGCACTCTTTCACACTGTAATGGGAGTTCATTCAAAGGACATGTGGCTGGAGGACAAACAGTGGCAGTAGTTATCCTCACCTCCCTCCTCCTTTCACAACTCTTTCCTGGTCCAGACATTCCCTCCCCGCCTCCCCCCGCCTCCCCGCACCCCCCCCCCCAGCTAACCCCATCACAGATACTGAATGCCACCTCACTTGCTTCCCTTCCCTCTCCAGTCTCCTTTTGCCACTACCTACTCAGTGATGTTCAGATTTTCAAAATTGGCACTTTCACCTTCTTCCTGTTGGTCCATAAATTCCACTGAGTCAATATGATTTTATTTCCACCTACCAAGAGATGTTGATAGAATTAACTATAGGCTGTAGTTACCTCATCATTCTATTCCCCAGGGAAAGGATAATTATTTAGACCATGAATCAGAATATTAGAGCTAGAAGGGACCTTATTATGAGATTTGTTATTTTATGGAAGAAGAAACTTATTTTAAAATGACAAAAAAATGATTGACAAAACAATACTTACTTGCTGCAAATATTAAAAAATAAGATGGTTTTTAAAATTGCGTTCCAGGACCTTTTGGGAGGAAGGGGCATATATTTTAAATTCCACTCTGTAGTTGGATAATAGAACAATATAGTTTATTACACATGGTGTAATTTTGTGGAAGATTGATATACTCTCTGAATACTTTGTGGATTATTAATAAGATTTTAAAATACTCAACTATAGCAATTTCTAAATGTTAGAAATGAAACAATTTTATATCTGTGTATGCTGTGTATATGTACACACACATATCCTGAATTGAGTTTCCCAATTCTCTGAGTGTAAAATATTCCACATATTTCTAAGATGTCACTTTTCAACATATTCATAGCTATTCCCCATATTCTTATTTGAATTAGGTGTTTGACTAAAATGACAAAATGCAACTTTCCACTTCATGTAGGAGGGAAGTTGATGATTCTGTGAAAACCTTCCTACTCCACAGCTCATTTAGAATAAAAGTAATTCACCTGCTCTAGAATTTGCAATGCTGCAGGAGCATTTTGCACTGGCCTTTCTTACCAATTGCATTGTTGGAATATTAAAAAGCCCCTTTTCTTAATCAAACATAAATTTGGCTTTCTTTCACCTGTTAGGAGAAAATTGGAAGAGCCACCAGCAGCTAAGTTTTTTTTCCCCTTGTAGTTTCACATCTAAGACAGAGTGAGTCTTCCCTGCCACCCCCTCCCCCAAATGAATTACTTCTTGGCATTGCAGTGGAAATGATTACCTAATAAAGCTATTTAGCAAAACTCATAATTGTGTGGTCCTGTTCCTTCAAACACGTGTCACTGCTGCCGCCAAGTGACAGGTCTGCAAGGTTGTCTAACCCTGAACAATTAAAGCAACAATTCCACTTAGTTGCCCCTGTTCCCTCTTGGATAGAAATGCTGTCTTCTGACCATGTGATAAGAAAAAAACTATGTACTAGTTTTCTCTTGATGAAAAATGAAGTCTCTTTACTAAAATGTCAACTCATTAGCCCACTTAATGACAAGTTCCCCTAGAATTCATGTTTTCTGGGGGAAACGGCAAAAAACAAACAAACAAACCACAAAACATTAATCTCCTTCAACTTGTATTTCTGATTTAGGAGAAAGAGATATTTTGTTGTTATTGTTTTTAATATGCTCCATTGGCTGTCTCTGGTTTTCTGCAAACTAACAGTGTGTATTAAGAGAAGGGAAATCTCTAACTTCAAATCCACAGGTCATACCAGAAATTTGCAACTGTGGGAACATATGAGTACATGGGGATATATGCAAAGACAGTTGTTCTCTTTAGTCTCCTCATTCTTGAACCATGCTAAGAGCTTTTCAATTGCTGTGACATTTTCAGCCAGGGAAGGAGTAGTTGTTGCAGAGCAATGTTTTACAGGCAATTACTTTATATGATCAATGGAGCAATTCCCTCCTCCAGAAAGGAACCGAAGCGATCAAGTTAAATCATTAAATGGGAGAAAGAGAGAGAGAGAAGGAGAAAGGCTTCATCTCATTAGCAGGTGCCCGTGCTGCAGGGTCCAGAGCTGCACACAATGTCACTGGCCCTTTAAGACAATGACTGTGTCCCCCTCCTGTAGCTGTTGACAGGTCTAAACCTCCCTAGCAGCCCATTGTGGCCACAGTAGGAGGCACCTGCAGAAAATGTGCCAAAACCAGGCAGGGAGCAAGAGCTTTTCAATAAGCTCCCCAGCTGGAGAGAAGAGGCAACCCTAAACAAGCCGAAGCAGACTAGGCATGTGATGGGAAAAGGGGTCAAAGACAGACACCTCCTATCGGCTTTCTGAACATTGTATGGTTCAATTTGCTGACATCTTCTAACTGGCTTTTCTCTATTTGCTTAATATGCTGAGGTATTTAGCTTAAAAGCACTAAATGTTCCATTATGATGAGCAAGTTTCTCCTCCCATCCCCATCCTCATTCCCATTTGTTGTTAAGAGGGATATTTCCTAGTATTTTTCATGGCCTTACTGGCCAACACCAAAGCCATTTTCTTCTTCTTCTCCCTTGTTACCAGTTAGAGGCATTTTTCACTCTTGTCAGAACAAGATTCCTATTTTCTTTTGCTTTTATTTTTCCATCGGGAACAAATGAATCCAAACACTGGCATATATCTGAATGTGGATCCTCAGGCGCCTTCATGGAGCAAACATCCAGATTGGTTCCCAATATACAACTGGAACACGAACGGCAATGAGGCAAATAAAGCTTTGGCAATTTGTTGTTGTCCAGGTGATAGAGGGTTTTATTTTTTGAATTTCTTTATGTCCCAGGACTTCATTGAAACACATTTCTCTTTCTTAATTAGACATTTTGAAAAGTAATGCTGAGCATGGTGAGTTGGGGTGGGGCAGGGGTGAGTGGGTTAACAAATATGAATACATAGGAACGAAGGACAGAGTAATATAGCCAATAAAATTAGGAGCAGTCCCCCAACTCAGGAGCTCAGTACCCTAGAGCTATTAGTTGGTATTAAGACAATGTAGAGAAAAAAGAACCTTTCAGCAGTAGAATTCTTTCCTCTCACTGATTGATCATGTTATCCTCTAAGGTTGCAAAGAAGCTGAGAAATCAAATGGAACACAAGTTAGGGAATTAGAACATCAGGTAGGACAGGAGATAATTAATGTATGTCCTCCTCAGGTATACATCTGATATCATTACCCTTAGAATCACATTCTTTTACTTTCCTAAATAGAGAAGGGGCTAAATATATCTCAGATGTTTAGACAGCTGGTGGGCTCTGGATCTGGTACATATGGGTATTTACAAACAAACTGTAACAGGTGCTTTCCTGTGGTGTATAAATGTCTCCAACAAAAAGGACTAGGAGAAAAAAAAGAGTGCCTGGATGTGAAGCACACAGGGACTAGACACCTGAAGAACTTAGAAGCTGGAATGATCCATCTCCAGACTTATTCTCGGCTTGCTAGAGCTCAGTCTGGCCATATTTCTCTTGATTATTAGCTGCTTTGAGGTCACATGGAGGTTGGTTGTGTTTGGAGGCCCTCACAAAGGAAAGAAGAGACTGTCTCTCAGTTCTTTGGAACTTTTCTGTGCTTTTAACATGTTCCGCTCTTTCTTAGAGAGCCTGGTCGTCTTCCTTCTTCTCTTTCCCCTCGCCCCACAACTTTGGAGAAAACAAGTGAACTATTCATAGAAAAAAGAGAGAGAGGGAGGGAGAGCAAGAAAAAGAGAGAGAGAGAAAGAAGGGAGGGGGAGATGCCACCGACAAACTCCATTGAAAGCCACTGGCTGTTCATTTATATTCACACTTTAAAAAAATGTTAACTAATGATGTTAAATGGTTTGCCAAAGGTCCTGGCAGGTCAGTTGTAGAAGTGCCATTTCTGCCTAATTAGGGCTCTTGTGGCTGCCCGAGGGCCTCCCAGTGCAACGGGTGACAAGCCCAGAGCTGACAGCTTCAATCGGCTCCAATGGGAAGGTTGGGCCTGTCATGTTTTCCAACTCAGCCAGGTGTTTGCTGAATGGTAGGGGTGGGAACTTGGTGAGACCTGAGCTCTTCCATGATCTCTTTTCTTTGATTAATTGCTTTGCAAGTTCTTCCCCCTTGCCTGTCCTGTCTTGTGTCAAGGTCAAGAATGGGCTTCCCTAAATCAGCAATTTGAATTATCCCTGGGAGGTCATTAACAGCCTCCCCTGGCCATAGGGCACAGACATCATAAGAATCTCAGAACCCAGATGCTGGAAAACTTTTCTCCCTAAAAATTTTGGGAGGGACTTAAGGATGTTGAAAAGAGAGTTTCTATTTTCTGTGGGGAAAAAGAGAAATATAAGAACTCTTTTTAGCCTTCTATGTGTTACTCAAACCCTAATGATGCTAAAAAAAAGGGGGGGAGGGGAGGAAGAGCACTGGTCATAGATTCAGAACTCTGATAAATGCTTCAGAATTTCTTAAGTGGCAAAAATCCCAAATAACAAATATATAGTGGCCTCAATCAATGAATAGCGAAGTTGGAAGGGAAGTTAGAATTCATCTAGTCTACCACTTTCACTTTACACATGGGTAAATGGAGACACAGACAGAGGAGGTCACGTAGCTTGTTAGTAACAGAGCCTATTGACTTCTTGTCTTTATACTCTTGTCATTACTCCATGTTGGTGATGATAAATATTTGTTGATTAACTTATTGTTTATTAAAAACTATAGACAAAAACTCCTAATAATAATAATAGCTAGCTGTGTTAAAATTGTATCTTATTCAGGTCCCCTTGACCACCCCATCATCTTCTAGTCTGTATAGTAGATTTATGACAGCCAGTATAAAGGAACAATAACAGGAAATGAGATTGCAAAAGGGAACCTGAAAATCAGGTATAAATAGTCCCAAAGATCAAAGGAGCAAAGTTTATAACATGTATCATATATTAACCAAAAAGATTAATAAACAGTAATCATTAATAATATAATGTTAATAATTAGCACATTAATTAATAACTATTAATATTGTTGATAATAGGTGGAGTAGTGGATCCAGTGCAGAGCCTGGAGTCAGGAAGACCTGTATTCAAAACTGACCTCACACACTTACTAGCTATGTGATCCTGTGCAAGTCACTTAATCCTGTGTACCTGTAAAATGAGGTGAAGAAACAAATGGCAAGCCACTGCAGTATCTTTACCAAGAAAACCCCAAGTGGGGTCACAGAGTCAGACACAGCCAAAATGACTAAACAACAATAAAATTCATCAGAATTCACATTCCAGTAATAGGTGCTGTATGGGTGGTGGTGGTGGTGGTGGTGATAATCATCTAGGCACTGTTTAGTAAAGTTCTGGTCCTTTGATCTGTAAAATCCAGAAAAAATCCATATCTACACAATTCCAGAAAAAAGTGCTACTAACTTTGGACTGATAACTTTGAAGTTTTACTAATAATTTTGGAATGATTGTATATGTTAATGAATTAGCCCTAAAGTGGCACAAATAGGAAGTGGTCTGTCCCCTCCCCCCCGCCAAAAAATAGTCTTATTAAAATAAGACTTCAAACTCCTATCCCCAAAGCCTCTTCCATCTCCAAAGGGTCCATGCTTCTGAGTACTGCCCATTCGAATCCAAGGTTATGTAATTGATATTGTCTGCCTCTCCCCCTATCCTATTTCCATCCCCCCCTCTTATCCCCTCCTCCGTACTCTCCTGTGTGACAAGATGCCCAG
>CM053598.1:77289467-77330272 GCA_028646575.1 Pseudocheirus occidentalis
TGTTCCCCTGCGGTGCAAGCTGCCCCTCTCCCATCCTGCTCCTCATGCCTTGGCAGACATGGAGGTGCTGGAGGCTGTAGAACCTCTGCAGGCTGGCTGCGGGGCTTGGCTCAGCTCCTTCTCACAGTCCCAGGCCTCAGGCTGTTCCAGCCTTCAAGCGGCTGCGCTGAACCCCTGCTGCCGAGCTGCCTTCAGCCAGAGCTGTGTTCTCTGTATTTTTGTGAGTCTGAGAGTCCTAGACTTTCCTAGACTTTGTCTGGGCTCATATTTTATGGGTGTTTAGGGTGGCAGTGTGGGAGCTGCAAAGCCTTGCTGCTTCTACACCGCATCTTGGCTCCCACCTCATTATTTTTGAATTTAAATTGTTAAGTTGAAAGGTTCCCCAAAGTGGATTATTGGAGGAGATTGGACCATAAAACTTGACAAATTTCTTATTGATTTAACATGTTTGATAATAGAGATCAACCCTTTTGAGTTACAAATGAAACGATATCTCAAAACTTGCCTTAGTCTCACTCACCCCACCCCACCCCCAGCTGCAGATAGTCCTTCCTGGCCCCCAGAGGGAAGGCCCCAGTGATTAGTAGTCAGTCATTCAATCCACCAGGTGAGGTGAGATGTGACTTGAGTCTCAAAGGAGCCCTGGGAAACTAAGAGATGGACTCTTGAAAGTTATGTTTCTCTTCCTTCTACTTCAGCATTGATGACCCTTCTTCAAGCATCCTACTTTCCCCAATATGCTTTTGAAAAGAGATGTTGCATTGTTCTTAGTTTTCCCCAATGCTCTTTACTTATTCTGTGTTTAATTACCAAAATACTTCTTATTATGCTGTGCCCCTTTTTATTTATTGTTACCCGCTCTTCTGTATATGTAGATGTGTGTATATATGCACATAGAAATGTTTTATTGATACTAAAAAAAGAAAAAACCTTGCCTAAGCCTTTTCCATTTACTTTCAGGACAGATAAAAGTATACTGTTTGGTCCTTTGCTCATTTTTCAATTTGGCAAGCCATTATTAAGTACATACTATTTACGAGATCCTAGGTGCTGCAGATAAAAAGACAAAACTGCAGTCATCACTGCCTTGATGCAACTTGTGTTTTACTGGGTAAATTATGACCACAAAGGTCATCTTTGCTAGGAAATAGATGGGATCCTGCCATTGTGATTGAGATTAAGAGCCTTGGTCCATACAAAGTACAGGATGCAAATGTGCTTTTGTTACATCATGCTGATCATTCTCTACAAAAGATGACCATCTCCCCTCCCTATTCTCCTCCATCCCCTGTGATTTGACAACATTAGAACTTTTAGAGAAACTGATTAATAAAGCAGGACAAGCCCTGGATTTGCAGTTAGGAGGTTTTGGCCTGACTCTGACATATGCTCGTAGTGTGAACACGGACAAGTCATTTTAACCTAAGTTTTCTCATGTGCAAAACGGGGATAATAATACTCCTTAACACACAGTTGTTCAGAAGAGCCTTAAGTCATTATAGCTACATCAGTTGTTATTTTTTATTACAAACATCTCCACTGGAGCCAGTTAGATTTAATCTGTCAACTATATCTCCTAAGGACACATTGCAGCTAAAAGGTGACAATTTTTGGCTACATAAGCACTGAAGTAAAATCACCCGATATGTCTCTACTTACTAGTAGTATAACAAAGAGATAACTTCTTTAAAGGGTATTACTTTAACTGCATGATTATTTGATTTACAACTGCCCATGAGAGGCAGCATGATGTAGTATTTGGAGTAATAAATTGGGAGCCAAAAAACATGAATTCTAGCTCTTTCTCTGACACCTGCTGAATGTGATCCTGCATAAATCACTTAATCTCTCAACAGGCGAGGCAAACTATGTACTATTTATTTATGAGCTGCAAAGAAGGTGTAGTGGCCTGCTTTGGAAGAGGGACTTCACTCATGTGGGAGTTACCTACCTATCAATGAAATCACAGATCCAGTCCCTATTCCCATCCCTTCCTAAACATTTCTGCTGAATTATCTGGATATTCTTTGGATGACAGGGAATCATATATATATCTTGTCCAGGTTATCTGGACTTATCTATATATTTCAGACAAAGATTTTGGGGGAGAAGTGGTAGGGCTTAAAATACTCAGATAATTACCTCAGTTTTCTATTCCTGCCTTTAGACCCAGGCAAGGATCATGATCTGAAATGGTTGAGTAGACAGAAGTCTTAAAATATAGAATAATTACATGTAAATATAAGAATGTCTTCCTGCTTGCAGAGATTTTACAAGCCTGATACTTGCCAAGTGTGAATAGATGATCCACCTGTCCCTGAACTCTCTTGGCATCTTCAGGCAAAGCCTTAACTAAGATCAACTTAGATGCTTATGCTGGATGGGTTTTAATGATCAGGTACAATAATCCTTCAGCTTGTTCTCTACTGTTTCTTTATTTCCTTTGTCTTAAGCAAGCTGACTTTGGAAGCTGGGATTATCTGTTACAGTTACAAAATCTCCTGTTAGGAAAAAAATATTTCTCCCTGAGTAGCCTTTAGAGTTCTGTGGACAATAGCCTTCAGCTAAGAATAGAAGATTCCCCATCTTCAAGCAAAAATTAAAGAAAGGGTCCTCTCCGCCTTCATTAATTATGAAATAAAGCTATTTTCATCAGTGAGCAGTGATAGAGAATCCTTGCACAAAGGGGCTACCCAAAAAGTATTTGCCTCTCTTCCTGTCTCTGAAATGCATTTTTTTTTCAAATTAACAATCCAGATAATTCTGGTAAACTGCAAACTTTTTCCTTCTATGATTTTACAGTCATCATAAAAGAAGATAAATAACAGTCTCAGTTAACTTGGAAGCTCTGTCTACACAGAACAAGCAAAACGATTGATTAAATTTGGTCCAATGGCATGAACAGTCCTACTTTTCAACTAGTTGTTTTGACATCATATAGGTAGTGCCTAGGGCTCAGCTTTCCCATCTTGAAAATAGACATTACCAGAGGGAAAATAGACATTAACAGCTTTGTGTCTGACCAAAGCATGGCAAATGCTTCAAACTGAACCATAGGGTATCCCAGGTTTTGGCAGGGAAAACTGGATATAGAAGGAATCTGTGAGCTCACTAGACAAACTCCTGATTCTATGCGATTTTAAGCCTGGGATTTCACCCTCAAGAACTTCATTTTATCATCCTAAAAAGAAAGAAAATCCCAAAATGTTTCAATGTTATTATGGGCTGTAGATTCTCCTACAGACCAGAGCAGTTCCAATAATTTAAATGAGATGTCAGGACTATTTCATGTGGGCAAGATGGTACCTTTTATGTTTTCAATAGCTACATGTCAGCCTTATGTTAGGAAGTCAGGTACATGGAACATGAAACACCTCCTCCGCCAGCTCTTTTAGTGAAATGATTTCTGAGATGTGAAGTTGCGGGGTTGTTGCTATTGAAAGCCCCTGTGCTTGTGAGAAAAGGTCGAGAGTGCATTGATTAAACAATAATTGGAAGCATAATTAGGGCTGGCTCATGGCCAACATTTCACGCCCCGTGTAAGAAAGGTGCTATGGATGTGCCTAAAGATTTTGGTGTGAGTAACACAGTACTGGATTCACAAGCTAAGCATGGTCTGCACTGTCCTCTCCACAGCTTGAAATCCCCACCAAATAATATGGCCTAGAAGGAGTAGTTTCAGCAGGCTCTTATTTGGTTGGGATTTCTCTTATTCTGATTCCTGTCGCAAAAGAAAATATGTCTCTGCCTACAGGAACCTCCCTCAAGAGAAATGGAACTCTCAAATGTTGTAAACTTGCTGTTTCAAGGATGCTGTTTGAAAAAACACAAATCCTTCCAAAGGGCCATCTTTCTATTATTGAGCAGGGCAACAGGAGGCATTCTATAGAAAATCTCTTTTCAACTCTTATTTTGCTTTCATTTTCTCTGCCAAAAAGATTGCTCTTTGAACTACACAGGATGGAATAAAAATTTGTAATAGACTTTTGATACCCAATATCAGAAGGGAGATAGTGGTAGAACACTAGCAACCTTGTTGAGTTTAAGCCACCAGAGTGCTGAAATTACTAGTAGACAGAACAGCTGAGCCATAGTCAGGGATCTTTGAAAGATTGTACAGAATGAGGAAGGCACCACAGAACTGGAGAAGGATAAATACTGACTTAATTTTCAAAAATGGAGTGGAGTCTTTTGATTACAAGCCAATGAACTTACCTTCCATTCCTGGCAAGATGCTAAAACATCCTATTAATCATTAATAAACATCTAGGAAAATAAGTAGTGATAATGATTTCATCAGAATAGGTTATGTCAATCTAAATTCATTTTCTTTTCTGATGGAGTTAATAGACTGGAAGATCAAGGAAATTCAGTAAATATATAGTTTATCTAGATTTTAGGAAAACATCTGATGAAATCTCTCATGCTATTATCATGTAAAAAATAGAAAAAATATGAGGTAGATGATGGTACTATTAGTTGAATTTAGAATTGGTCGAGTGGCTCCATAAGAGGAATTTAATAAGAACAAATGTCATATCTAATATCTGGGCTCAAAGTCAATCTCATAAGTGAAATATGGGGAAATATTAAGATACCAGTTTGTCTGGAAAAGCTGTGTTGATTTTAGTGAATTGAAAACTCAATGTGAGTTAATGGTATGATATGGCAACCAAGAAAGTTAATGCAATGTTGAAAGACATCGGGTACAGGACTAGGAAGGTGATAGACCCACTGTGCTGTGATTTGATCAGATTGTATATGGAATATTGTTTCCATTTTGGATGCTCAATTTTAAGAACATTCATGTAGTTTTCAGAAACCTTTTCCTGAATTCACACTTTCATTGGCAAACTGAGTTCCCAAAACAAGACTACATCTTCCCCTCCAGAGCTCTTAAGACACCTCCAAAGAGTTGGGGTAGTTTTCTAATGTTGTCAGCCTGAGCCACCATTTTAGTGGTGGCTTAAGAGAGCGGTTTTAGTTAGTATCTCCCTTATATCATTAAAAATAGAAAAAAAAAGTGAAAAAGAAAATCCTGATATGGTTTTGAGCAGTTGTGAACAAGATGCTTCACAGAGAAAAATGGAACCAAAAAAATATGGGAGAACAGAAATGCAGAGGTAGACTAAGGGCTGCAATCAGAGTGGATAAATGGAAAGGGAACTGCCTGTGGTTGTTCTGCCATCACAGCATTAGACCTAAAAGTCCCAGTGGAATCCTGATGACTCTGGAACCAAGATTGTGGAGAGAGGTAATGGGAGACAAAGATAGAAAGATGGGTTGGAATCAGGCTATAGAAGGCCTTAAACGCTCTGCTTAGGAGCTCAGCTTTTAAAGTTCTATAGGCCCTGAAGATTTATGGGCAAAGAAGAGACCTGAGTCTCTTCCAACTTTTAGAAGTGGGGTCCAATTGAAAGAGACTGAACTTGTACTCAGGAGGTCAAAATTACTACTACTAGCTACTAGCTACAAGCTCTAGCTCCCTGACAATGGATAAGTCACTTTTTCTCTGTTTCCTCATATTAAAAATGAGGAAATTGTACTAGATGGGTGTGGTAAGTTTCCTTTTTGCTCAAAAATTCTATGATTCTTTGCTTTTATGAAAATGAGATAATGGATATAAAAATACTTTGGGAGTTAAAGCCCTATACAGACCTATGAGGTTTGTACAGCAAGAGTAACTCTACCTTTAAAAATAATGCCTAAATCAGGAGGGATTAAAACCTACAGATCTGCGTTTATGATTTTTAAAAAAAAGAAGATCAGTTAAGTGAGACTGCTTGGGAAATTGTACCAAAGGGCAGAGCCCAAGCTTAGGCAAACAATGACTCGAAAATGAAGCTGTTGCCACAGCCATGAGGTTTCAAGAGCACTTCCTGCCAGCTCAGCATTTAATTTCCATCTTGGAAGGCAAACACTAAATTGTCAGAATTAAATAAGGTAAGATTAGTGGTCCATTCTGGGGTGCAGGGTGAAGAAACCTCTGGAACAGTAAATTCGCTAAGCAAAGTATTCCTCTGGCCTTCCTTGTATATCTCTCTTCATCTGGCTGCAGATTTTCTTTGTAAAACCTCACCTTGAGAATTGTATAATATCTAGCCAATGGAATCTGATTAAGTTTCCTCTCTTCCATTCTATACTCTTCTGATGGGTCCACCACAGAAGTCCAGGTGCAAAGATGGCACAAACTCTCTGGGCACAGATAAATGGGATTCCCAGCAGAGATAGTTACCCAGTTTCCTTCCAAAGCTCTCCTTTATTTCAATTCTTCTGACTGTATAAGCGAAAACTTCTGTTTGGTATTTACATGCCTTGAATCCCTGCCACAATTTCCCAGTTAGTAAGGAAGATGTGATCCCCAAGGAGGCAGCAGTAGTATCAGCTATCACAGGGTAGAACTGAAGAGGTTTCAAAAGTTTGTCATGATATGTACAATGAATATTTGAAATCTAGAATACAGAATCTACAGAGGAATAGGGGTTTACTATATCAGGAAAGCAAAAGGAGGCTCATCCACAATCTGATAAAATAAAGAGGCCAGCATCTTGTCAAAATGACTCTAGAAACATCAGTCTTATGTGGTAAAGACAAAGCTATTAGCCTACAGGATGGTCTCAGTAGAGCCACCTCCCGCCAAAGCTAGGAGTCCAGAGATCTGACAAGAGCTAGTGAGGTGACATTAGGAAAATCACTTAACATATATATGCCTCAGTATTCTCATCTTTTAAAAGTAAATGAATGAATGAAGGCATGAAAAAGCATTTATGCAACGTTTACTATGTTCTAAAGGTTGTGTGGAGTAATGTATAAGGGTGTAAATAGAAAAACAAAGATGTTCCTCAACATTAAGGAATTTACATTCTTATTGGAGTGATAATGCATATAGGGGAATGATAGCCAAGGAAGAGTGTTTTAGGTTGGCAAGTTACAGGGATAGTGAGTGGACCCAGAGGGTTGCTTCTTGATATACCCTTCCCAGAAGCAATAAGAGAGTTTTTATTATTATTTCCAGAATTGGTAAGCAGGCAACGGGGGTGTGTGGGAAGGAGTGGAGGACCAGAAAGTCAAGGTGTAGTTGGCAAAGAAATAGCTGAGGAATGAAGCAAAGGAGAGGCTAGAGTTGGGCCTGCATGTAGTAGGTAATTAAGGCAACCACCAGTTAGGATAGTGGAGCAGCATGGTGGGAGTTCCAGAGATATTGGTTGCATGGTGGTAGTATTTGGTGTTATTCATCCTTCATTTTGGGAGAGGACCAATAACATCATGGGACAATATCTTGACTTGGACAAGACTAGGATTTAAGTAACTGGGGAAGAGATAACCAAGGAGATTGCCTTACTTATCTCATTAAATTTGAATTATATGAAAAGCTACAAAAACATCTTGAAAAGTTCATGTTTCATGCTAAGATGAGGGATTATCTTTGAAATGTTAACTGCACTTCCTGTCCCCACCTTCGTACTGCTTTTGAATGTGTCAAATGAAACTGAGGTCAATAATTTGAATATTTTAGTGTTTGCTTTTACTTCATGTTTTCCTGTCTACCATAGTTTTGGTTCTCTAGGCCTATGGACATAAGCACCTTGGCTGCTTGTATTCTCACATCCAAAATAATCCTTGCCGGTTATTTCAGTGGATCTGATTGCTTGTTGACTGTTAAAAGGGAAAAGAGCTTGACTCAGAACAAATGGAGTTTCTGACAGGTCTTTTCTAATAAGATGTCTCTCTTGGATTTGATAAGATTATGTAAGATTTCTTGACAATATTTCATAAGTCATGAGGAAAACCACATTGTCTCTTAGCATAGCATAACACTCTATGTCCTTCTGGTACAAGCTGTGTCCATGTAGCAATGTGCAATAATCAGTAGTGCTTTCTCTCCAAAAGCACCAGGCCAATTTGGGCAGCTGATCAGTGACAGATGAATTAATTTTCAAGGACAAACACCAGATTTTCTATTCCTTGACATCAACTGTGCAATCTTTTCATGATTTTCTTTTAAACACCTTTTTCATTCGAATCTGTAGTGATTTAAGATACTGCTTCTGTTTATGTGTGTATGCACACACACACACGTGTTCTGCTCCTTCCCATGATTTCCAACTAAAATAAAGATCCGCTGCATCTCTAAAATGTTTAGTAGGTTTCACAGTGGAGAAAATGATCTAGGGAAAAAAGTCTCTGAATGTATTTTTGAAATAGGAATAAAGCTACCTTAAAATCCCCTGCAGGTTTAATGAAAGTGCCCATCACATTTACTGAGGATAGAAGAATAATTTACTCCCAAGCCCCACCGACCCATCTTTACCAAAGTACCTCCATTGCTTACCTATCTTTTTTGAACTTCAAAATGAATGAAAAATGCCTCAGGGCGGTCACTGAAACATTACTGTTTTATCCATCACTTGTTCAACATTGGGCTCTTAGACGAGAAAACAAGCACACAATCATGATTTCCTCCCAGCCCAAAAGAAAATAGAAGCTACAAATGGGCTGGTGAATTATGTGCTTCCAGTGGTTTTCAAGGGAAGTATTTACTGAGGGAGAAAATTGTTTTAATCTTATAACAACCAAGGAGTAGAGCTGGTTAAAAAAAAAAACCACCTACACACACACACATACACATACACACAATTGGGCTGCATAGGAATATACAATAAAATATTTTTCCCTAAATAAACCTGATGCAACTATTCCCTTTGGTTTTTTGCTATCAATCTGGAATCCTTTGGTAAGGACCAGGCACTGAAATGAGGGCAGATGGGGGCATGTTGCAGGACTTCTAGGAAATCCATGGAATAAAAGAGAGAGAATATGAGATGAAATTTGTTTACAAGGTGTGTGTGTGTGTGTGTGTGTGACAAATGCTCTGTGATTTGGTATTTTAGAACGCATATCCTTAGAATCATAAAATGTTAGAACTAACAAGAGACATTTTTTATGGTCTGAACCTGTGATTTCATGGGTTTTAGGGAAGCCTTCTCCAGTGATACAGTTCAGAAAGCTGTCTATAACATATGGTCTTAGGATCCTGAGGAGATGAGTGACTTGCCCATGGTCCACCATGGTCCCCCAGGCAGGAGATGTCAGGGGAAGGTCTTGAATCCAGGAATTCTATCCTTTCTCCACTAAGCCATCTCTTACAAGGGACATGAAAGATCACATCATCCATCGGATGGATGGGGCCAAGAAAGATGAAGTGACTTGCTTGCTGGCTAGTAATGGCAGAGCCAGAGTTAGAAACTAAACGTCCCAGCTCAGCTCAGGGTCCCTTCCATATACCATGGCTATCTTTCTCGTGCATACTCCTTGAAAAAAAAATCACTCAGAATTTTTCCTACTTGATTTTGCTCAGAGGTAGAACATTCAGAAGCTATCCTGTCCACTCTATACCTGACCAAGAATCCCCTCCACCATATAACCAACAAGTCATTATCCAGAATTCACAGAAAGGTCATTTCACCAGTGAGGTAAAGCTTACTACCTCCTGCCTCCTGAGGCAGCCATGCATCTTTGAAGAGATCTAATTACTGGAGATTTTTCTCCTTACATTAAATCTAGTCCTCCCTCAGGCTCTGAAACTGCTATTCAACATCTACAACTTCATGAATAACAATTTTTCAAACCAAACTTTACCTCTAACGCATGGACATACAGGCTTTTACCCTTTACACAGCAGTGGCATCACTAATAATGTCATATGTTACCTTCCTGCCAGGAGGCTGTGTGTCAGTGACAAGGAATGTTGAGCAGAGTCAGTCCCAGAAGTGAATAGATTTTTTAAAAAGAAAAATAAGGACAATAGTTAAAATTAACAAAAACAACCTTATAGTTTGCAATGTTTGCCTCACAATAACCCTCTGAGACAAATAGTACAAGTTTCATTTCACCCATTTTACAAATGAAGAAACTAAAGTTTAATGCAGCTTTTGCAATGGATTAGGAATCTTTCGGTACGGATTGGACATTGCCCTGAATCAATCAATCAATCACTAAACACTTACTATATGCCAGTCATTGAGCTAAACACGGAGGATACAGAAGAGGCAAAAGACAGTCCTGCCCTCAAAGAGCTTACAGTCTGAAGGAGGTAGCTTTGGGCAGATCATAGTATTATAGAATCTTCCAGGAAATCCGACGTATAGAGAAAGGTGGGATTCAATTCATTCAATCCCCAAATATATAATATACACATAATAATGCAACAACAGTATGTAAAATAATAATTATAATAATAACTAACACTTAAATAGCATTTAATATTTATGTTTATAAACATCCATGTTTATAAAGATTGATATTTATATTTTAATATTTTATAGAATTTATATAAATATTTACTTCAATATTTATATAGCATTTTATATTTATGCAATATTTTTTAGCATTTAATATATGCCAGCTACTATACTAAGAGCTTTATCTTATTTAATCCTTACAACATCCCTAGGAGATAGATGCTATTATTATCCCCATTCTACAGATAAGGAAACTGATGCAGACAGGAATTAAGTGACTTGCCCAGGGTCATATAGCTAGTAAGTCCCTAAGGCTCTATTTGAACTCAGGTCTTCTTGACTCTAGGCCCAGAGGCTCTATGCACTTGCACTACCTGGATGTATGCATATAGAATGTAATCTCCTTGAGGACAAGGATTATTTTTTCTTAGTATGCTCAGTGATTTCATTGGTTTAGGAAATTCTTTGAAAAATATAGATCAATAGTAATTCTGAAACTTACAGTTTTAGAGAGCTTCCCAAGGCACTAATAGCTTAAGTAAGGGTCATATAGGTGATAGGTAACAGTGACAGGACTTGAGCCCAGGTCTTCCTTGCTCAATTGGCAGCATTTACATGGCAGGCATTTTAAAGACCTCCACATCTTGGCTACAACCTGTCTTTCCATCCTTATTACACATTAATCTTAATACTCTCAGTCAGCTGCCTCTGTGGAAGAGCCTGGTGAGCCTGTTTCTAGAAGAACTGATGCTATGCAATGCAAGTAATTGGCAGAAAGACCTTGGAGCATGCATAGACATTCTGATTGACTGCAGTTAGTTATACAATTGGAACTGAGGGCATCTATGAAAGGCTTTTGTTATCAGCTTTGGCCTCTCTCTCTCTCTCTCTCTTTCTCTCTCTCTCTAGGTAGATCTACACTCTTGGTTTGACTCCCTACCCTACAGCACCTGGTGAAGAGACAGTGCCATAAAGGAAGATGTCCTGAGCCCTCTCCCTCTGAAGTCAACTTATGGCCCTATGAATGCAGTGCTTGGTTCTTTGCTTGCCTCTATTCATTTTAGGTGAAGGAGATTAATATGGTGGCTCTGACTTTGTGAATTTTAGAAAGTTAATAGAGCAAGCCTGTAGACCTCTTTCATCCTGGTACGCCAATCCTAGCATCTGAGTTTTGCAACCAATTCAGCATTGTTACTCCAAGGAGAGAAGCAAGGAGTGATTTGTAAAACTCAGGATTCCTCCGACTGTGAAAAGGATCAAGAAGCCAAAGAGAACTCAGCTGTAGCTGAACAAGGCCTTTGGAAAGCATCCATAGTTCTCGGTCTATAACTGCTGCCAATCAAATAGGCTGTTGTCTACCACATGGGTAGGAACCTAGAACCAGTTTCTAGCCTAAAGTCTAACCAATGACTACCAGTGTCTAACCTAGAGTCTAACCAGTGTCTAATCAGAGCCTAGACTCACAATGTCTACGCATGCTCAAAAGTCTCTCCAAGTTCCTTCCATTCTTTTATTTTTCTATGCTGCCATCTTGACTCCACCCCCTCATCCTTTTATTGTTCTAAATAAAATTTATCATTTATTTTAAAACAGCATTTTATTTTTAAATTTTTTAAAATTTTTTTTTGGATTACACTAAAAACAATTTTTAACACTCTTTGAAAATTTTGAGTTCCAAATTCTCTCTCTCTTGCCCCTCTACTCTCTTTGAATAAGGCAAGTAATTTGCTATAGATTCTATATGTTTAGTCAGGTAAGACATTTCCATATTAGCTATTTTGGGGGAAAAAGGCAAGAAAAATAAAGTGAAAAAATATGTTTCAGTTTGCACTCAGACTCCATCAGTTCTCTCTGTGGAGGTAGAGAGCATCTTTCATCATAAGTACTTTGGAATTGTCAAGGATGATTGTATTGATCAGAAGAGCTATGTCATTTACAGTTGATCATTGTACAATATTGTTATCCCTGTGTATAATGTTCTACTGGTTCTGCTCATTTCACTACATGAGTTCATATAAATCTTCCCAAGTTTTCTGAAAACATCCTAATTGTCATTTCATATAGCACAATGGTATTCCATCACAATCACATACCACAGCTTGTTTCAGTCATTCTCCAATAGACAGGCAGCCTCTCAATTTCTAATTCTTTGCTACTACAAAAAGAGCTCCATATAGTCCTTTTCTTTTTCCTTTGGTGTTTTTGGTATACAGATCCAGCTGTGATATTGCTGGGTGAAAGGGTATATTCGGTTTTATGATCCTTTGGGAGTAGTTAACAAATTGCTCTCCAAAATGGCTAGATCAGTTCACAACTTGACCAACAGTGCATTAGAGTCCTAATTTTTCTTCATCCCTTCCAACATTTATCATTTTCCTTTTCTGTCATAGTAATCAATCTGATAGGTGTGAGGTGATACCTCAAAGTTGTTTTATTTTGCATTTCTGTAATCAGTGGTGATTTAGAGCATTTTTTTTTTCATATGGCTATAGGTAGCTTTGATTTCTTCTGAAAACTTCCTGTTCATATCCTGTGACCATTTATCAATTGGGGAATAGCTCATAGTCTTATAAATTTCATTCAGTTCTCTAAAATTTCAGAAATAAGGCCTTTGTCAGAGAAATTTCCATAAAATTATTTTTGCCCAGTTTCCTGCTTTCCTTCTAATCTTTGATGCATTGGTTTTGTTTAGTACAAAACCCTTTTAATTTAATGTAATCAAAATAATCCATTTTACATCTCCTAATGCATTCTCTGTCTCTTGTTTGATCATAAATGTGTCCCTTACCTATAGATTTGACTGGTAAGGTATTCCATGCTCCCCTAATTTATTTATGATATCAACTTTTATGTCTAAATCATGTACCCATTTTGACCTTATCTTGGTATACAGTGTGAGATGTTGGTGTATACCTAGCTTTTACCAAACTGCTTTCCAGTTTTCCCAGCAATTTTTGTTGAAGTGAGTTCTTGTCCCCAAACCTTGAATTTTTGTGTTTATCAAACACTAGATTGCCATGAGCATTTTTGTCTGTGTATTATGTACCGAATTTATTCCACATTTATATCCACCACTCCATTTCTTAACCAGTGCCAGTTTGCTTCCGTGATCACTGTTTTGTAATACAGTTTGAAATCTGTTACTGCTGGTCTGCCTTTCTTCACATTTCTTTTCATTGATTTCATTGATATTCTTATCCTTTTGTTCCTCCAGATGAATTTTGTTATTATTATTTTTCTATAAAATAATTTCTAGTAGTTTGATTGGCATGGCAATGAATAAGTAAATTAATTTAGATAGAATTGTCAAAGTCTTTCCTTTCTACTTTCCTAAAAGCAGGTTCACTCGTCTTTTACATTTGAGAAGTTGCATCAGTGGCAGTCTCTGTTATACAAACCATCGTCCAGTCAAGCTGACCATCTTATTGGACACTTCCCCTTTCATTCTGTATCTTTGTACTATCTGTCCTCTCATCCCTGCAATTCTCTTCCTTCTTGGAATTCTCAGTTTATTTCAAGATGTAGCTTAAATACCATCTTCTACATGAAGCCTTTTCCTAATTTGTTCTATGCCTTTCCCCCCACCTCCCAACCATCGGCTAGCGCTCTCCTCTCAAAACTACCTTGACTCTATTTGTATATACTCATGTTTTTATATGTTGTCTCACCATTTTAGACCATAAATTTCTAAAGGACAAGGACAGTTTCAATTTTGTTTTTGTGTCTACAGTATCTTGGCACCATGCCTGATATATTGTAAGTGCTTGTTGAATGGAATTAAATAGATTTCTCAGAATCTTCTTCCCATGTCTTGCAAATACTCAAAAATTTGGAGTGTTGTAAGCCTAATAATTGAAAGAATTGGAATCTGAACTTACTTCTTACTCCAAGTTCAATACTGTTCTCAAACCATACCCAGTTGGCTTGTTTGTTTAAAAAAAATAATAGAAAAGAAATCTGGATCCAGTAACAGAATATATATTCGGTGTCTGTGGACTCTTAGGCTATCTGGGAAACATTCTTCATTAACTTGACTATAGGAGAGTGAATTCTTCAAGAAATTCATGATGATTAGTACTAAATTGAGAAGTTGTACCCTATGTTGCTATGGGGAGCACTTACGTAAAATTAACAATCAAATTACAAATGCTAAGAGAATATAAAAAAATGAAAATTACCTGGTGGAAGAACAGACAGGTAGATACAGTATTTGAATCCATCCTGTTTCTATTACTTTTTGCATTCTATTTTTCACTTAAGAGGCTGTACTTTTCCAAATGATGTGGTTTGTTCAGAAGGGAAACAACTGCTTCCTAGACAGATATCAATATACACTCAGTTTATTTCAACGAAAACTATCTTAGAATTACTATTATATTGCAGGTACTGGGTAATAGTAGGTACTGCCTACAATATACTCCATGGTGGCAGCTCCTGAAGCCTCTAATTTAAAAGGTAGGCCCAAAAAATTTCTGTGATTATGTTTCTGCTTTGTGGGAAAGACTATGCCTGGCTACTTTGGTTAGTAGGGGTGTATGTAAATATGTGTCACAGAGAAACAGACAAAAGAAATAAATAAAGAGGGACAATAAAAGCAGAGTTGGTCCTAGTGTTAGTTTTAAAATTGGAAAGGTTCTTTCTGGCAAACTTTTCAGTGCTTTTCTTAACATATTTTCCTCCCCTCCTTCCTCTTGCTTTCATGGGTTTCTTAAGTTAAGACCATTTAAAAACTGGATTTAAACTAAGGGAGAAGCAGAAAAATTAGTACTTCAGTAAGGGGCATCCTTACTCTTGTTAAATGGAAAATATATCCAGCAGAAAGGGACTTCCTTCTCTTGAATTCCTCACCCTACATTGAACAGAATGTTTGGAGGGCATCTCCTCTTGCACTTTCCAGCTTGGCCTGTTTTATTCACCTGAGAATGATTTGACTTTCAGGCTCTGCAAGGTTTGCCACCTAAGGGTAAATATTTCTAATCAAGTATCCTGTCTATTTAGGTGTGTTGAAAGGAACGAGCTGATTTGTGTGTAGCACTGGTAAACTTTTCAGAATAACTACCATAAGTTCAAGGTGTTCAAGTCCACATCCACTCAAAAAAGATTAGCTCATAAACCCCCACAGATCGGTTTACTTTTTATTCCAATCTGAGAGAAAACACAATTTCTTTGAATTAGAAATATTTAATGGAATAGTATAACAAAAAATTGTAAAAGAACATTTTCCACCCCACCACCCAAACTTAAGACACATCCTCATACAGACACACCACCAGTAGGGAGAATGGACTTGTATAATGTAAGTCATAAGGTGCCTATACACAGGGAACAACTCTGATGCTTCAGGACTCCTAATGTCTTCTGGCAATTCGAATTAAAACAACTATGAGGTATCACCTTACACCTATCAAATTGGCTACTCTGACAGAAAAAGAAAATGACAAATGTTGAAAGGGATGTGGAAAAATTGGGACATTAATGCAGTATTGGTCAAGTTGTAAACTGATCCAACTATTCTAGAGAGCAATTTGGAACTATGTCCAAGTAGTTATAAGACTGTGAATACCCTTTGACCCAGCAATACCTTTAGTGGGTCTCCATCCCAAAGACATCAAAGGGAAAGACATCGAAAGACCTATATGCACAAAAATTTTTAGCTACTTTTTTTTGTGGTGGCAAAGAATTGGAAATAGAAAAATTGCCCATAAATAGGGGAATACTGAATAAGCTGCTGCATGTGATTGTGATGACATAGTCTTGTGGTATAAGAAATGACAAGGAAGGTGTTTTCAGAAAAATCTGAGAAGACTTATCTGAACTCATGCAAAGTGAAGTGAGAAGTAGAACACTGTACACAGTAACAGCAATATTGTAGAATGACCAACTGTGTATGACTTAGTTTTTTTGGTCAATACAAAAATCCAAGACAATTTCAAAGCATTTATAATGAAAAATGCTATTCATCTCCAGAGAGAAAACTGGGGGAGTCAGAGTGAAAATTGAAGCATAATTCTTTCACTTTACTTTTCTTGCTTTTTTCTGCAAAAGGACTAATGTGAAAATGTTTTGCATGATTTCATATGCATAATTGATATCACATGTCTTGCCTTCTCAATGGGTGGGGGAGGGAGAAGAAAGAGGGAGAAAATTTGGAAACTCACATTTTTTAAAATTTATGTTAAAAATAAATAAATTATAATTTTGGGGGAAAAAAAACAAGGACTGGGAAAGATAAAAAGAAAGTTGGGGAAATAACATAGATGGGGCTGTACAATTGTAATAGCTCCCACCTGGGGAGCTTCC
Organism: Pseudocheirus occidentalis; assembly: GCA_028646575.1. Taxonomy (NCBI): domain Eukaryota; kingdom Metazoa; phylum Chordata; class Mammalia; order Diprotodontia; family Pseudocheiridae; genus Pseudocheirus; species Pseudocheirus occidentalis. Next base: position 77,306,009 of record CM053598.1, read on the forward strand.
TGTTTCTCCCCTTTCTAATCCAACTATTACACAGCTAAAAAATAATCTTCCTAATACACAGGTCTAATAATGCCACTCCCATGCTCAAAAACCATCAGTGGCTCATTTCCTCTAGGATAAAATACAAGCTCTTTCATCCTGCTCAATTTAGTAATATTAAGCAGTATGACAAACCATTATTAATCATCTGCTCTGCATGAAACACTTTGTTAAACTTTGGGAATGTAAATTTAAAAAACAATATGTCCCTTCTCTCAGGGAACATAGATTTTTATTTTTATTTTTTTGCTTTTTTGAGGGGGGAAGGCAGGGCAGTTGGGTTTAAGCGACTTGCCCAAGGTCACACTGCTAGTTTTTGTGTTAAGTGTCTGAGTCTGGATTTGAACTCAGGTCCTCCTGACTCCAGGGCCAGTCCTCTATTCACTGTGCCACCTAGCTGCCCTAGCATAGATTATTTTGGACATTCCATGTACCATGTCTTTGCATTAGCACCATCTGTCCATCATGTTTGGAAGGTAATCTTCACCTGTATCTTTCAGTATCCTTATCTTCCCCCAAGGCACAAGTTAGTTGCTTCCTTTTCCAAGAAGCTTTCCCTTACCTCCCCAGTTGTTCCTGTGTTCTCCCTTTTTGAGTTACCTTATATCCAATTATCTGTGCACATGTATCACTCTAGTAGTGTGTAAGTACTTACGCTACTTAATTTTTGTTTCTGTATTTACCACCAAAATAATCCCATTAAATCACCTTCTGACAATAAATATCAGTAGAAGAATAAGGTCAGGGAGATGGATGTGTGCTTGCCAAAGGTATTTGCCACCATGATGAAGGTGCTCCAGCACAGAAACAGGTAAAGTAGGTGTTCTTTGCAGATGCTCATGAACTCTCTGAATTCATGTTTTAGGGATTGATTGTATCAAGCCCCAAGACATTGAAGATTCTCCTGAAAGAGCTCATAATCATTCAAAGGAGTTTAGTTTATCTGTCTATCCATACAGGAAAGACCAAGTGGATGACAATTGTCTCCTACATAAATTTCAACATACATCTGAACAGCCTCTCTTTAGAGCTTATCCATCAATACATATATTTTGTACATATAATGCCTATGGACAATGAGCTGGGCTCATAGTTGAAAAAGGAGGAGAGTGGATTGGATTGCTTTCAAGAAATTGCAAAGCTCTTCAACTGACCCCAAGCTTCCCATGAAAACTGAGGTACATTTTTCTCAATACTGATATTTTTCCAGAGTTGCTGTATGACAGAAGGACCTGGAATAGTACTGCTTTCAAAGAACTAAAATATAGCACCAAGGCAGAAGACAGTGGAAAGGCTCATCATGAGTATTAGTAGGTCACAATATATGAATGAAAACCTCCTAAAAAGAACAGTAGTAAAGATTTCCTTTACATCAAAGAATTATGTCATAGGAAGAGAAGAAGAGGCTGGTCATGTGGTAAGAAAAAAGGGAGACTGAGGCATAGACAAAATTACCAAGAAAAAGCAAGACTCCAGTACATTGGTTGTCACCCACCCCTCTGTGGCAAATTTTTAGGAGAACATGGAGAAGAGTCAAGCAGATGGGTGTGCATTGATGGGATCTGAATTTACTAAAAAGAACTCTTGAATTCAACCATAGATCCATTTGACTATTTAAGTATCCCAGCAGTGCCTCATTCACAGTAGGTGATTAATGAATGCTTGCTAAATTAAATTTGAATGTGTTTAATTGGTATGAAAGAAGAAACAGCACAAAAACAATGTGATAGGGCATCTAGGACATCATGGGGAATAGTAAGAAATGCAAGATATACCTCCTTCTGGGATCTTACTACATAGTAGACAAAGGATGAGAGGATCAGGAAAAGATCCTTAAGGATACTAGACAAGCATATGTATAAGAACATTCATAATAATTATTTTTGTTGTAGCTAAAAAATCCTAGAAACAAAGTAAGTACCCATTAATTGGGTGAATACCAGAGCACGTTATAGTGTATGGAGGTGATAGAATATTATTATTACATGAGACATGACAAATATGAGGAATTAGGGGGAAAAGAGTTGTATGAACTGATATAGAACAGACCAAGCAGAATAAAAAATACAATATATAAAATAACTATGCTAAAGTAAATGAAAATAGCACTGAAAGATAGCCAATTTCCAATGAATTGCAATGACCAATCATGTCATTAGGCAATAGATCGTGAAACATTTATCTTTACAGAAAGTTGGAGGAGCAGTGGAAGAGGACAACTGTATATACTGTCAGACATAGTCTTCTTGTCTATTGATTTTTTTGAAATGTTGAACTGTTTTTCTTTGTTAAAAATAATGGGTGTATGGGAGTTAATATTGCCAAGATTATGGTATTTTAAAAAAAGCACCAATAGCACTTAAAATATTATAAGGCAGGTAGCATGTACATATCTCCTACATATGTACATAGCAGGTACATATATGGTTTGATGGTAGAAGAAAATGGCTGAGAATTTTTATCTGTTTGCACCCATCTCAATACTTGACTATGCCCATGGTTGCTATTGGTGTTAACAAAAATAATGCAATGTTTTCATCCTATTCATCCTATCCATCAAAATACAGTTGCACAAATACTTTAAATTGAGGGAAGAGCAAAGAGTTCAGAGATTAGGTATTAACATATAGAAGTTGTACCTGCCTATTATGGCAAAATCTTTCACCTGCTAGGTTAGGAAACCATCCCATCTCATGCCATTTTTTTGCTATTAAATTTTGTACACTAGTAACTCATACTTCCTTACTACTCATTCTTTCTCACCCCCTTGCAATTTGACTTCTTCCACCACTCTCTAAAACTGCTCTCTCTGAGCAGTTTGACCACCTGAATGACAATGACCATGTAAGTTGCCAAATCTAGTGACCTTTTCTCAGTTCTCATCCTTATTACCCTCCTAGTAACATTTGCCACTATTGACTAACCATTACTTCTTAGTAGCTTTTGTTCCACACCTGTGACACTAGGGTCTCCTACCTCTCTGCTCTTTCTCTTCCTCCTTCCATCCACTAAACATGAAGGTCCCCAAGGATTTGTCCTCAGCCTTTCTCTCTCTACATTGTCCTTTTTGAAAACCTCATTCGTTACTATGATTTCAATTATTACCCATTACACTGATTTCTCCCCAGTATGGTACCTTATTTAGAGCATGTAGTGAATATTTGTGAAATTATGGATATTTTTTGGCATATTTCAGATAAATAACACAGATTTAAACTACCGTTTTACTCTAACTGGATTATTTCTATATAATGTAGAAATTATCTTTCCAATTTTTTTTCTTATTCATGAAATCATAGGTTAAGATCTGGAAGGGGGATGTTGGAAATCATTTAGTTGAAATGAGAGGCATTTTACAGATGAAGACACTTTGTCCAAGAGCTGATAAATGACTTGTATACATAGCTTCTAAGTGGCAAAATCAGATTCTCTGGCTTTATTGTGAACATCCTCAGAATTTCTGTAATGCCTGAAATATTTTTTTTTCCATTTGATCCAGTGCTAGACTGGATGTAAATATCTTAGACATGATGTGAACAGATTCTTGAATTCTCTGTTCTGTCAATGTCTTTAAACATCTCCAGTAGAGCTGTTCTAAGAACCTATTCCCATTGTATACAAGAAACCTCCAGGGCATGTCAAGAGAGAATTTCTTCAGTCTTTCTACTAATGAAAGGATTATTTGCACTATCAAGATTAGATATTCCTTTAAAACTTTGTGGAAAATTGGTCTTTGACAAATAATACATGCACTTGGAAAAAAAGAAAATGTGAATCTATGGTTTCTATATATTTATATTCATCCTACACTTGAGGAAAATGACATTGTGAGTGTATATGTTTCTTGATGAAAGTAACCCAGAATTAGACATAAAATAGAAGGTGTTTGAGCCAATTTAGTATCAACAACATCCAGTCCTTATAAAATTGTAGGTTTACACAACTTTAAAATATAGCTTGTTTATTTGGGAGAATTTAACTGTGACTCACATTTCTCTGAAAGAGACAGAAAGGAAGATGGATAGTCAGAGCCAATTACAAGCAGACAGCCCAGCAGTCCAACAGAATATGATTTGAAGGGCCTCTGTTCAGTTCTGTAGAAGCCCCCGGCTGGTTTCCTAGTACATTATAAGTCAAAGGAGAATTTGTCAGGGCTGTGTATTTTGACAGAGCATTTGCTTTGTGTACATGGACAGGTTCTTTATGTGTCTTCAAATCAGAGGGGAACCATTTGAATGGAGAAAATTATGGCTCATAAAGTGGCCCCGTTAGGTGCCGTGACTGTGCTTAGCCAACTGCAGGCCAGGCCTATGGGGAGAGGTGCTATGTTGCCATGTAAATTACAGGCTGCCCTAGCCAAGAAATCAATCAGCTTGGCTGAGACCAAGGCATTGCGAGTTTCTCTGCATAGTCTGGCATCCAAATGAGAAGGGGAAAAATATGGAAATCTTTGTGAAAGTGGTTGCATGCATTAAAAGGGGGGGGGAGGGAAGGCTTAAAATGTATTGCTGGGCAGCCTGCAGCTTCATCCTTCCATCATTTCCATTAACCGTCTTTAGTCTCCCAAGAGCAAGAGCCATGGTATCTTCTGCTGCTTCAGAGACCTCACAGCATGCCGTTATCTGAACTCCTGTGTGCCAGGATGTTGAAATGAATTAGACAATCAGAAACACTGTAGATTGGAAGCAGCATTGGATTCAAAACCAGAGTCCTGGGTTCAAGTACAGGATTTTCCACTCACTAGTTATGTGACCTTAAACAAGTCCTTTCACATTTTTAGTCCTCTGTTTCCTCATTTGTACAATGAGTCTTAGACCGTATGACCTCTAATGTGCTTTCTAGCTCCACAGTTCTGTGTTTTAATGAAACAGGACCTCGGTCAGATCTCAGCTCTGATAGTAGAGATTTGGGGCTATCGTGTACCTTGGAGAGAACAGCCACTTATACCCAAAAGGGGTAGATGATTGATGATACTAATTCAGTTCTCTTATCACCCCTGCTTGTTTTCAGAAAAATGCTTTTGGCTGGTGCTGGAAAACAAATGTCTATCTTTCTCTTTCACACTTAAAGTCTATCAGTTAAGATCCTTCTAACTATAAACGTTTTTCTATCCTTCCTCATTGTCTAGAATAATAAAGTCCTACTTTTGCCCTTAAATCATTTATATTTAAAAGGACATACATACACACAGGGGTGAGTATCTAAAGTAGATGGGTTTTTTTTCCCTGAAAATCCTGAGATTAACAAAACACTTGGAAATGTCAAATATGACTTAATTCATGGTAAAAGGTTCACCCACCCATAGAGTACTATTATATAGCTCAGTTAGGCAAAGCATTGGGGCCATCGAATTGATACATATATACATGTGAAGTGTGCTGTAAAGCTCCCTGCACACTTTGGTTGGCTATCTCTGATGAAAATAGAACAAAAATGCAGGTAGGTAGGAAGCAGAGATGATGACCTTGCTCCCTGGACTCAACATTCTGTAACTGTTTGCCTACCCATTTATCTATATAGAAGAATGTAAGCAACATTGGCTTTGAAAATCAAGGAATTCCAAACTGTAGATAGCTATTAGTCAAATAATTCTTACTGTCCAAGATTGAAACTTGGTAAATATATGGAATAATCAATATATGCTAGAAGGAGGGTTCAGGCGTCTTGATCAGAAAGAATGCAAAGAAAAAGTTGAGAATGACAGCATTATCTAGCTGGGAAAGCCCCTTTCTTTGTTCTAAAGAACTTTGAGAGGGAAAGAAAGGGATAAGTGAAAAATGACAGTGATGTGCATACAAAGAAGTAAAGAAAGAAAAGTGCCAATAAGACATTACAGTAATCCTATATATTGCATTTTATGCATTTAAAATTATTTTCTGAGGAGTCCATAGAATTCCTTCACCAGTGCAGATCAGAAACTGCTCTGCAATTTGCAATCTTAATTGCCTACATGAGATCAGAATGAAGTGCAAAGGGAGATAGACGAACAAGGGAGCTTTAGTACTACAGTGGTGAATTTAATATATACTTAAGAAACCAAACTGCACATGATGGAGATTGATAGTTTCATATATGATATTCCTTTTAAATTCTTTGTATATGGACATCTTCATATTTGTCGATGTTTGCTAAGTTCATAATAGAAAAGACCACTTGGGCCGAGTGTTTCCTGCTAGGAAGCTGAGAGGTCTTAGAAACCAAGACTCTGAGGGGGAAATAATATAGGGGAAATTTTTTGATGGTACTGGAGCCAAGAATTGTCTACCTTAAAAAACAAACAGGGAAATCCATGTTGGTTTTATGCTAAGAAGGCATGGCAGCCCCTACTCTTTCTTGAGAAAGAGATAGTTACAGATTTCAACTGAACCAGAAAGGGGACACAGTTCAGATGACACTCAAGCATTCCGGTGAAAACTACAGTGGAGGCAGCACATAACAGAAGAGCTGAGACAATGTGTGAACTAAGTAGCATCTGAGAGAAGTGGGAAGAAAGCTTGATGGAAGTAGCACATCAACCTCCTAGAAGACTGTGAGACCAATGGAATTACTCATCCACCTGCACCATAGTCACATATGCTCCCTATTTATGTCTCTCCAAGAGTGTGTCCTGGCTACAGGTGTCACCTGTGTGTACCCGCTCTTCCCACTGATGCTCTATATATTTTTGAGAGGTTCCATCCCAGGTTTATAGCCTGCCTATATAGATATTTCATATTTAGTGGATTTCATATGAGTATTTCCTTCAAAAGTATAGATCTCATCTCAACAATGTCTTCTTAGCTTCTGGGAACTGTGTGTCCTCCCACAAAACCTCCACAAGTGACTCACCCACAAATAACCTACCCAAAATTCTGGGGGTTGAGAATTTTGTCCATCTGTAGTATATCTAAGAGATATGTGTTGAAACTGTTCTATGTGCACCTAACCGAATGTCACAATATGGACGATAGGCATTCATTTTCCACTTGGTTTTTCCCATATGGATGGATAAGTCAAACTCTTTTGAATGATTGTGGTTCCATTTAGAAGGATTTGCCATGTTCTAGGGCTTCATGTGATCAGCATTAACATTATTTATAAACAGGAACATCTGGATAGCTTCAGCATCCATAGGGGGTACTTCTTTCATTTAGATTCTGTACTGGACATCCTCCATGATTGTAGCAATATTTTTTGTTGAGTATAATTTCCTCTGGTTTATGCCTAACTTATTGCATCATTGGAAAAAAATAATTCTGTTGTAGAATCTTTTAAGTAATTGTATATGGTTTTCTCACACACACATATACATATATATGTACGTATACATACATACATACATATATATACACAATATGTATAGTAATCAACTTGCTAAAGGAAAGTCTTTAAGACAATATTTTGTTTCATAAATCAAATAATTTTTATAGTCAACAAACAAGTATAGTAGGATGTAATATACTCTATCTTTCAGTCAACTGCATGACTTTTAAGAAATGCTTTATCATAGAATATCATATGTAAAAACCTTCCTATTCCCTTCTCATATGTTCATCAAGGATGTGCTTGATATGTGTATAGATTATTCTTATATATAAAGATTTAGTATAGATGGGTAAGTAGACAAATGAGTTTATAGTTACTAATATTTTTCAATCATCTTTTTAAAAGTAGTAGTAACATTCATGATATTTTCCAGGAATTTGGTATCTTCCACTCTTTTGAATATCAAGAATTTGGTATTCTCTTTTCTTTCAGATATCTTGAGAATTATTTCCTTAATGCCCTCAAAAGTGCCACCTCTAGCACAGACCTCAACTAGATATACCTTTTCTGGTCTGGCTGCTCTTCTTATCTTTGTTTAATACCATTTCTGCTAACTCATGCATTGTATTGGGAATGGGGATATTAGAGTTCAAAGTCTTCAATTCCCAAATAGTTTGGTGTAGAAATTTGTCAGTCTGTTTCTATTTTTCATTTGTTTGATGTTCTCTTTCTATGTTCACCATTAAGTGCTTTAAGCCTTAGTTGGTTCTCTCAAGTCTTCTGCAATCTTATTTTTATTTCCATTTCTTATTGTTTAATGAAATGATACTGCTCATAATTGTCTAGAAGCCTCCTCCCTAATATTTTACAAAAAGGTTTATATTTTCAGCTGGTGTTTCGTTCGGCTGCCATTGGTATTTTTGTTAGACAAAGCAAGAATCTGAGGCAAGAACCTGAGGCAGTTTCTAGGCATGGTGGTTTTTTTTTTGTCTTCTTATTGTGGCAATTGATTTACATTGATTCAACCTCCTTATGAAATGGTGATAGTCTATGTTGATATCTGTTTTTCATTCATTTCCCATTTTTATCATCAATAGCTTGTTTAAGTAGATCAGGTTAGAGTTCCTTCAACACACTACACTTTATTCTCATTTTTATCATTTCTTCTAATTTGATATTGATTTTTATCTTTGTGCTAATAAATTGATACTTTGTGCATAGACATACAGTTCAGAAAGGACTCACATCTGTAACCATTCATATCCTATCTACTAAAGTGCAGTCAAATTAATTTCGTATTTATTTGGTATTATGTAAAGTTATTCATTATTTGCCTTATTGAGTTTCTCCTGACTCTTTTATCAAATAAAATATTCATAATATGTAGACATAAGGTTTATTTGTATTGTGCAGATCTTTGACCTCTTTCATTTTTTAGTCTGGAGCCTTGTGGCATCAGGGTAGTGTAGAGTGTAGAACACTGAACTTAGAGTCAAGAAAACTTGACTTTGAATCTTCTCTCAGACACATACTCCATGGACAAGTCACTTAAACACTTTCAGTTGTGGTTTTAGCATCTGCAAAATGGGAATAATAATGACAGCTCTCTTACAGGACTGTTGTGAGGACCATATGAGATAATGCGTATATATTCATATAGTGCCTTGAAAACCTTGGGCACTGTATAAATGCTACCCATTATTGCTCTTTTGCTTTCCTGTACACTTTTTTGCAGCTCCCCCTATTAATTAAAGTCATCAAATATTAAAATATGAATTGATTTAATTGAATACTTTTTGAATTATTGGTAGTATTTTTACATAGATCCGGAACTAACCTTTTCTCTAATCATGTTTCCTATCCTCAAACTGGTTCTTCTTCATAATATTCCCATTTCTGCTAATGGAACCGACATTCTCCCAGTCATTCTACTCTAGCTTGCTCAGTAGATATTGCATTGGGTCTAGAGTTAAGAAGACCTGAGTTCAAATCTGACCTCAGATACTTACTACCTGTGTGATGCTGGGCCAGTCACTTAACATCCATTTTTCTTATTTCCTCAACTATAAAATGAAGATAAGAATAGCACCTACCTCCCCAGGTTGTTGTAAAGATTTATACTGTGCTTAGCACAGTGCCTAGCCCATAGTAGGTACTCAAAAAATGTTTGTTTCCTTCCTTGATCACTTGCTTTCATCCCCCATATCTAATAAGTCAGTAGTTTAATTCTTTCTTTGAACTTTTTCTCATATATATTACTTCATTTTCATTACCACAAGTAGTATGTTGGTTTAAGCCTTTATCACCTCAACCCAAGACTGTTGCAATGGTTTCCTGTATCTTCTTCCCTTGAATTCATTTTTACATAACCTATTTAGTATTTAAAATTATTGCATTACATTGTTTTTCTGTGTTTATAGATTTTATCTGCATCTATTATAATGATACAAATATAGGCTGCTCTTAATTGTAAAAGCAACAGCAACTAACATCAACTGGCTTTTTTTACCTAAAGGTAAATAAATAAACATTTTCTCACAAAAATAGAAAGTATGCTATCAAGAGAAAGGGAACACAAGGAAAATGGAGAAATTTGGAATGACAAGCAAATAATAAAGTTCAACTTTTTAATCTAAGGATATGCTAATGTAAAAGCTAATTCATCACAGGCCATGAACAAACTTGTGGCTTAAATAACTCAGAGTTCAGTCTCTCCCTAGTAGGACAAAACAATGGGTCTTATAAGTTAATTTGTTCCCCAAGGCACAAATAGTCTGTCCTGAGCCTATGGAAACCTACTGTACTTGGATCACCCTGACACATACCACTCGCCAAGAATTTGATCATCAGACACAGGAGCAGGGTTTCTTAGAAGAAAGATCCTGAAAATTTGTCCTCTCAACTAATTCATCCAGAGTAACTCTGCAAAGAAAACACCTTGAGTACAACAAATGCAATCTTAATTGACAGTGAGTGGATTGCTACCTCCAAAAGCAGTTGATTCCCTATGTAGCTTCTAGGATAGGTGTAACCACTGAAGAGCCTAAGGACTACTTTATAACAAGGACTTGGTCAAAGAAGAGGCTTGTTGTCTTTTGAGAGTTGAACTTGATAGCTTCTAAGGTCCCTCCCAACTCAGAATCTATGATCTTATGATCTTATCTCTACGTTTATGTACCTTTTGATGGGATGGACAAATCAGCACCATGGCCAGTGGCTTAAATGGAATCATATTTAAAACTGCTGAAATATCTCTAGTTTTCACAATCTTATGAGGTAGGCAAGATAGGTGTTGTAATTCTCATTTTACATAGAAGGGAAGGCAGATTTAAAGAAGTGCAGTAATCTGTTCAATATCTCACACAATATATAGAGCTAGAACTAGAACACCAATCACCTGACTCAAGCTAGAGTGCTTTCTACTATATTACCTCTTTTGCACAGTGTACACTTAGTAGGTACAAAACAAGTATTTGTTGGTTGGTCGATTCTCTTTGTGATGCTAACCAGAAAGAATCCTATAACCTTGGCCTCATTAGCATTGTGCTCCAACTAAATTTGATTTGCTAAAACAAATCATGGTGTTTCTGTTTAATAGATTATTGAGTCGAGGAGGGGGAAAAATAAAGACACAGTACCTGCTTATTTGGTTTCAAAAAGAGTAGGCATTACTTAATGCTCCGAAGAGAGTGCATCAGCTCCTCCTGGTGGCTTGTGAAGTCAAATGCTTTCATCTCATCTATTGTGGTGATTGATGTGGAATCCTTTCTTGACAATATTGGTTTTTATTTATGCATATTTTAACTGGATAATCTCAGAGCTCTCAAGACATGTAATGAGCCCGTTTTGCAGTTTGGAAAACCAGGAATAGACTTAACAATTATAAAATATCTGCTTTTACCATATCTTCCAGAAGTCATTGCTAGGAATAACTGGAGATAAATTAAATGCCTATTATTGGAGGAAATGACTGAAAAAATCATGGAGTCTGAATATAATGGAACATTATTGCACTGTAGGAAGTGAATATGAAAAATTCAGAAAAAAAACTTGGAAAGATTGATGTAGAGTGAAGAAAGCAGAATAAGGAGAAGAATTTACATAATGACCTCAATAATGTAAAAGGAAAAAACACTGATAAGTTTTAGAAACAGTTTTTGGTGGTGATGGTGGTGGTGGTGGATGGTGATGCTGTTTGTGTGTGTGTGTGTGTGTGTGTGTGTGTGTGTGTGTGTTTACACATGCCATGCTTTAATCTCTCCAGAAAATGAATTTTCATTTGGGGTCAGAGTACACCTGGCCCAAGACAGCCTTGCATACATTATTTCTATTATTTCTATCCACTAGAATGTAAGTTTGTTAAGGACAGCAGTTCCAATTTTGTCCATGTATTCTCAGCATTGATCACCATGTCTAGTACATAATAGGTCCTTAATAAATATTTGATGTTTTTCTTCTGTTGCACTCTTTAACTCCTTAACTTTAAAATGATGCTGTTGAAATAGCTGTCACCACTAAGTCCCTTTAATCTTTACTTTTTCAGGATTTCATGATTCCAGGATAGTTCTTTTGAGAGTAATTTTGATAGGAGGAGTAAGGGAAGGCAATGAATGTGTTATAATGAAAAGAGTTGACCTGGCGTTTGACTCTCAGTGCTGCCATTTGGTAACTCTGTAATCTTGACCGAGGAACTTTATCACTAGGGCTTCAATTTTTCACTTATGAAATGAATGGCTATGACTACCAAATAGCAGTTGCCATTTTTATAATACATTATAATTTACAATGAATTTCCCCCATAATAACCCTGTGAGGTAGGTACTCTATTATCATCCTCATTTTCTGTTTGAAGAAACTGAGGAAACCTAACCTATAAGCCAAAAAGTGATTGTGAATAAGAGGACTTATCTTGGAATTGCAGCTCTGTCATTTATTACCTGTATAACTTTGGGCAAATCACTTTACCTCTGTGAGGTTCCATGTTTTTTTCTTTAAAATAAGGAAATTGAATTATATGCCCTTTTAGGTTCCTTTTAGCTTTATATTCTTTGATCCTATAACACTAAGAATGAGTTCCAAGTATGGGCGAGGGAGCTTAATTGAAAGCACTGAGATCTAGTAAAGGAGCTCCTCTAGGGGAAGAGGTCATTGAGATAAATTCTGCCTTCTTTTTTTTTTTGGAGGGGGGAGGGTAGGGCAATTGGGGTTAAGTGACTTGTCCAAGGTCACATGGCTAGTAAGTGTTAAGTGTCTGAGGCCAGATTTGAACTCAGGTCCTCCTGACTCCAGGGCCAGTGCTGTATTCACTGTGCCACCTAGCTGCCCCTAAATTCTGCCTTCTTAATAACTTTTTCTCTGCTCAGGTCATCCCTGGTTTACCACTGATTTAGAATAAACCATTACTGGCTTAGAACCTTTAAGATCCACTCTAAAATGTGTTAGGATGTCATGCTTTTGCACAGACAGCTGCACTCCATTCAACAAGGACCCACTCAATATCTGAACACATGATCAGAGCACATTGGTAGTTCATTTAATGAAACAAGAGTCTACATGGAACCCATGGAACACCAAAAAGTTTGGTTTGTGATGTTGGATGTGTTTTAAATCTCTTTGGGTCTCACTTCCTCATCTGTAAAGTGTTGAGGTTAGACAAGATCACTTCTGAGGTCCCTTCTGGCTTCTGATCTATGCTAAACTAATTAACAGCATGACTTAGTCAACACATTTCATATCTTTGGGCTGTTTCCTCATTTGTTTAAAAAAAAAAAAGGAGGTAGGAGTGGTGTTGGTTAAAATAGGTAATCCTTAAGGACCCAGACAGGTTAGTGTTTCTTTGAAAACAGAGGTAATTTATTAAACCAAATGGACAAACTCCATGGATAAAGAAACAATCCTATGGTCTTTATGCCAGAGCCTTAGGAGTCTTAGGAGTTGTATAGAGGAAACTATATGGCACAGTGGATGGAATGCTGTGCCTGGAATCAGGGAGATTTGAGTTCAAATTTAGCTTCATACACTTAGCAGATGACTAGCCCTGGGCAAGTCACTTGACCTCCGAATGCCTCAGTTTCCTCAATTGTAAATAGGTGTAGGTAGGTGCAATATCACCTACATCCCAGGGGTATTGTTAGGATTAAATGAGATAATCTATAAATATGTTTATGGATTATTTTTCTAAAAACTTGTAAATATACTTAAAAGTTTTTAACAGTGACAGGTAAAATAGTAGGTGCTTAATAAATGCATGTTTCTTTCCTTTTCAGAAGTTATTAAGCCCCTCCACACCCCCTCCATTCCCACTATCTAGGAGCTTTTGTTGCTTCACATCCCAGTAAATAATGGCTTCTTTCTGCCACATTTTCTAGCTGTGGGTGCTTTCTCATTTGAAAAAGGTTATCTGAGCAAGAGGAGCTTGCCCACTCAATAAATCACAGGGAAAAGTCAGACAGATCTAGAATTCCTTGGCTGTGGGAATGTATCAGCAGTATCCTTAGGGTGAAAAGAGGGGGTGAGAAAATGAGACCCCAGCCAATTTCCAGCAATTGTTTGTTCCATCTTCCTGGGAGCCTGATGTCTGAGCAGGCCCCTATGATGACAGGCTAAATCAGTTAAAATTTAAGAGTAGGAATTACTAATTAGAAATTAGTAATAAGGTAGACTGCTTAAGTATATGAAATGAATAATACATGCAGCAAAAAAATAATGATATATCATTAGGCTTTGGAGACATGTGGACTCTAAGCAATTAACCTCTATTCTTTCTCTGAATTACAATTGCACTAATTGGCTCTTTTACTTTGACGGGGCCAATATTAACCTTTCCATTTTTTTCTTAAGCAAGAAATTCGGTAGACTTGACTCTCTTAATTTTGGGGAAAAGGTTCAGTACCTTTTCTAAGTAATAACCTATTTATGACTTATTGTTTTTTAAATTGTTGCATTTAAAAAGTTGTCAGACTTCCCACAGGGAAAAAAAAAAAGCATCATACAGAATGAAGAGAGAATTTCTTGTCCTCTTGGCCCCAGTCTAGAAAATATAAGGGGAAAAAAACCACTTCCATCATTATTCATCTTCGAAGTAGCCATTTATCACCACAGTGATAAGTATATTGAGGATGTATCTGTGTCATGCTAGATAAATACATCAAAGATCTGGGATTTCATCAATATGAAAACTCCCTCTACCTCTGAAAGGCCATAGGGAGTTGACTGAGGCTCAGAGAACCCGTGACTTGCCCCAGGTCACACAGGCACTATAAGATGCAGCATTAGAACCTAGGTACCCTGCCTCCAGAACCAGGATCAATTCTTACTTTGAACCAAACCTAAAGTTTAGCTAAATATAATTTTCAATGATCACAAAATATCCAAAGACGAAATAGAATCCTACCAAGGGAGACTTCAAACCATCCAAGATGTTATTTATACAAAGACTGTATTTGTAGTATGACATTTTAAAAGGTTCAAGATACATAGTTTCTGGGACATTTAATAATTTTATTAATAAGACCAGAAAGTTATTAAGGATGATCATCTGGCCGTCTCTCTTAGACCAAAGACAATCATGGAGCCAGACTCACAGTGTGTGTGTGTGTGTGTGTGTGTGTGTGTGTGTGTGTGTGTATGTGTGTGTGTGTATACCTTTTGGAAACAGTAGGTCATCAATGAGAGGCTGGGAATGACCCCAACACAGAAATTGTCTCTACTCAGACAACCTCCAGCTATACCAGACCATTACCAGCTTTCTGGATATCTAGATAAAAGGATCTGTCTCCACCCAAACTGGAATAGAACACTATGGACTTTCCCAAGGCAGATTAAATTCCTTGCAAGGTTGGGTGGGGTGTGACCAAGATTTAGGAGAGTCAGTGCCATCTCATTATCAGTAATGTCTTTCAAGAAAACTGAACTTAAAAATGAGGACTATAGAAGAAGAAAAGAACCTCTAAATCTAGTCACCTAGTTAAACTTCTAAATCTCCCCAAGATATTGGTTATTTAATAATCATTTCTCAAAAGAGCAGACTCCCACTAGTAAGAGCTGACATTTATGTAGCACTTTAGGGTATATGATTCCTCATTTGGCCCTCAATACCTATGAGGTAGGTAAAAGAGGTATCCTTATCCCCATTTGACAGATGAAGAAACAGCCTTATAAAGGTAAAATGACATAGCCAAGGTTGCATAACTATTACCAAAGGTTTCTTCGGCCTCTTAAGTCAACAGCCAATCATTTATTAAGCACTTACTCTGTCTTAGACACTGTTAAACGTCCCAAGTCCACTAAACTATGCTGCCTTTCCTTAACATTTTTCAGAACTGAAATAGAGTTTAGAGTCAACCAATAGAGTTAATTTGGTTCTTGGCCTAGTGCTATTTCCATTACAGAATAAATATTTGACATTAAGGAGTTCCAGAGAAGTTACTTGCCTTAGGTATCAAAATATATTATTTAATAATAGCAAGCATTTATATGGCACATTTTTTGAAAGAGAAAGTTTATTAATATGTTAAAGAAGACAGCTGACTGAAAGTAGCCCTCTTCTACACTTGTATAGAACTTTAAATTTTGCAAACCAATTTATAGGCAATAATCCCTTTTGATACTTGCAACAACCCTGTGAGACAGGTATTGATGTGGTCTGAGGTAAATGTCAGGGTTACAGAGCAGTGTCAGCATGGAATGAATTCCTGGACTCAAACCTTGTTCCAGTAAAGGGGCAGTTTATTGTAAAGTCCATAAGGGCAGGCAGGGTTCTTAGGGAACCTGCAACTTAATGGGGTGAGACTGATGCTTACATACCATTAAGACAGTGAAAGGATCTGGATGGGATTAAAGAGTGGTCTTTATATGCAAGCAGTTGGGGGTGAGCAAAGAGCACAATGAAAGGATGTGAAGTAAGCTAATTTGGTGATCTATGTGGTCTGGGCTAGGCCAGATACCTTGGGGAGAGGCACCAGTGATCTGGGCTGCTGAAATATATTAGAAAATTCAGGAACTAGGTTCCTTTCAAAGTCTTTTCCTTTTGGAGATCCAGGGCCCATCACCCCA
Organism: Pseudocheirus occidentalis; assembly: GCA_028646575.1. Lineage (NCBI taxonomy): Eukaryota > Metazoa > Chordata > Mammalia > Diprotodontia > Pseudocheiridae > Pseudocheirus > Pseudocheirus occidentalis. Next base: position 77,322,347 of record CM053598.1, read on the forward strand.
TCATTATTATCCTTATTCCCACTTGACAGAGCAGGAAAATTAAACTAAAAGAGTAAGCAAGTGACTTGCTCAGGGTCACACTGCTAGTAAACATCTAAGGGAGAGTTTGAACTTAACTTTGACTCCAGATGTAGCACTTTATGCCATTGGCCAATCTTCTTGTGATGCTTGAACAATAAGCTTCCCAAATATTTTTAAAAATAACATTTGGCCACTCAAAATTTGAGTAGTTAACTTGATTGGAGAAAGTTAATATAGCTCTAATATAAAACAAAATCTTGGGGTTTTTTTGGTTTGTTTTTTTTTTTGGTCTTTTGGAGGAGGGGAAGGCAGAGCAATTGTGGTTAAGTGACTTGCCCAAGATAACACAGCTAGTAAGTATTAAGTGTCTGAGATTGGATTTGAACTCAGGTCCTCCTGAATCCAGGGCCAGTGCATTCACTGCACCACTTAGCTGCCCCTAAAGCAAAATCTTTATAGTGCTTGATATTCCTAAGCCTTTTCCCATTCATTATTTCACTGGAGACAAAAAAAAAAAAAAAAGCCTGTGAAACAGAAAGTGAGGAAGTGGGACTTTGGGGTATCTGTGGTCCTTTCCATCTCTAAGTCTATGAATCTGGATAGGAAAAATAATTTCTGCCCCTATTTCACAAATAATAAAATTGATGCTCAGAGAGTGATTTTCCCAAAGCCATATCCCTATTAAGTAGCAGAAGCAAGACTCAAATCCAGATCTGTTCTTCTCGAATCCATGGCACTTCAAGCCTATTACACTATTGCATATTTAAATCAAGTCACAAAAGGGACTTAAATTTTAACTCCGTGTTTTTCCTTTTTATTAATCCTCTTCATTTCAATTTAAAACATGTCCGTGCTCCCCTCTTAATTCCTCTCTCCCCAGCCCTCCAGATTGTGGAGGCAGAATAAATATGAGTAGCAAGTCAAATGAAAGCAATGAGTATTATTAATGATCTAGATTATACTATTATGGAAATGCTTTTTTGTTTCTTAAGTTCATAATAACATACATGCATACATACACAAACAAGCAAACAAATAAATAAATTAAGATGCTGAGACATGGCTAGACAGCAGTTCATCTGAAAAAGATATGGGGGGGGCGACTTAGTAGATAGCAAGCTAAGTATCAGTTAGTAATAATGGTGGTCAAGTCAATAAGCATTCATTTTGCACCTGTTATGTACCTGGGACCATGCCAAGTGCCAAGGATACAAAAAAAAGGCAAAAGACAATGTTTGCCCTCAAGGAACTTATACTCTGGTCAACTAGTAAGCTGTGATCGAGTCCCTTGCAGTGGTCAGACCACATCTAGAGCACCGTGTTCTGCTCTGGGCACCACATTTCAGGAAGGATGTTGAAATGCTGGACCGAAACATGAGGAGGGCAATCAGAATATTGAGGGCCTTGAGATCGTGCTGCAAGAGACCCAGAAATGTTCAGTCCTGATAAGTAAGTCCTTGGAGCCAGGGGACAGAAAATACTATCTTCAAGTATATGTTAAAATTCTTACTTGTAAGAGGGATTAGGGGTGGCTAGGTGGTGCAGTGAATAGAGCACCAGCCCTGGAGTCAGGAGGACCTGAGTTCAAATCCTGCTTCAGACACTTAACACTTACTAGCCTTGTGACCTTGGGCAAGTCACTTAACCCCAAATGCCCTCCCCTCCCCTCTCCAAAAAGCAAAAATAAATAAATAAACAAAAATTGCACTAAAACAATAAAAATAGTGACAATTTAAAAAAAAAAAGAAATGAGGAACTGAGACAAACTTAAGTGACTTGTCCAGGGTCACACAGCTAGTAAGTGCCTGAGACCAGATTTGAACTCATGAAGAAAAGTCTTCTTGAGTCCAAGACCAGGGCTCTATGCACTATGGCACCACCCAGCTGCCCCTCCAGAATGGGTAGCAAGGAGCTAAAGTTGCAGGGACAATTTTAGGCTTAATTTAAGGAGGAAATGTCCTAATAGTTAGATCTATTCAAAAATAGAATGGGCTGCCTTGGGAACTAGTCGTTCTTCCTTAATGCAGGCACTCATTCAATTAAAGTCTAGATGGCCATTGATTGAATATGTCGTAGTGGGGAGTTTTGTTCAGGTCTAGTTTGGATGAGATGGCCTTTGAAGTCTCTCCCACCTCAGCAATTCTGGGATTCTCCATTTTTTTCCATTTGCAGAGGGACCACAAGATGGCAGTATTTTGTAGGACATGTGGGTCCAAAGGCTTCTCTATTTCATGATCCTGCTGGCATTCTGAAGAACAAGCTTTCTTTCATCTGCTGCTATGTGGGAAGGAAAGCTGTGACACTGACTGTGTCCACTGACATCCATTTCTGTCTTGACAGAGGGAGGGATGCTTTTCCCCCACTGTTGCATTTAGCTTTAAATCTATAGAGAATTTTTTAAAATACCATCATAAGACACTCAAATTCCTGCTCATACAGTTTCTCCATCTCAAATACACCAAGGGCCCATCCATCTCAGGCTGTTTTTTTCTTGTTTTGGCCCCCTGACACCCAACGGTTAAGAAGCAGGGTGTGTTAACTTGGTTTGATGTTGCCCATTTTATGATCATACACTCTCAGATCTGGAATGGGGATGATCTCGTCCCAATTTTTTTCATGCTGCATGATGGAAAACACGATGATATCACAGCTGATTATTTTTAGAACCAGTCTTGGAACCCTGGTTTCACAAGATTCAGTGTTGCTTGTATAATCATTATAATAATAGTATTAATAATAAAAGATAGCTAGCATTGATTTAACATTATTTGCCAGGCATGGCGCTAAGCACCTAACAAAGACTATCTCCTTAGATACAGCAGCAACCTTTGGAGGGAGGTGCCCTGATTATCCCTGTTTTACAATTCAGAAAACTGAGGTAAACTAAGGTTAAATGATTTGCCCAATGTCATATAGCTAGTGTCTGACATTCAGATCTTCCTGATTTCGGGTCCAGCGTTTCATCCACTATGTCACCTCCCTGTTTTATGGCACTCCAAATCCCACTTAATCTGACTGAAATTCTAGGTCTATATATTACCTTTTATTAATTGAATCAGGGTTGGGGTGGGAAAGGACACTAAGACATGGAACGACTGGGTAGAACAAATGAGTCTTAAATGGAATGGAGACTAGAAGAGCCAGGTAAAACATTGGTTGGTGCTTTCAAAAAAATTCTTTTTTTAGTTACTTTGCTAAAAGCATAATAAGCATCTCTCCACATTTCTAAAACACTAGGTACATCTATTTATTTATTTCAACATTCCCTAGGCTGGAATTTTGTACTAAGGGGAGAGAGGCGTAGAGTTGGATGGAGAGGAATCAGAAATAGTTAATGGGATATATAAAAATGTGAAAAATGGCATCAGGAGGCAGGTGTCCAGCATCTCAATTGAGATAATACATGGAAGGTGCATCACAAACCTTGAAGTGCTTTATAAATATGAGATGTTCTAATTATTTTCCCCAAATGACCCAGTGTGGTTACAGTACTGGTTGAGTAGCTAGGCAGTATCCAGATGCATTTAAGGCAACAGGAAGAACATAAGAGAAATTGAAGAGGAAACCCCTGACCTTGAGGACCACTGGGATTATGCATGGCTCAGAGAAAGATTGATTAAAATAGGCAGGAAAGAAGGACAGCAGAGAAGCTGAGTGCTTTAAATTTGATCCTTTTAGCAATGATTAAGCAATAATGAAAGATGGAAGAGAAAGGTTTCCTGGAAATCGATGACTGGCTGAAGGAGCTAGTAGTCCTTGGTTTCACCTTGGGCTTCCCACCAGTCTGGCTTCTGAAATTCCCCTACTTTATCCTGTCTCAGAATTCATAAGGAATATGAAAAGTTTATGAAGAGAAAATCATCTTCATCATAATGGTAAAAATATATAAAGGACTTGGAGCATGTATAACATTAACCTATTCAATCTTGACAATGTGTGATTAAAAAAAAAAATAAGGGTTGTGTCCATTTATTGATGAGAAAAGTAAGACACAGAGCATGTAAAGAGCAGCAGTGAGCCAAGAGCAGAGACAGCATCAGACCCAGAACTTTGCACCCCTAAAATGGGGACAACCAAATCATATTACCTCGGGAATGTGAGGGTCTGAGAGAGCAGCCGGCAGTGATGCCCACATCCATTGTCTGTGAGCATTTAGTAGCAAAAGCAATTAATCAAAATTTTTGCCTATTACTGGTTTCCTGAAGCAACCAGGAAAGTCACAGCCTCTTACCAAATCATGGATAGTAGCACAGCTGGGTCCCTAAATCTACATCCAATGTTCTTTCCTTCACACAACACTACTTTGCTAGACCTAGCTCTGCTGCTAGTGAGTTGTGCAGCATTGGCCAAAATCATTTTCCTTTCTAGGCCTCAATTTCCTCATATGCAAAATGAGAGGGGTGGATTAAATCATCTCTAAGGTTCCTTCCAGGTTCACTTAAGAGCTAGAGTAGGGGAAAATACAGGGTTAGGGAAGAGATCTGGGTAACTGCTATGATTTGAAATAAAATAAATAGCATGCGTTGTCCAAGAAAAATCGAAGGCAAATTTATAACTTTCCTTTCCCCTCCCCTCTTTCAGACAGGCACTCTTTTCTTTTGCTATGGAAATACAATCTTCCATAAAATTCAAAACACACAGGAAACCAGAGAAAATTCAAGCCAAAGGGATGTGTTTTTGAAGATAAAGGCTAGGCTTCCAGTGAACCCAAAGCCACCATTTGGTTTCTGCTTTTGACCCTTTCCCTAATAACCCTTGCTTTAGTGTAAATGGAGTAGGGGTGAATCTCAGGGGATGGCATTATGTTCTGTGGGAGTGAGAGGCATTAATAATGAAATGGCATGTGCTGGATGGGCGCTTTGCAAATAAATGTGACAAGGGAAATGAATGGCATTATGTTACATCCTAAATATAGATAACTGCACATGTGGATGCCTTGAGTTATTTTTACTTTAAATCATGGTTTTCCTTTAGTTTGGGATTTGAAAGCCCCTGGAAGTTCATAAATTATATTTGACTTTCATAGCTCATCTAGGTTATATGTATGCCATGTTGGAAGGGAGTAGGGAGACACAAGAAAGGTCCATGGGGATTGTGTTCAGACTGGGTGTCCAGTAGACATATTAAACTCAGTATGTCCAAAATGGAACTCATTGCCTTTTCTTACTCCCTTCCCTATTAATATAGAGGGCAACATCATTCTCCCAATTCTTCAAGCTTAAAACTTAGGAGCCTGGACTCCGCTCTCTCTCACCCCACATATCCCACCTGTTTCACCTTAGCCACATCTCTTAAACCTGCCTTCTTCTCTCCTCTGACGCTGTTACCAATCTGGTGCAGGCCATTATCACCTCATACCTGGATGACTGTCATGGCCGGCTAGTGATTCTGCCTGGCTTGTCTCTTTCTGCTTCAATCCATCCTCCATTCATCCACTGAAGTGATTTTCCTAAAGTAGAGGTCTGATCCTGTCATACCTCTTCCCCTCCCCATCCCAAATCCAATGGCTTCTTATCACCTCTGGGAACAAATACATTTCGACATTCAAAGCCCCTCATAACCTGGTCCCCTCCTACCTTTCTGGCCTTCTTACCACATCTTCCTCCCCCCATGTACTCTTCAATCCAGTGTCATTGGCCTCTTGACTGGTCCACAAACAAGACCCTCCATCTCTTGCCTCTGGGCCTTCTCTCTGGCTATCCTCCATGCCTGGAACTCTCTCCCTCCTCAGCTCCAACTACTGACCTCCCTGGCTTCTTTTAAATACAACTAAAATTCCCCTTCTACAGGAAGCCTTCCCCAGTTTCTTAATTGCAGTACCTTCCCTCCATTGATTATTTCCTATTTATCCTGTGTTGTGTCTCCCATTCAATTGTAAGTTCCTTGAGGAAAGCAACTGTCTTTTTCCTCTTTTTTTTTTTTAATCCCAGTGCTTAGCACAGTACCTGGTACATAACAGGCATGAAATAAATATTTATTGACTAATTGATTGATCTTACTGTAGAGCCAAGCAGCAAGACTTTCTGAAAAACACCGGTCACTGTGTATCCCTTAAGACCCTCTGGATCTTTGAAGCACCAGTTCACTGGAACTGAAAAGTGCAGAGGCTGTATTAGAGTCTCTAGTTGAAGCCAAAAGGATAAGAAGGGATCAGAGGTAGCAACAGTGTTTTATAAAGAAACCAGGTCAGTACTATCGTCAAAGCCCAAGCTGTGCTGGGGGGAGCAGGATGTAGAAGGAAGCGAGACCCAGGGTTGCACAGTCTGGGGTTTGGTGACCATGACCAACAATCTGGTATTGCACAGGACAGAATGTGTGTTCTTAGCTGCCACATTCTTTTGCTACCCTTGCATTCCCTTCAACTGGAGAGCTCCTGGGATTTGTGTGGCCTTCATTACCTTCTGGAGTAATGGTAACACTGGATGGCAGTGGACAGCTACTCTTCTTGAAAATATTCCCTATAAATTTCTTCCGTCATCAATTTCCTCTTAATATGCAAATACCCAGGGAAAGTTAAGATACTTAGCTGGATGATTCTTGTGGGTGATTAGGTGTAAATTAATAAGATAATCAAGTTACTTTCTTCAATCAAGAGAACTGATTTTAGGCTTCCTAAGGGAAGAGGAATTTTGATGATGGGTTGGGGAGAAGGCAAGGGTCATTTTGAAGGCTGAGGCCCTTGGGAAAGAGTGGGCCCAGAAAGACTGGCATGGGGGAAGTGAAGTCATAAGGATTATCAGATCACACCAATCCAGAACTCGAAGGGACCTTAGCTTAGTCATTAGTCATCTAATTCAAAAATCTCATCTTACAGGTGAGGAAAGGGAAGTTTTGTGAAGCTCAGTGGCTGGCCCAAAGTCACAGTTAGTAAAGAGAGGATGCAGGATTCACATTTAGCTTCTGAGACTCCACATTTAATGGTTGTTTCTTGGCCCCTTATGCCCCCAAGGCACCGGGTGTTATGGGATTGAGAAAGAAAGGAGAGAAAAGTATAAGGAGACTCTACATCATCAATAGTATAGAAAACTTCATGAGAAGTATAAGAAAGGGAGGTAGGAAGACCAAGGGATGAACTGGAAAGAAAAGTAGGGGGAAGGGAACAGGTGAAAGAAATTGTTACTTAGATGTTCAGAAAACTAAAGCACAGAGTTGTGTTCACTGGCTTCCTGTTCTTTTCCTGTCTGCCTGTTAGCATTCTGTATTACATCTGAAGTCCAGTTCTCAACCTGCAATTTTGAAGGAGTAGGACTGTAGTGTGTAGTTTGGTTTCTAAATCTCCCCTGTGACAACAGAAGCAGTGAGTCTTAATTAAGAGTCTGCTCATTAGCCATGCCCCATGCCAGCCTATGGGCCCCATTGGATTGCCATTTCCAGGGACTCAGCAAGGAAAATAACAGTGATCTTGCTCAGAGTCTGAGCTCTCAGAGCTCACAATCACTTCTCAAAGGGCAGAAGGGAGGCATCCCTCAAATGCTTTGTGCTGTTTCATATGGATTCACAACAGTTAATTGTATCCTGAGAAGAATATAGTTTGAATGCCCCTCCTCACCCTCCTTCCTGAGATAGCTAGCATCCTAAAATTCATTTTCTGTTGAAAAGATTAACTTTTCAGAGCAAAATTCATTCTTTATGGGCAAAACTACATTCTTTTAACTTTGTGTCTAAATATACAAATGTTGACCATTTGTTCTGTTGTTCCTATTGAACCATCATCAGTAGAATCTGGGTTTCTAGTTAATAAAAATAATAATAATAACCACAACAATAATTTTGTTGTTGTTTTGTCATTTTCAGTCATGTCTAAATCTTCGTGACCCCGTTTGGGGTTTCTGGGCAAAGATACTGGAATGGTTTGCCAATTCCTTCTCCATCACATTTTATAGATGAAGAAACACTGGCAAACAG
>CM053598.1:77330372-77356871 GCA_028646575.1 Pseudocheirus occidentalis
TATTGACCTTGCTGAAGCATTTTGCATTGTCAACCATTGTACATTCCTGGAAATTACACCTCATCTGCCTCCCTTTACTCCTGGTGACTCCTCCCTCCCTTGGATTGGAGAGGGTGGAGGGTGAAGAGAAAACAGATCTTCCCAGACCCTCTATTTACCAAGGAACCCAAGCCAACCATCTCTTCACTTTCCAGCTGGCCAATATTCCTCTTGGTCCTCTCATCAATTCCCCTGGGTACAAATCTCATCTCTATGCTAAAATCAACATATCCATCCCTAACTTCTCTTCTGATCTCCAGGCCTGTATCTCCAGCTACCAGATGGGCATCTCTACTCAAAGGCTTTTCAAACTCGACGTGTCCAAAACAGAGCTCATTATCTTCCCCCTTAAATCTACCTCTCCCACAAGCTTCCTTTTCTTCTGTTGGGTACCTCCATCCTTCCAGTTACCCAAATTCAGCGCCTTCACTCATTCTCCCTCATCTTCCATATTGAATCAGTTGTCTAGTGTTTTCACCGCCATTTCCTCAATATCAGTCATCCTCTCTGCTCCCACAGTTAGCACCCTAAGTTAACAGCCAATAAGTTAGCATTTATAGAGCACTTTAAGGCTTGCAAAGCACTTCACAAATATCACATTTTACCTTCATAACTCTGGGAGATAGTTGCTGTTATGATCCCCATTTAATCATTAAGGAAACTGGGGCCCGCAGAAGTTAAGTAATTTGCCCAGTCACACAACTAGTAAGTGTCTGAGGCTAGTTTTGAACTTGTGTCTTCCTGACTCCAGGTCCAAATTTTTATCTATTGCATCACTTGGTTGTGCATTTTAATACTTGTAAAGGTCTCTAGAGATCTTTTCATGCAAGCCCCTCATTTTTCAGAGGAGGAAACTGAGACTCAGAGAAGTTATTTGCCCAAGATCACACAGCTCAATAATCCCAAATAAAGGGCTAGAGTCTAGGTCTCCAGATTTCTAGTTCAGTGCTTTCTTGCTATTTACCATGCTGCCCCTTTTTATGCAAAGTAGTGATCGTGTTATTCAAACTTGACACTGGAATACTCTAAAATTATTACAGTTTCATCATTGTCTGTAATAACACCCTTCTCTTATCCCCACCCCCATCCCCAGTAATTGTCTTCTGTGACATGGTCCAGTCAGAGGCAGGGAACCTACAGCCCCAAGGACACATGTGGCCCTCTAGATCCTCAAGTGCGGCTCTTTGACCGAATCCAAACTTCTCAGAATAAATCCTTTTATTAAGGAGTCACTACAGATGAACTCAGTATGCTGTCCCAGGAACTTGCTTAGGAAAAAGCCCCAGGAAGTTAAGGGGAAAGTTACTTTTAATACAAGTTGAACACTGCTCATAATAATCAAATTGAACCAGTTTATTTAACAGGGAAACCCTAGGATTATTTTCCTAGTGGTCATAGGTTCATAGATTTAGAGTTATAAGAAACCTTAGACATCATCTAGGCTGAAAAACATTTCTGTGATTGAAAATACTATACCAGAAAGTGATATACTAGGGATAGCTGGTCCAAGACAAGTAATTATGGGGAAAATGAACAAGAAATCAAAGTGGGGAAGGAGTTGGGAGGGTAGGGTATGGGAATAGGGGGAGAGGAGAACAGAAAAGGACCTTGTGGATTTTTTTTTAACTAGAAGTAAAGGTAAAGCTGGGTGTATGGGGAGTGTGGAACTCAAAACCACACTAGACATCAGAATTTGACCTCCCCTCCAGGCCTGGACGTTTTTATCTCTACACCCTGCCATCTCTTCCTCCCATATTGCAGGCTTTGACAGCATATCCCTGGGGGAGGTGAGGTATCAGCCCTTGTTTCCTTTTAAGAACCAAATCTCACTGGAACTATTTTTGGACAGCCTGACCCCAAAGGGTAAAAACACTGCCTGGGAAATGAGACCTTTTCAGCAATGACCTTGTCTAAAACAAGACTCTCATCTCCCAGCGCTGTTCTTTGTGCTCCCCCTCCCAACCCCCTTCCTGCCCCATATTACAATTGCCTTCCAGGACACAGTCCCTCTAAACCTGCAATTTCTGCTGGTTCAGTGGTGATTCTGGGCCACTTGTCTTTATTCCCATTTGACAGATTAATTAACCACATGTGGGGAACACCTCCAGTCAGCACATAAGTGCATTCTCAGGGAAGGCAGAAAAAAATGAGGCCTTTAATTTGTCTCTTTCACTTTATTTTATATGCATTGTCAAAGTTAAATCATCTAAAATTTGAATTTTATATTGGTTTTTGCAAACTGAAAATCCCATGAAAATCCCATACCTACCCAAGGTCTAACCTTTTTTCTCTGTGATGCTCGAGATGACTTTGTGATTCTTCTTTCAGGCTGGTTGGTGTAGCAAAAAGATAATTGGAGTGGGAATCAGGAACCCTGGGTTCTAGCCTCAGCTCTGTAACTATGTGATCTTAGAGAAATATCAACACTTTTCTGGACCTCACTTTTCCTCAACAATAAAATGAGGCATTTGATTATATCAAAGATTACAAAACTAAATAAGCCATAGTACTTGAAGACTTGAAATAAACAGACAGATGCTGTAAGTACTGTTCCAAGTTGTCTGGAGGCAAGGAATTCCCTAGGACAAAGAAGGATTGGAGAAATTTTGGAGCAAAATGAAGGGGGCAAGGGGCATGGCATAATGGAAATTTCTCAATCATGTGTCTGATATATAGTATGAGAAGAACAGTGAAAGAACCATTAAACACATAGTGTAAAGAGCAATGGTACTGTGGGTAACACAGGCACCTGGTGTGAGAGGTGTCCACGTAATGTATCTGACAAAAGATATGAAAAAGAAGAGTAGCCAGTCATCAGTCAATAAGCACTTATGTGCCAGGCACTGTGCTGGAGACACAAAGGAAAACAAAACAAAACAAAAATTAAGCCCTGTCCTCAAGGAGCTCCAATGACTAAGACTATAGGAAAGTAGGTAAAAGCTATGACATTTCCTTGACCTTCTATTTTCATCAATACATGAAGGATTTGTGATTTCTACAGAGATATATCAAAGCCCATCTATAATTTCCTAGGAGGGGAAAAAAAAATTGGAAAGTTGCCTGAGTCTCAGAGAAGTTAAATGATTCATTTATGAGCACACAACTAATATTTGAGGCAGGATTTGAACCCAAATTCAGTATCCTATCCATTCTACTATGCTGCCTCCCAGCCAGGGACCCTTTTGAAACAAGGAAGTAAGGTTATTCTGGCATGACCTGTTCTTGTTGAAGACATTATGGCTCTTTGTGATCACTGATTTTTTTTTTCTAGAGGTACATAAGCCATCAAATAAATCATTTTAGAATTCTGCCATTAGGGGTGGCTAGGTGGTGCAGTGAATAGAGCACTGGTCTTGGAGTCAGGAGGATCTGAGTTCAAATTTGACCTCAGATACTTAACACTTACTATCTGTGTGACCTTGGGCAAGTCACTTAACCCCAATTGCCCTGAAGGAGGAGAAGCCCCTCCAAAAAACAAAAAAGAAAAAAGAATTCTTCCAGGAATCAAAGTCAAGTTCACTACCTTAGAGTTTACAGATTCAATTTCCTTTTTTTTTCCTTAAAAAAAATTGGATCACGTGACTTTCTTTAATTCTGTGGTTCCACTTTCATTCCCCACAATTTTTCAAAGATCTCTTTCAAAGACAATGAGGGGGGGCAGCATTCTTGGAGGATGGTAGAATAGGTCAGAAAATTCCAAGCTCTCCAGATTTTCTCCACAAATAAGACAAAATAGCATCTCAGGGTGAACGCAGAGTGACAAAAATAAGTGAGAGTTGGGGCAGAGCGGTGATCTCCCAGGACAACTGGAGAAGACCTGAGGAAAGATCCCCTGATAGAGGTTCAGCCTGAGTGAAGTCCAAATACCTCCTGGCCAACTCCGCTAAAACAACAAACAAGCCCTGGTTGCAGCTGGGTCGGGAGGAAGGTAGCTTCAGCCTCAGCAACAGGAATATTCACCTCACAGACAGTGAATAGACCGGGGGGGGGGGGGTGTCAGATATCTGAACAGGGGAAGATTGAAGGATCCTCTGCCATAAAGGGACACCAAAAAAAAAGAGCTGTGCTGCCAAGATTTCACAGACTTGCCTAAGGCAAGAAGGAACTGTGAGTGCAGAAGCAATGGGGTGAGGACACACTATGAGCACTTACAAGAGAGCTGAGTTCTTGGTTTTGCTTTCAGGCCTGAGGGAAGAACTGAAGTACAGCCACTAGATGGTCCTCAGGAAACAAGAACATTTCCAGCATAGTGTGCCTGGAGGCCCTAGATGTGGCTTGGAAGGGGAAAGGAGTATTGCGTTTGGGCCCTGGACAAAGCTGAAAAAATAATAGTAAGAAGGACCTGAGGCCAGAGGCTCCATGCCCCATACCACATGACTGGAGGTGATTATAATAATAGGCTGCTAAAAATAAAAGAAAATAAAAATGAGCATTCAAAAGAGGAAGAACCTGACCGTAGAGAGCTAATATGAGAGTACAGAAGATTGGGGTTCATCTTTATAGGAGGATACAGAAGCAAAAACAAGCCTCTCCCACCCCAAAGAGTAATGTCAGATGGTCACCTACCCAAAAAGAATTATTGGAAGAACTTTAAAAGGGTTCTAAGAATCAAATAAGAGAGATTGAGGGAAAATTGGAAAAGTAATAAAAACAATCCAAGAAAAACCAAGAAAATTATGAAAAGTCACCTAACTGGAGAAGGAGATCCAGAATCTTAAGGAAGAAAATTCCTTGAAAACTAGAATTGCATTCCCCAATTTATCAATGATCAAAGGATATGAACAGGCAGTTTTCAGAAGAACAAATTAGAGCTTTCTACAGATATATGAAAAAATGCTCTAAATTACTATTGATTATAGAGATGCAAATTAGAACAACTCTGAGGTACCATTTCACACCTATCAAATTGGTTAACATGACAAAACAGGAAAATGATAAATGTTGGAGAAGATGTGGGAAAATTGGAATACTAAGGCATTGCTGATGGAGTTGTGAACTAATCTAACCATTTTAGAGAGCAATTTGGAATTATGACCAAAGGTCTATAAATATTTTTGTGCATATGGGTCCTTTTCTCATTTTTATGATATCTTTGTGATACAGACCTAGATGTAGTATTGCTGAGTCAAAGGGTATCCACCGTTTTATAGCCCTTTTGGCATAGTTCCATATTGCTCTCTTTTGGTGGCAAAGAACTGGAAATTGCAGATATGCTTGTTAACTGGGGAATGACTAAACCAATTGTGGTATATGTTTATGATCAAATATTTTTCTCCTACAAGAAATGATGAGCTCAATGATTTTAGAAAAGCATGGAGAGACCTCCACAAAATAATGAAGAGTGAAATGAACAGAACTGAGAACACTGTATACAGTAATAGCAGTATTGCTTTAAGAATAACTTTGAGCAACCAAGTCATTCTGATTATCATAAATACCCAAATTAACCTCAAAGATCCTATTAAGGAAAATGCTATTTGAATCCAGAAAGGAATATCGCTGTGATGTAAAAAATGATGAGTTGTTGGTTTAGAAAAACATAGAAAAACTTGGACTTAGGAAGGAAGATATTGTCCACCTCCAGAGAAACAGATGATAGGAAGAAATAGGCATAGCATGGTCTTACATATGTGTGTATGAGTGTGTATGCATGTATGTATAATGTGTATGTTTATAGCTATTTGTGTATATATATACACACATACACATACATATACACATATGTATTTGTATATCTGTATAGATATAGGTATATAGACATATCTATCTATCTATCTATCTATCTATCTATCTATCTACCTACCCATGCTTAATTGCAGCCTTCTTTGGAGGGGGGGAAGGAAGAGGAAAAAAATAAAGTAAAAAGTACACAGCAGAGAACAAAAGAAAACCAACAAGAAAGCAAAGTGGGGCGGCTTTGAAAACAATGTGTAGAATTTATTATGTAGATTTTCTTGAAATGGAAATTTGTTTTATATTGAATCCCCTCTCATGGTCTGCTGTGTACAAGGCAGTGTTTTTTTTTTCTTTTCTCATTTTGTATTTAAGTCTAAAAATTTTTTAATGGAATTTTTTTTAAAACAAAGATAATGGAGAGGGACATCTGGGTTACATGACCAACAAAATGGAGGATTAGACATTTTCTCTGATCTCCACAACCTCTCAAATATCTCTAAAACAAATTATGCACCAAAAATTAAACAACTTTAGTTGTCTCCATGGTCTAGGATGCCCAGCATCCAAAAGAAGGTAAAATACATGGGCTACTCAGAGCTCTTCCTTCTTCTATCCTTCCCCTTTGCCATCACACTACTGGCAGGAAGGCTATACTAGTCAACTCAAGAAGAGAATAAATGCAGCATCTCAAAGACAACAATAGCAAGAGTGAGGGCAGATGGGTTAGTAAGAGACTGCTTTCAACATATACACAAGGGGGCAAGGATGAAGGAGGAAATCTGATGGCGGTAACAGTGAAGAAGTGGGCTTGGGGCATTATGAATACAACCTGACAATGTCCTGCCCACAAGTGAAAATCGAGGTAGATTTTTTTGGTAGGATAAATTAGAGGTGAATGAAAATGGTGGGGAGTGGAAATATAGGACAGAAGGGCGTATGTGATGTATATGAGTCAAATCAAGGGCTAGAAATTAGGGGAGGGTGATCCCTGTGGTCTCAGAAAGAGAAGAGGTAACAGTGGAGTGTGTGAGGAGGAGGGGGAAATGACTGAAAAGTTGGAAAAGAAAGAGGTGGTGGGAAGTAGTTCCATTAATGAATGCTCCTATAGATGAAGAGAGATGAACTGTGAAGGGAGATGGGGACTTTCCACTGAGTAAGATCTGAGGGATTCAGTGCTTGAAAAGACCACTCCTCCTACCTCTGGATGGAAGGAACTGGAACTCCTTAAGGCAAGTAGCATCTGAGGGAGTGAGAGGGCTCAGGGAGGAAATCTGAGGCAAATAGGTAAAAGAAAGTAAAGAGAGGAAGGGTATAGACCAGTGGTAGATTGCATAATCAGGGACAGTTGGGGTGTGTGTGTGAGGGTCCTACCTTGGGGTTATGCCCTTTATAAGACTTACAGGAATAGCCATTGTTCTGGGAGTGAGACACTATAGAAAAGGTAGTGGCAAAAAACTGCCCTGGGGAGAGCCCCAAATGGATGCCTTGGAAATGGTTTGCATGAAAAATTCAGATAATAGAGAGAAACTTGATCATTATAGGGGTTACGAACCAAAGAATGAGGGTCTAGAGTGGACCCAAAGAGGGGAAAGATAATAAAGTGCAAGAACTCCCTTTTGGAAAGGGGTACAAAATGAAATATTAAAAACTAATCAACAGGACTAGTTTAATATGAGCACAGGGAGAAGGAATATACTTAACTGGGGGGGGGGAGGAGAAGAATTACACAACTAAATAAAAACAAGAAAGAAAAAGGAGCTAATAAGCAAAACCCCAAAGAGAAAGGATTAACAAATGAGAGGCTGGATCTGGGATAAGCAAAGAGAGCCAGCGGGAATAGAGTCGCCTGAAAAAAGATTAAGCTAAAATAATTGAAAAAACCTAGTACAGTGTTTACAGCAGAAGAGGAAAAAATAATTTGGAAAAATACAGTATTAAAGACAAGTGGAGGAAAATATAAACCTAACTCATAATGTTAAATGTGAATGGAATAAACGATCCAATAAAATGAAAAAGTAATGGATTGGTGAAGAAAATAAAACCTTCCATCTGTGACTTACAAAAAACACGTTTAAAAAACAAAACAAAAATAATCACAGAATAAAACTGAGGGGATGCAAAAATATTTACTGCATTCAAAAAAATAGAAAAGGATAAACAAAGAACTGCATGATGATGAAAAGAACTATATACAGTAAACTGTATCAGTAATAAATTTATATTCTCCAAGTGCCTTAGCATCCAGATTCATAAAGGGAGTTTATGTTTATTCATAACTAAGCTATAAGAAGATACAGATATTAACATAGTAGTGACAGAGATTTCAATTTCCTTTTTCCTTTCTTTTGTAAAACAGAAAGGCAAACAAAAAGGAAAACATGAAACTGAACTAAGACATGGAGAAATTTAAAGTTAAGATTTTCCTAAAATGTCAGTCTGATCATGTCACATATACCACCACCTCCACTCAATTTTGAGTGGCTTACTATTGCCTCCAAGAGCAAATGCAATTATTCATTCAAGGCCCTTCATAACCTAGCCCCCTCCTACTTTTCCAAGTCTTCTTACACCTTAATCCCCAAATGTATTAATTAATTAATACATTTAATTAATCATTAATCCAGTGACTGGTCTCTTGGCTGTTTCACAAAAAAAAGAGTTTCAACTCTGGGCATTTTCTGTGACTGTCCCTCAATACTGGAACACTCTCCTCCTCTGTTCCAACTACTGATCTCTCTGGCTTCCTTTAAGCCCAAACTAAAATAGCAACTTCTGATTCCTGTAGAAGTCCTGAGTTTTCCCTCACCCCTCTTAATTCCAGTGTTTTCCCTCCTTATGCTAGTTCCTATTTATCCTGTATATAATTTTTTTTGAATATTTTTTTTCATGCTATTTCCCCCATGAGATGGAAACTCCCTGAAGGAAGGAACTATCTTTTGTCTCTTTTTGTATTCCTAGCACTTAGGACAGTGCTTGCCATCTGGTAGGTGCTTAATAAATGTTTACTGAAGTAGATAAAAGATATGTATAAACATATATATTTTTGGCTCCTCATGGAACTTTTACAAAAATTTACCATGAAATAGGGCACAAGGATATTGCAAATAAATGTAAAAATACAGAAATAGTTAATAAATCTTTTATGGAAGATAATGCAATAAAAACTGTCATTGTTTCAGGAACCTAAAAAAAAGACATAGACCCAAAAGGAGACTTAACAATGAAAGCCTAAATAACGAGTGGGTCAAAGAACAAATCAAAGAAACAATAATTATGTAAAAGAAAATGACAACAAAGAAAAAAATATGCCAAAATGTCAGGGATGTAACTAAAGCTGTCTTTAGGGTAATAATCATATCCCAACCAACATACATTAACAAAATGAAAAAAGAGAGGATTAATGAACTGAATATACATTTAAAAAATTACAAAGCCAACAAATAAACTTAAAATAAACATTAAAAGGAGATGCTAAAATTAGAGAAATTGATGAATTAGAATTAGAAGCAAAATTTAAAAGCTGATTCTTTGAAGAAACTAAGAAAATTGATAAACTTTGAACTCATCTGATTAAAAAGAAGAGGGAGAAAATAAAAACAACAAAGTAGCCAATGAGCAAGGTGACATCACCACAAAATCAGAAGAGAGAGAAGAATCAGAACATATTATATGATTAACACTAAGAAAACGAAATAGATATAGATATAGATATCTATCACAAAAGGTTCCT
Source organism: Pseudocheirus occidentalis (assembly GCA_028646575.1). Lineage (NCBI taxonomy): Eukaryota > Metazoa > Chordata > Mammalia > Diprotodontia > Pseudocheiridae > Pseudocheirus > Pseudocheirus occidentalis. Next base: position 77,339,818 of record CM053598.1, read on the forward strand.
TAAAGAAAAAAAGAAAGAAAGAAAGAAAAGCTTAAATAGTTGGAGGAATATTCAAGGGCTCATGGACAGGCCATGCCAACATAACAAAAATGATGCAAATACCAAAATTAATTTACCTTTTAATGCTATAAAAATCAAATTACCAAGGAGATACTTTATAGAACTTGATAAAGTAACAAGAAAATTTGGAAAAACAAAAGATCTAGAATATCAAGGGAAATGATGAAAAGAAGTAGAGACAAGGGATAGTAGCACTTTCAGACCACAAATTATATTATGAAGCACCAGTTATCTAGACCACCTGGTAGTGGGTAAAAAATAGATTGATTGATTGATTGATAGATCAATGGAACATACTGGACAAAGTAGATTCAGACACAATAGAACTCAATAACAGTGTTTGATAAAGTGAAAAACATAAATTGCCTAGGGAGAAAACACTTTTTATGTGATAAATCTTCTTAGAAAATTACAAAGCAGTCTGGCAGAAATTAAGTTCAGACCAACACCATAGACTACATTCCACAATACATTCTATGTGGATATACAACATATTATTAAAAAAAAATCAAAAGAGAAGCAGATCATATACCTCTCATAGCTATGGGAAGGAGATGTATTCTTAATCAAACAAGAGATAGGGGTAAATACAAAATATAAGATTGGTAACTTAAGTAAGCAAGATCTTGCAAATAGTAAGTGCTCAATAAATGTTTATTGAAATACACTGAATTTTACTCCCTGCTATCTCTCTGCAGACTGCTCACTACATGGCCTTAGATAAGTGATGCAGTCACTCTAAACTGCAGTTTCTTTATGCAGCAAAACAGAGTTAATTCTGTCTTCTAACTTCTGGAGTCATTTCAGATTCCCTGACCTACTTTTATTGTTACCTTCCCTTCTAAAATTCAACTTGAAATATAAAAATTTCTAAAAACTATGAATGCATTCTTCAAGAAATCATATCATAAGCTCATAGATTTAGGGATGAAAGATGTAGACATACACATATGTATATGTATATAATGACCTCTAAACTGTGTGAATATATACATATATGTAGGGGTGTGTGTGTGTGTAAATCCATTCCCCAAGGAATAAATTGACAAAGAATATAAACAATTCTCAAAAGAAACTTACATGACAACTTTCTTATATATTTGGAGGGAATAGCAAGTTCTATCTGGCAGATTTGCAGTTTCATGTGCAATCATCATTTTTTTTGTATGGTGTTACGGAAATGTTTGTTTTGTTCTATGAACTGAAAATTTACACACACACACACATTTGCAAAGTATTTACCACCACATAAAAGAAAACTCTAAATCACTAACAATAAAAGAAATGCAAATCAAAACAACATGGATTTTACCTCATACTCTGTAAATTGAAAATGTTGATAAAAAGCAACAACAGTCAATGGAAAAGGGGTTGTGAGATGATAGGCACACTAATACATTGTTGGTGGATCTCTGCAATGGGACAACCATTGTGGGAAGCAATACAGATTTATGCAACTAAAGTGACTAAAATGCCCCTACCCTTGAAACCAGTGTCTCCATTACTGGGCTTATACCCCAAGGAACCACTGATAAAAAGAGTCCCCATATACACCAAAATATTTAAAGCAGCACTTTTTGCGATAAAGAATTGGGGGAAAGTAGATGCCCATTAATTAGAGAATGGTTAAACAAATTATGGTGCATGAATGTAGTGAAATATTACTGTGCTGCAAGAAATTTATGCATGTGATAAATATAGGGAAGTATAGAAAGATGTCCATGAAATAATACAAAGTGAAGTAAACAGAGTCAAGGAAATAATACACAAAGTAAAACAACACAAATATAGAGATCAACTATGCACCAAAAATTCAAAAGTGAATATTACAAAATTATAAAGATCAAGCAAGACTCAAATGAACAAATATGAGAATATATGTTCAACATACCTCTTCATGGAGGTGGGTGTTCCACAGGTATTCCATCTTTGAGACTTTTTCAATGTATCAATAACTTGTGCTGATTTTTTTCCTTTTTAAAATAATGCTATTTGTTATATGGGATGACTCTTTGGGATGAGGAGAGGAAGGGATAATTAGGATAATTATGGTGATGTGAAAAACAGAAGTAATCAATAAAAGCTTAATTTAGAAAGAGAATGGAGATAAGGACCTTTGAAAAAACATTTTCCCTCCTTTCTCTGCCCCAGTTTTTGCTAATGTTATAATTCTCTCACTAAACCCTTCTTCTATTAGGTAAAGCATTAGTATTCCCTGGATCTTTATTAAACACAAGACTAGATGCTCTCAAAGCTTCTGAGTTTAATTTTCTGTTTTCTATAATTCCAGTTAAACACCTATGGTTGGAAATGTTCTAATTTCTGAAAGATATTTGCCCTCATGAAGTCTGAAGAGAGAGAGCATGGCATAATGGATATATAGCTCACCTTGGAGTCAAGAAAACCTTAATTCAGGTCTTGACTCTAGTTTGTACTAAATATGTACCTATGGGGAAGTTACTAAATCTCTCAATATAATACTTCAGGGAGCTCTCTCTAAGACTATAGCCATATATACTTATATGTCTATATTAATATCAACTTTTATTTTTGAGACTTGGTCTCCCTATCTTGCCCAGATTGGAAGTATAGAAGCCTCTCATGTGTCTGATTCCAATCTTAATTAGCACAGAAACCTTAATTTCCATTTTTCCAACCTGGGCCAATTAACTTTTCCTGAGTATTTGTAATGCCATGCACAAGCAGATTCCCAAAAGAATGCTACTGTGAATAGCTTTTAAGTTTCGGATTATACAGTATAGTGAACACTCCATTTATTCCATTACAAATCAAGGCAAATTCACAACAAATCACAATATAATATTCAGAACAAATCAAGGTACAGTCACATTTAGAACAAAGAACAAAAGAATAATCCTCTGGTTTCCCTAAGGGAGAATGTACAATAATCAGTCTTCCACTCCTGGGGCAAATCATTAACTTAATCACTCATCTAGCAATCAGTCACTAAATACAATCATTAATTACAAGATATACTCATTAGAAAATTACACAAACCTTCTACCCCTCATCGTCCAGCAAACCTCAATTTCATGCAAGGGGAGGCCTTTTCTTTATCTTGACTTGGGGTGGTGTCTCTGATTCCCTGGATCCCTTTCCATGGTCCTATCTCTTTCCTACCTGAACAGTCACCTGGATTCAGGGGCAGACAGCTCCCAGGTTCTGGTCCAGTCCTCAGAGATAGATAGCTCACAGGTCCTTGTCCAGTCCTCCAGGCAGTCCCTGGTATGCACTGAAGTTCACAGGGTCCAACACATCTCAAATCCTTCACCACTTCAGTTGCAGGGAACTCAAAGATCAGCCAAGCCACGAACCAACAAAGGCTTATCTCAGTCATGCTTCTTCAGTTCTCCAGCAGTTCAGTTGGCCCTAGGACCCAGGAGAAATTTTGTCCTTCCAGGAGGTGTTCCAGGCTAGCCCTCTCAGCCTTCCAGGTGGCCTTGACCATATTCTGGTCTCAGGAAAACTCCAACTCAATTCTCAGTTGGCTTCCAGATGCTGGGAGAGAAACTCTCTCTCTCAGCTGGCTTCAGTCTCCATGTTTCTTCTGCCATCAGGAGCCACCAGGAGGAACATTCCCAATTCTGTCTCTCTTGTCTCTAGAACTCTTCTTATATACACACACTGGCCTGCAATGTCAGCAACAGGGGAGGTCACACCCTTTCAACAGGGGACACAGCTCACGCCTTCCACACTTAGCCCTAAGTTACTAAGTGTTAAGAATCTGCTAGCTTGATTACTGCTACAGTGTTCACCATACCTGGGCAGGACTTGGTGCAGACACCCAGCTGCCTTTGGGCCAATGCAGCTCAGAATTTCCAGAGCTCAAGGATCCATCAGCCTCAGCCTATTCCAGTAGCAGGGATTATAGACATGGGCTGCCACATCCAGCCCTAATATTAAAATTAGAGATGAGTTGCCATGCTGCATTAAAGTTCCTAGCCTTGGAGATCCCCTTAGATGAAACTATAATCTAAACCCAACTACAAAGGTCTAAAAGGAAATTGCAAACTATGATTTCCTCTGATTTGGTTATTTGTCTCTTTCCCAAATGCCACCTGACCTCTAAAAAAAACCAAAACTCTCCTTCTCCTACAGTGGCAGCTGACAGTAGCCCACATGTCAACAACGATTTTATGTTTTGTCTAAAAAGACTGTGTCTGTAAATAACAGTCTCCTATTCCTGGAAATATCTATAGATAACTGCATAGAACCAACAATCCCTTTGCTGGGAGCACACTTTCTTTGAGACCCATATGCTCTACATGCTCAACAATGCTTAAATTTTCCTGGGACGAAACTATCTTTGCTTTACCTCATTCCCAAATTTTGCCCCATCTCCAGCTCTTTCTCTACACCCTCCCCCCTTTCCAAACACACACACACACACACACACACACACACACACACACACACACAGAGTCTTTCTAAAAGCTTTCAAAGACCCATTGTATACATTCTAAAACTCCTGGGTCCTAACCTCCCACCCCACACTTAGCCTGTGGTCAACTATACTGGCCACACCCTTGATTCTAATCCTTCCGACAAGTAAAAGGCTTCCTTTATTTCATTTTCCTCATCTAATTTTTCTCTTCTCAACATAGTCGAATGAAAACTGTTATCTCCTAGTTTTCTGAGATAGTGTAGTTTAGAGAGGCCGTGCAATTTAGTGGTAAAAACACTGAATTCGTAGCCATGTACCCTTGATACATAGAATTCTAACAGTGAATTAGAATGAGTTCTGTTCATTACTTGGCTCTATGACCTAGTACAAATCACTTCTGATATTCAGTTTTCTCATCTTTAAAACAAGAGGGTTTCAGCAATTGGAGGAATGACTAAATAGATTATGGAATGCAAACGTGTAAAAAGAATTCTTGGTTTGGGTCTCACCTTGGTCAATGAGGCAAACTGAGGAAAAGACAGGTATAAATCTTTTCATTAGTACAAGATTGCAAGAAGCCCCTCACCCCATTCAAACTGTCATTGCATTTTATAGACCAGGGCAAAAGATAAGGGTAAAAAAGTATGTTGGTTGGTACACTAAATCATGAGGAAATGGGGTCAGCGTCACCTCTGCTCTTCCTTCACTATGGTACCAAAGGGGAATAGGGTTAGTATATGTGTGCAGTGGTATTTCCAGACACCACCTCCTACAGGTCGTGCATGTACCCAAGGTCTAAACTTGGTCTAAACATGGAATAATTCAGACTGACTCTGTACAAGTGAAATGGCAAGTTTTAACAGAGTGATCACAGAGTTGGAATAAAAAGTTTTAAGGAGCTTTAATAGTATTTAAATTTATCAGCTGGGCTGTCTCAGTGCTGATTAGAAGACAGAGAGAGCAGCCCCCAACACAGAAGTGCAGGCTCTTATATACCATCCTACTCCAATTGGATTGCTAATCAACATAACTGATCACCAAACCAACCACTACCCAGGTGCAAACAATCTGCCACTGGGAAAAAGGAAGTGCGATTACCTTGGCACTCAAATCCTGGTGTTTGGAGAAGTGGGCATATGGCATGAAGACCCGAGCACGCACAAAGAAAAAGACAAACTACCCAGGCTTGCTCCCAGGCCAGCCCACTGACCTCCATCCTGGGTCCACCTCAAGCCCACCGACCCCACCGATTTTCAATCCCACAAAGCCTCACCCAACTGTCTCTTAGCCAATCTCCTGACTGCCATCTTGAGTCCACAACCCAACCAGTTCCTTGCCATTTCACAAGTAGCTGACTTTGCACAAATAAATGTTACTGCATCATTGGAAATTGGAGGATTTCTATGAACTGAGGCAGAGTGAAGTAAGCAGAATCAGGAAATGTTAATGACAACAACTTTAATGGAAAGAACCAAAAAAAAAAAAATTAAACTAAATCATACAATTACAATGACCAAGCTTTGGTCCCAGAGAAGAGATGAGAAAACGTACCTCTCTCCCTTCTCTTCAGAGATGTGATACATGGATATGGCATATTGCAGTCACAGGCACCAGTGACATATTGGTTAGTTTTTCTGAACTGCTTGTTCACCTCTTTTCTATTATTTGATACAAGGAATTGTTGCTTGTTGGGTAGGGGGGGACAATGGGATGGATATATTTGGAAATGAAGGTGATATGAAATAAAATATTTAATTATTTTTCAATTTAAAAAACCTCTGTTTCCTTCCATCTCTAAATCTATAATTCTATATGATTCCTTGAAATATATATATTTCTCATTTTCATAAGCTCTAAGCCAAGTTTTAGAAGAAAAATAGGTCAGGGGATCTGAAATGGTTCCAGGAGTTAGAAGACAGAATTATCTCTATTTTGATGCACAGAGGAACTGCAGTTTGGAGAGATTACATCACCCATCCAAGGCACACATAGTGAATTGTCCTCAGAGAGATAGCAGGGAGTTCAATTCAACAAACATTTATTGAGCACTTGCTATGTGCAAGACCCTGTTTACCAGCCCCTACAAAGTCTGTTGAATCAAATCGAATTGAATTGAAGTAGAATCCACAGAGAACTCACTGGCCCCACATGTCTGGTTCTTGCCTACTCATTTCTGAGCCACCTGAGGCTCTCTCATCTGAGAACTGACCTAATTTGTAGATAGTCAAAGGAGTCCACAAAAGATTCCCCTTCTTCCACTCTCTGCTACTTCTGCTGAATTAGGAAGTGATGACCTGTGTATTTCACTTTCATTCACTCCTTCACCACCAGGATTTGAGCCTGGAAGAAGCATCCACAATGCCAGCAGACACTGGCTCCAGACATTACATCACCAATCGTGATGAGCTATAAAATAATAAATCTCTTGCCTTTGTTTGGTGTCATAGCCGAGTAGAGGGGCACCCTAGGACAACCAGGTGATGCAATGGATAGAGTGCCTGGCCTGAAGTCAGGAACTCATCTTCCTGAGATGTGTGACCTTGGACAAGTCACTTAATGCTGCTCACCTCAGTTTCCTCATCTGTAAAATAAGCTGGAGAAGGAAATGGTAAACCACTCCAAAAAAAAATCCAAATGAGGTCATGAAGAGTTGGACACGACTGAAATAACGGACCAAGGACAACAAATAGGGGCATCTTATTCATTTCAAAAGCTTTTGCTATGAAAGTGCTTTGGAGGTTTCTACCCCCTCTCTCACCTCAGCCCTTGCAAGAATTCATCAGAACCATTCTTCTAAAATTGCTCTCTCGAAGGTTACTAAAGATCTGTCAATCACCATATTCAATAGCCTTTTTAAAAAGTCTCTTCCTCCATATTTTCTCTACTGCTTTTAATACTTTTGGTGATTCCCTTCTGCTATTGCTTCAGAGACACCAAAGAGGCTTTTATCTCTCCTTCCTCTATAACAAGGTCCCTTCCGTGTTGCATCCAATCCTCTCACTGACCTCTAAAAGTGGTGGTCCCTAAAGGTCTGAGCTCTTCTCTTCTCTAGATACACTTTTCCCCGATTATCATCCCTTTGTACATGATTTCTAGGCTACAGCTCTAATATTGATATCTCTTTGGAATGCCAAGCCCTTTATCTCTTCCTTTTTAACTTCACCAATTCTTTCTTTGTCATCACCATTTATCATAGCTCTCAACTTCAAAATCTTGGGGTTTGATTGAAAGCAACATGGTATAGTAGAGAGAATGTCACTGCACTCTGCAGCGTCTCAGCAGCACAGACACTAGCTGTGTGACACAAGACAAGCTATTTTACCTTACCTTCCTCAGTTTCCTCATCTGTAAAATGAAGTGACTTTTCAGCTTCCTTTCAGTTCTAAATCTGCTGTCCCATGCCTTTTCTTTCTCATCTTTCTCTATGTCAGCTCTGAAAATAAATGGCCAAGGAGTCACAGAGGTTATGCAACCTCTTAACTCTGAAAAAGATACCGAAGTGTTCACAAAAGTAATCACAACAGTTGTTAATTCTGAAAAATAAAATATAATAAAACCAAAGAGCTAACAGTGGTTATAAGCAAAAAGCTTTTTTATTCTGCTGGAGAAGGGGAACTCGGGACATGCCTGCAGGGGCCTCCTCTTCAAAGAGACCCACTGTGGTGAGACTGAACCTTGATAGCTATAATTGTGGCTAGACAAAGAAGTAACAGTGAGGTGTGGCAACAGTGAGGCCAGGTAGCCTAAAGGCAAAAAGTCTATTCATAGCAGGGCTTCATGATGGGCCAGTGGGTGCTTGCCGGAGCTTCGACACTGTCAGTTCTGTGATTTGGTTGCAGCAGAGTTCATCCAGAGGGCAAAGCCAAAGGATTGTTGTTATGCAAAGCTCAGGGCACAGCTTACTTGGGTCAAGCCTTAGCTTTGGAAAACAAGTTGTCTCCTAATAGTAAGAAAAGAGGAGTGAAAAGAGAGTGGTGGGCTTGGCACAGGTGTCCTGACAGCCAATCCCAAGCCTTTCCGGTTCATTTCCATAGCATCTCTTCCAGCTGCCCTTCCTCTGTATGCCCACTGCTTTCATACTACTTTAGTCATGTTATCACCACATACCTGGATAGCAACCTTCTAGCTAGTCTTCCTGCCTTTGCTCTTTTCCACTCTTACCTAACCATTCTTAGTACAATAATCAGAATAATGTTCTTATGATGTAGTCACATCATTCCACTGCTCAACAACCTCTTGTGGCTCTGTTTTGTCTACCATGTAAAGTTCAAACTTCTTCACTCAGCACTTAAGGTCCTCCAAAATCTGGCACTGCCTGACATTTCCAGCCTTATCTCATATTCTCTCTGCATAATCTTTGGTCTAGACAGCTGGGCTTTTTTCTGTACCCCCATAAACACTGCATTTTGTTCCCTAAACCTAGAGGTTCTTTCCTCCCCCTCTACACCTGCTGAAATCTCATCCATTCTTTTTGAGCTCCACTTAACATTACCTCCTCCAGGAAGCCTTCTTTGAGTCCCCTAAGTCATTAATAGTCCCCCCACACACACATTGGAGTATATGTGGAAATTTATTTTGCAACTTTCTAATGCATTTGTCATTCATAGTGCACAAATTATTTATCCAACCATTAATCAACAAGCATCTATTAAATATGTGCAATGTGTATAGCACAGAATTTGGTAACACTAAGTTGTTTTACTATTTTATTTTTCCCCAATTACATATAAAAACAATTTTTAACATTTTTTGTTGTTGTTGTTTTTTAATTGTGAGTTCCAAATTTTTTTCCTCCTTACTTTTCTTCCCTGCTTCCTGAGACAGAAAGCAATCTGATATAGGTTATAATAAGTAATCAGGACATGTACAAAGTTTAGATGAGACATGATCCCTGCTGCCCAGAAACTTTTAGTAAGGGAATAAAACACAACCACATGTAACAAAATAATAATTTTTTAAAACCACATAATATACACAGTTCATACTTTGATAATTTTTGTTTTATCTTGATTTTTGGTTGGACCTGTAATTTGGTAAGTGTAGGAAACTCTGTGTGTCTAGACCAGGGGTGGGGAACCTGCAATCTGGAGGCCAAACTGTGAAGTTTGGATCCAGTCTAAGGGCCACACTTGAGGACCTAGAGGGCCACTTGTGTTCTCAAGGCCACAGGTTCCCCACCCCTGGTCTAGACACTTTCCACCAATGAAAGCAGCAACTTCTCTATAACTTCTAGTCTTAGAGAGTTGTTTGGGGACACATGGAGGTTAAGTGACTCTGGTCACACAGCCAATAAGTGTCAGAGTCAGAATCTGAACCCAACTCTTCCTGATTCCATGACTAGCTGCAATCCATTACATCTTTTTTGTTGTATAATAGTGGAGAAAACATTGTCTTGGAACACCGGAGATGGGGGTTCTGTAGCACTGACACGGACAACAACAAGCTGGATGACTGGACCTGTCACCTTTCCTCTCTGATTCTCAGTTTCACTCTTTGTGAAATTTAAAGGTTCTACTAAATGATCTAAAATATCCCTTATCTGTAGGGATTATAACTAAATATCCCTTTAAGTTCCTGAATTCTGTTCTAAAAATACCACTCTATTATTGTTTTAGTGATGACTTTGTGTTACCTGTTTTTCTCCATGTAAATTTTGACTATGTGCTATTTTGAAAACTAATCTGAGGTCAGATGTCATTGAGTATATGATAGAAAACCAATAAAGGATTTTGAGAAGAGTGATTTGAGCAGAGCTATACATCAAGAAGATTGATCTGATGGCTATGTGAAGTATGGCTTAGAAGAAGCATACTTGTAGCTTTAACGTAAGGAAAATAATTTTTAACTTTAGTCTGGATGTAAGGAAAAGCTTCCTAGCTTTTGGAGAGCAGTCTAAAAGTAGATCAGAGAAACTGCCTAGGAAGTAGTGAGCTCCTCCTCACTAGAGGCTCTCGCTATGCTAGGTGGCACAGTGCCGGAGCATTGGGCCTGGAGTCAGGAAGACCTGAGTTCAAATGTGGCCTGAGATGCTTACTAGCCGTGTGATCTTGGGCAAGTTGCTTTACTTTGTCTGCCTCAGCTTCCTCATCTGTAAAATGAGCTGGAGAAGGAAATGGCAAACCACTCCTGTATCTTTGCCAAGAAAACCCCAAATGGGGTCACCAAGAGCTGGGCGTGACTGAAAATGACTGAATGACACGGGCTTTCAAGTTACCAAGCTAGACAACTATTTGTCAGGTATGTGGCAAAAGGGATTGTTTTTAGGCAGGTAGGAATATGCAGATGATTCCCAGATTTATACAATTAGCCTCTCTTCTGATCTCTGTTCCAACACCACTGACTGTCTTTGAGACTTTTTATACTAGATGTTCCGTAGACACCCCCAACTCAACATGGCCAAAACTTCCATGTAACTTCTCCACCCTTCCCAAATTTCCTCTTACTTTTGAGGGCATCACCATCCTCTCAGTCAACTAGGCTAGCAATTTCTTATCATCTTGACTCATCCACTACCCTAATCCCACATATACAATGTATTGTCAAATTTTGCCATTTCTACTGTCACAGCATTTCTCTTATATATCTCCTCCTTTTCACTTATACAACCATCACTCTGGCATATGCTTTCATTATCTCTCTTCTGAAATATTGCACTATCTTAATTGATTTTTCTACCTTAAGTCTCTTATTATTCCAATCTGTCCTCAACTTACACCAGCTAAAGTGGATTTTCCCAATATTTAGATAGGTCTAATCTTGTCACTCTCTACCCCCTCTCTCATATATTCAGTAATAAACTTTGTTGTTATTCAGTCACTTTTAAGTTGTGCTCAACTCCTTATGATCCCATTTAGGGTTTTCTTGGCAAAAATACTGGAATGGTTTGCCATTCTTTCTCCAGCTCATTTTACAGATAAGGAAACTGAGGTTTAATTAAGTCACTTACCCAGGGTCACACAGCTAGTAAGTGTCTGAGGGCAGATTTGAGCTCAGGAAGATGAGTCTTCCTGACTCCAGACACAGCACTCTGTCCATTGCACTGCCTAGCTACCCCAATAAACTCTGGTGGATCCCTTTATCACCACACTTTTAAATATAAAGTTCTTTATTCGGCATTTAAAGCCCTTCACCACCTGTCCCCTTTTTGCCTTTCTAGTCTTCTTACATTTACCACTTGGCACACATTCTACCATCCAGCTACACTGGCCTGATTGTTGGTCCTCCTACAAGATGCTTTGTTTCCCAACTCTGTTCATTTGCACTGGTTGTCCCCCATGCCTGGAGTGTTCTCCCTCTTCACCTCCAGGTCTTAGCTTCCTTGCTTCTTTCAGACTTAGTTCTATTCCCACCTTTTGTCTTTCTTAGCACAGTGACTACCCTACAATGAGTGGTTAATAAATGTTTGTTGACCTACTGACTGACTGACTCTGAGATCCTTTGCAACTCTGAGATTCTGTGGTTCTGTGATTTGATCCTGTTTGAATCACGGAATAGGGGGTAACTCCTAGAGGCCACTTCCTTTCAGCCTTGAAAGAAGTATCTTATGTTCTTATTTCGCATTTGGAAGCCAGCTTGAGGCTGGAAAGCTTTTTTTTTTTTTCTTCATTCTGCGCACTGGGAACTGCAGTCTGTCCTGAAAAAAAAAAAAACTTCTCTTTATCCCCACTGTCAAAATAAAATGTTCAGAAAGTGGGAGCATCTGAGGTATTTCTCTCTCCATACCTTTGCATTGGTTCTTTGTGAGTCTCTGAGAGAATCAATATTTGGATCAATACTTATTTTGCTTTAATTTATTGGTACCTATTGCCTAAACCTAATTAGTACATTTTAGAGCTGCGTGTGGCTTGTGAGTATTGCCTGAAGATGGACAAATCAATCCCTGGTTCCTCATGGCAGACTCTTCTATAACCATGAGGTCATCTCTCTCCAAGCCAAGCTTGTTTCCAGTTATTAAGGGCTAAGGCTGAGAGTAAAGGTGGAGGTGGGGGTGAAGAGTATAGCAAAGGATATGTATGGTATGTATGGGGAGTGTGGATAAGACATTTGGATTTTGCTGACTTAATATCTCTTGAAGTAAAAGTGACATCCAGGACAGAAAACTGAACCATTAGAAGGCAGTGCTCTAATAGTTAAATATGTAAATAATTAAATAAGTAGAAATATATGAATGTTTGCCACTATGACTAATAAACTAGCCTTGCTGAATTGGAACAGTTTTTCATTAAGAAACTCATTTCCTTTAAAATGCCTCAGATTAGCAATTTGGAAGGACGTCCAGTTACAGGCAAGTCTCCATTTCTGTAATGAGGAAGAGAAGAGGCCACGCATAGGAAAATCCACATATACTGTGCTAATTCTTTGCTGAGATTAAGGTCCACTATAGACAATGACTTTTAATGGAGTAAATTAGAAACATGGTCCTCAAAAGTAAAGGACAGATTCTATGAGTCACTATGAAGTGACTGTACCTGTAACATTTGCTTGGGAAGGAAGACACTCACATTTTTAATAAAGAAAAAAACAAACCTAGATCATAGAAACAATGTTGCTCCTGTTCTACAGAGGAGAAATGTGAGGCTCTAAAAGGTTAAGTGACTTGTGCCATGGCCACCTAGCTAATAAGCATTTGAGGCAAGATTTGCACCCACTTCCCTCGACTCCGTGTCTAAGACACTAATGGTAATGTAAATGGGAAGATCTTTCCCATTCATTAAAAGGCCCTGCTTAAGTCATTCACTTAAGGAAACTTAAGTCTCATGAGTGAGTCACTTGAAGCCTGTGGTAGGAGGAGCTTGCTGAATGGGAGTGGAAAAGGTGGAGCAGAGCCCAGAGGAAGTTGGTCAGAATAGTTAGAGCTGAGGTAGAGAGAGGAAGCAGCTAGCAAGATGTGACTGTGCATTTGTGGGAAGGCCGTAGCAGGGGGAAGACTTGGGGATAGTGGTGTCCGTTGCATGGTTATTGTGTATAGATTTCTTTGTTGCTGTGATGAATTTGGCTTTCTGGTGTTGGAATTTGGCTTTCTGGTGTGTGAATAAATGTGTTGGTTCTGTCTTTCGTGTGGAGAGTCTGTTATGTTTTGCCATTCAGAATTATGCCAGCATATTCATAGCCTCTGTAGACACTGTGAATATCACATTGGCACTACAAAGACTCTTTCTACTAAGCCATTCTGTCTCTATCTATCTATCATCTGAGGAGGTCAGACAAGGTTTCATGGAGAAGACAATATTTGAATTGGGCTAGTAAAAGAAAACCAAAACTTCAGCAAGCGTGGAAGTGTCTTTGGGTTTTGAAGACTGTGCCAAACTCTGAAGAGTTCTACAAACTAGAAAGGTTTCAAGTTTAAGACTAGCAACAGATTGTACCAGCTGTCAGAGAGCCATTCTAATTCTTTTTTTTTTTAATTAAAAGGTTATTTACTTAATTTTTAATTTATGGGATAAAAAAGCATTTCCATAACATAACAGACTAGGAAAAAAAGATTGCACACGAAACTGCAAAGCTATTATGTACCATTTGCTATTCTTTCTAAATATATAATAAAGTTATCATGTAAATTTCTTCTTTCTTTTTCTCTTCCCCTCCACCATGGCTACCATTAGACACACACACACACACACACACACACGCACACACACACACACACACACGCACGCACACACACATGCACTCACTTCTGCGTGTGTGTATGTAAAATCATCCTATATATACTTCTATTTATTAGTTCTTCCTCTGTATGAATCTAATTCTGTATGGAGAGGCTCATCATCAACACATTGGCCATTAATGAATTCTATGGCCGTGGCTATGCAAGATAAAGATGAGAATAGGAAATGACCTCCATTCAGGGCAACCACCTTCTACTTCCATGGTGGAGAATCAGTCAATGACTCTATAACCATTGATTATACCAAGTGCCAACTAGGTACCAGGTGCTACTAGGTCCTAGGGATACAAGGATAAGAATGAAACAGTTCTCCCCCTAAGGCAGTGGTTCTCAACCTTCCTAATGCTGAGACCCTTTTATAATCCTATGTGGGAGTATCTGCATGTGGGTGGACCCATCTTGAGACAGATAGAGGAGATTACTAAGACCATAGGAAATACGTGTTTTCCGATGGTCTTAGGTAACCCCCAAAGGGGTCGTGACCCACAGGTTGAGAACTGCTGCCCTAAGGGGTTTACGATCCAGCCAGGAGAGCTAACGTGAACATATATACTGTTATATACAAAATAGATATAAGATAAATGAGTGGGAGGAGGCACTAGCCACTGGGGGAAATCAGAGAAACCTTCATGTAGGAGGTGAAGCTTGAAGGAAAACTAGAGATTCTTAGGAGGCAGATATGAAGCAGAAGTGCATTACGGGTATGAAGGACAGCCAGTGTCAGAAAGCATGGAGACAGGATGGGGTGACTTGTGAAAGAAACAATAAAAAGGCCCATTTGCTTAAACAGTAATATATGTAAAAGGGAGTAAGAGATAATAAAATTGGAAAGATGGGTTGGAGCCAGATTATAAAGAATGTAAAATGTCAAGTAAAGCAGTTTATATTTGTTACTAAAAGTAATAGTGAACCCCTGGAGATTTAAGAAGGTAAATGACATTGTCAGATTTGTGCTTTAGTAAAATCACTGTCCAGAAAGGATACATTAGAATAGGGAGAAACTTGAGTCAGGACTAATTATGAGGAAATTTCAATAGTCCAGGTGAGAGGTAAAGAACTATGGTGGTAGTTTCGTGAGCGAAGGAAAGGGAACTGATGCAAAAATATTTTAGAGATAGAATCCACAAGACCAGGGAACTAACTGGATCAAAGTTTGTAAATCTGGGTGATTAGAAGGATGTGATTTCTTCAATAGAAATATGAAAGTTAAGGAGAAAGATGAATTTGGGGAGAAAATGATGAGTTCTCTTTTGAATGTGAAGAAGGTATTTGGTGATATGGGACTTGGCTTCTGGAGAGAGATTGGGACTGGGTATATGGAGATGAGAGCTATCTATATGGAGAAGATAATTGAATCCAGAAGAATTGATAGGATTACCATGATAGATTAGAAAGTAAGAAAAGAACCTAGGAGAGAGCCTTAGGGAACATTCAAAGTTACCTATGATGATTCAACAAAGATTGATAAGAAATGATCTGTTAGGAGGAGAGCCAAGAGATTAGTGCCACAAAAACAAAGAGGAGGGAGTGTAGAATTATTTGATTTTCAGTTGTTTCTGACTCTTCCTGACCCTGTTTGGGGTTTTCTTGGCAAGAATACTGTAGTGGCTTGCTATTTCCATGTCCAGCTTATTTTATGAATGGGGGAACTAAGGCAAACAGTTAAGTGACTTGCCCAGGGTCACACGCACCCCCCCCCCCAAAGTATGTATACATCTTGTGAAATGAAAGAGAGATTATGGGAAGATGGTCTAAAGGAAATTATAGACTCAAGTGGTTGGCTTTTTAAGAATAAGGCCTATGTTGTGGGTAGTTGGAAATGAGCAACTAGATAGGAAGGGAGTAAAGTTAGGGATGGAGATAATTTGGGAGAAAAGTTGATCTTGAGGAAAAGATCCATCTGTCCCTTAGAGAAGTAAGCAAAGGAGGGAAGAATAAGCAACGTTGTTAATGGGTATTGAGAAATGAAGCAGAGGAGAAGAAGCCGTTTAGGATGACACATACCACGGATAGTGCATTAAATTGTCCATTGGTCCATGTGTCCTGGGTGGTTACTGCAGATGGACAATGAACTGGGACAAAAATTGAAAAGAAACAATAACGGAGATTGCCTCTTCCTGTGGAAAATTTTGCATTGTTTTCAACATGAAGTGTTTCAAAATCCATGACTTTAGAATCATGGAACACTATGATTTCCAAAGGACCAAGATTGTGATTTTACATGACTTCAAAGGCAATGAAGAAATGCATGATAGATATAAGTAGTCTATGGAACATTACCAACCATGACTTATCTTCAAATAGAATGAAAGATCATTGAGACTATGCACTATGGGAAAATGAAGTGTGCTTGTCATATAGCATGAGTGAGGAATAACATGCACAGCCCAAGTTTAATATTTTATGAAATACTTATAGGGGTGTAGAACTGGGGAGTTACTTGATCAAATGATGAGATACAAGGTGGTGAGCCTGTGTTTGGGGCTTTAGGAACATCTCCCTAAAGAGGATTATGGACATCTTCTGGGGGTTAACAAGAGGAATTTCCTGATCATCTTGATGAACTAACAGATAATGAACCTTTGTGAAATGGGCAGGAACTAGTTAAATAGAAACTTCATGGACTTAAGAATGAAGTAGCCAGGAAATAGTTAAGTGATACTTTGAGAAATTAGAAATCAGCAAGTTAGAAGACAATGAACCTGCCTATGAGCCAGGCTGGGGTGTGGGAACCCATCTAGGTCTTCATTTTTTCTTCTCCTACGTGCCCAGGTCATCATGCTCTGTACCCCTCTCTGCGTCTGTCATTATGCCCTGTAATCACAAACTCCCTTACCTCAGCAACTTACTTGCACCTCCAAACAATGGGACTATATGGTATCCCAATTACAGCATCCTGTTCAAGGCGCCTGCATCTTGGCA
>CM053598.1:77357371-77374908 GCA_028646575.1 Pseudocheirus occidentalis
CCCCCCCCCAAATCTTCTGATTTCATTAACATTACAAGGTATTTGTAGAACCTATATAGGATTGCACACTGCCATGGTAGGGGGGGGGAGGGAGAAAAGGGAGAGGGGATAATTTGGAATTCAAGGGATTGTGGAACTGAATGTTGTAAGCTAAAAGTAAATAAATAAATTTTTTTTTAAAGATTAAGAATTGAAACTAAAGACATAAAAAAATGCTTTCATCATTTCTGTCTGATAAGATGTTAAGTTCATGTGTTAAGTTGTATTTTCTAGTAATACATTCCTAGGAAGAACTTTAAACTTCTTGCTTTTTACTAAATGGAATGTCTTTAAACATCTGCCTTGATCGAGTCTTCAATTTGAGATGCTTGCTTTCCGGCACCAATATTTAAATTATCCCAAACTCTTCAGGTATATTGATTAGATTTTTGTGCTTTCTGAATGTTGGTTGATCTTGACTTCAGTACAGTTGAAAATAATGAAAATTCACTGACATTAATCATTAAAACAAGGTTTTTGAGAGAAATTAATGTAAGCTAGTCTCTTTGCCAAACCAGAATGATTAGAAGAGAAAATGCATGTATAATACAGAATATGCATGCTATACAGTAGTAGCAGTTCACAAACTATATGCCACCCATCCCAGTCCCAGCACTTAATCAATTTTAATCATTTCAATTTCAAATTCTTTAACCACAGTTTCCAGTACAGTGTGATTTTTATTAGAATTAGAATTTAATTAGAATTTTTATTAGAATATTTTATTAGAATGTTGAATAGAATGAATTTTATTCAGAAATATTTTTAAATGATTAACTTGGTTATTTCAGATACTGATTTGTCAAGGGATAATTGCAATAAGTGATTTAAATAGTGCCAAATGATGATTTTAGGAAATTTTTCTAACAATTTTATAACTACTTGAGACTTTTTCCTAGCATTGTATTAGTAACATTGGAAAAAATGCAATTAAGTTTGCTTTCAAATGTGCATTATTGTAGACACGATCATTTAAGTAAACTATAACATACTAAAAATATATATTCTACTGTGGTTGACACTAATTCTTTTTAAGCAACAAATAGTATTAGTGCTACAGGAGCTGATTAAACTGTACACTGATTGTGTTAAACAATCAGCTCACAAAATTCCTAAAAATTTAACAACCAACTCTCACAAGCTGGTATGAGCTGGCTCCTGTACACTGCTGATTGAGAGAGAAGTAAGGGAATAGGCAGTTGAAGATAAGGAATAGGGTTAGTATGCAAGGAATCTGGAGTTCAGAATCACCATTGAGGAATAAATTCAGGAAGAATATTTGTGGTTGGAGAGAGGTTGAGGAAAGCAATTGTTTAGAGTGTTCAAAGTCTTCCTTCAATATCCCACCTTTAGCAGGTGGGGAACCAAGGAAGCTGAAGAAGGTAAAGTTATGGCTTGAGGAAGTCTGGTAAGGAGGCAAGATGTAAGAGGTCCATCTGGTCTGGGAATAGGTCCTGGGGTGAAGATCTGACCCAGCTCTTCACAGGAATTGCTAGGAAGGCTCTAGAGGAAATACAAAGTTTGGAAGTAGTTAGCCAGATCACAGGCATTACTGAGAAGTCCCTGGAGGAAGACAGGTCACATCGTGTGCATTGTTTTCCCAGCTTTGCTCACCTCACTCTGCATCTGTTTATATGTCTTCCTATGTCTCTTCAAATTATTTCTATTTGTTTTTTCTTATTACACAACAATATTCCGTTTTTATTCAGACCCTATCATTGGTTTAGCCAGTACCCAGTTGATTGATCCCTATTTTGTTTCTAGCTCTTTGTTAATACAGAAAGCACAGTCATGAATATTTTGAGACATATGAGTCTATCTATTCTGAACACTTTAGGAAATATGCCAAGTAGTGGAATCTCTAGGGCAAAGAGTGTGGACATTTTAGTCCTTTTTTTAAAAGTATAATTCCAAATAATTTTCCAGGATGGTTGGATAAATTCATAGCTTTCTCAACAGTATCCCTATTTTCATGCAGTTCCTCCAGTATTGACTGTTTCCATCTTTTGTCACTTTTTCTAAAATGCTGGGTGTGAATATAATGGTAATGGGAATTTGAAGATCTTCCTTGCATCTGAATGTAATCACATGGAGCCTGTGCTGGGAAGAGTTTGCTAAATGGGTGGAGCAGGAAGGGGTGGAGTAGAGCTGAAAGGAAGCTGGGAGTCAGAACAATTAGAATGGAGGGAGGAGAGAAGGCAAAGGCAAGGAGACAGCCAGGGTGGTGAGTGCTTGTTTATGGGAAGGCTTTGGGATGATGTTGCTTTCTGCACTGTTATTACGTATAGATTTCTTTGTTGCTATGATGAATTTGGTTTGGTTTTTTTTTTTTTGGTGTTGAGATCTAGCTTTCTGGTATCTGAATAAATGTTTTGCTTCTTTCTTCCAAATGGAGAGTCTGCTATATTTTGCAATTCAGAATTACATTGGCATATTCATAGTTGCTGTCAGTGCTGTGAATATTGTCTTGGCGATACAGTGAAGTAAAATGTTGGAGTTGTTTTGATGTGTATTTTTCTTTTAGTAGAAATTTGAACAATTTTTCATATGGTTGTTAATAGTTTGAAATAGTTTCTTTTGAAAACTGTTCATATTCTTTGACCACTTAGTCATAAGGGAATTGTTCTTGGTCTTATGTTTGTATTAACTATATGTCTGAGATATCAGATTCATATTACATATAATTGATTTTTTCACAGTCAACAATTCCCCTTCTCACCCTAGTTTCATTGATTTTGTTCATAAAAAGCTTTTCAGTTTCACATACTTGAAATTTTCCATTTTATCTTTCATAGTGTCCTTTATCCCTTATTTGGTTAAGAATTTTCCAGGAAATATTGTTTGTTCATGGTGTGGATGTTCCAAGTGCTATTCTACATTAATTAATTTTAAGGTAATTGAAGCTTATCTTTCATGAATTAAAACTATTTTGTTTAATTGTAAAGTTAAAACCACAAACAATTAAAAAAAAACATGAAACAAAAGAAAAAAATCTTATTTCAAATCCTTAGGTTTTAATAAGGCAGAAGAACCAAGTACACTAATAAGCAAACAATTATGCTTAGTCTAGTAAATTTGAATCATTCTTTATATATCTTGGAAATGAGACCTTTATTAGAGAAAAATTGTTGCAAGGATTTTTCCTCAGTTACCTGTTTCCCTTCTAATTGTTACTACATTATACTCAGTTGCTCAAATACTTTTAAATTTTGTATAATCAGAATTGTCTAATTTATCTTAAGTAACTGTCTCCACTACTTGTATAGTCACAAATCCCTTCTTCCATGTATCTGAAAAGTAGTTTCTTTTTTCCTCTTTTAATTTATTTATGATATGATCTTTTATATCTAGGTCATATGTCCTGTGCAGCTTATCTTAGTTGGCATATGGTATAAGATGTTGGTCTAAACCCAGTTTCCGCCAGACTGCTCTCTAGTTTCCCAGGAATCATTGTAAAATAATGAGTCCTTCCCCCACTTAGTGGGGTCTTTGAGTTTATCAAACACTGTACTAATGTGTGTTTCCTTCTGTATATTGTGCACCTACTCCACTCCACTGATTGACCTCAGTTTTTTAACTTGTATCTTATCATTCTAATGATTACTGCCTTGTAGATAATTTGAGATATGATAACAACAGACTTCTTTCTGCTTTTTTATTATTATCCTTATTATTATTATTTATTATTATCCTTACGATTATTATCCTCGAGATTCTTAACTTTTTGGTCCTCCATAAGAATTTCACCATTTTTTCTAGCTCTCTAAAATATTCTTTTGGGAATTTGATTGGTACATCCTGCTCCTTTTAATTAGCCTAGAAGTCCACGTTAAGGAAAAGGAAATGATATTTGACTTACTGGACTAAGTTCTCAGGATAAAAAATGTGTAAATCTTTCAGTTGTGCCATCTTAACAAGGACCTGTATAAAGTCCTGCTACAGCTCCTGTTTCAGGGTTTCCAACTTATTTGAAAATAAATGTTGTTCTGGTTATTATTTATTTGTTTTCTATAATTAATCAGGGAACTCTGGTTCAGGATAGGTTAATGGAATTTTTAAAACAGATTTTAAATATTATAATCCCATTTGTTTACTCACCATCTGCTCTCCCAATCACCCATGCTAGTGTCAAACTTGAACTTCCCTTGGAGGGGCCGAGCCTCAGAGGGCCTTGATGTTTGGAGATAAAGCTGGAGCAAGTTCATTTGGCACCTTTTTCAAGTTGGGGAGTGCCTCGGGCTAAAACAAGGAAATTATTTTTCTTTCACTAATGAACAAAATCTACTTTGGGGCCAGGGAATTTTTCCAGGTTATAAGATTCAACCCAAGTGGAAAGCTCAGCTGATGTTTCCTACAAAAGTCAGATTCAAAGACTACATGAACTAATTTATTTTTTTCTTTCCATGATCATAATGAATCCTAAAGTTAGCTTGAAACTGGGAGAACAAAAGTCTTTTGTGCTGGAAGAAAGGCATGGGTAAGATGCAGACTCTGATAGCCTTGACTCAAAAGACTATTGAGCCCCAGGAAAGAATATGTAATGAGCTTCACTGACCACTCTCAGTCTATTTGACTGTCAGATGGACATTAACTCTGCAAAGACTGGGAGTGTACAAAGAACACAGTTATGGTAATCATTCCATTTCCTCAATGTTGGTGAGTGGCAAGTTGAGAAGGCATCAGGCACAGTCCCTTTGTAATTAGTAACAGCTGGGAGCCCTATAAGCAAGCACTACTAGAAATGGATAGAGTCATGAGAATTATTGGTACTTTCCACAAAGCTTTTCTGGGTGACAAGCCCTTTCTGCCTCCACTTTTAAAAAAATTATTGATGTGTTTTCATTTTCTGACAAACTACTCTCTCCAATGACACCTCCTCCCTCTAGTTAAGCAATCACTATGACTCAAAAAATCATAGAATTTTAGAGTTCAAAGGACCTTAGCGACCATCTGGTCCAACCCATATCTATCAAGGAATCCCTACAACCCATCACAACATTTTCTGACTTCTGTGTAAAGAATTTAATTGGAGAATGACTGAGCAAGTTGTGGTATGTGACTGTGATGGAATACTACTGTGCTATAAGAAATGATGAGCTCAATTATCTTAGAAAAAACATGGAAAGACTTGAACAAAATACTGAAGAGAGAATTAAGCAGAACCAAGAGAACATTGTCTATAGTAATAAGCAATGTTGTTTGAAGAATGACTTTGAGCAAATAAATCATTTTGACTATTATAAATACCCAAATTAGCTATAAAGGATATAAGAAGACAGATACGATCTGCATCTAGAGAAAGAACTGATAAACAGAAATATAGAGAGAATAATACATGCATGCATATATATGTATATGTGTATATATGTATATGTGTCTGCATATATTCCTATTTATGTTTAATGGTAGCCATCTCTTAGGCAGAGTAGAGAGGGAAGAAAAAAAGGAAAAAAAGAAATTTACATGATAACTATTATATATATATGAAAGGAATGACAAGTTACACATAATAGATTTGCAGTTTCATGTGTAATCATCTTTTTTATTATACTGTTATGGAAATACTTGTTTTCTTCCATAAATTAAAAATAAAATAAATGTTTAAAAGGAAAGAAATTGAAGATATTCTATTTCCTCAGAAGGCAGCTTATTCTAGTAACAGATAGTGCTAATTGTTCTTTACTTCAAGCCTAAATTTGCTTCTATTTGACTTCCACTCACTGCTTATGGTTCTGCCATCTCTGAACAAATAGATCAAAGTTAATGCCTCTTTTGCCAAACAGGCCTGAAATATTTGAAGAAAGTTATCACATCTCTTCTCCAAGCCAAACATCCCCAGTTTCTTCAACCACTGCTAATATGATGTGAACCTGAGGCCCTCCACCATCCTGGTTGCCCTCCTCTGTAGCTTTTCCAGCTTATCAATGTCCATTCTAAACTGTTGATTCTAGAACTGAATGCAAGTCTCCAGAAATGGTCTGACTAGGGCAGAGCACAGTGAGGCTATAGCCTCCATATTCTTGGAAGCCATACCTATCAATGCAGCCCCAAATAACTTCAGAAATTAGCTTTATCAACTGCCATATAATATTTCTGATATACACTGATCTTGCCTCCACTAAGAGTCCCAGACCTGTTTCAAACAAAGCGTGTTTCCCTCACCTTATACTTGTGAAACACTATGAATATATATGATAAATAAATACTATAAAACAAGCATAAGATACTCCTTTTACCAGGTGTTATGCTGGTAAATGTTTAATTACTGGCATATGTATAGCTATGTAGTTATAATGCATCACATACATACACGTATCTATTTATACACATATACACATGTATATATACATATATATCTGTGTGATACACTTTACATTTAATATGTATTACTAACATTCCCCCCCTCATCACTTTCTTAAGTCTAGGCACTCAACAAAACAATCAGTTAAGCCCTGATTTGTGGTATTTGCCAGTTTCCAAGGTGTAAATGCTCACACATCTGCTATGTCTTTCAGGACCTAAGGATGTAATTCACCAGGGCCTCATTACTTGAATTCATCAGGGGAAGCTAGATATACTCTTACTGTCCTTTTACTTTTATTTGGCATTACCTCCATTATTCATTTTTGTCCTATCGTTTCCTTTCTAGAGATCATTCTTCTTGGCATAAAAAAAAACCAGAAGCAAAATGAAAGAAAGAAAGAAAGAAAGAAAGAAAGAAAGAAAGAAAGAAAGAAAGAAAGAAAGAAAGGAAAAAGAAAGAAAGGAAAAAGAAAGAAAGAAAAAAGAAAGAAAGGAAGGAAGGAAGGAAGGAAGGAAGGAAGGAAAGAAGGAAAGAAGGAAGAAAGGAAGAAAGAAAGAAAAAGAAAGAAAGAAGGAAAGAAAGAAAGAAGGAAAGAAAGAAAGGAAGAAAGGAAGGGAAGAAAGAAAAAGGGAAGGAAAAAAGAAGAGAAGGAAAAAAGAAAGAAGGAATTGTTGAAGTCAGAGGTGGGAGAACTGGTTCAGATTTGAAAAAATTCACTTAGACCTTCTCTTTAGCCAATGGGAGCTTTATTGACACAAAAGCATACAAGCCGGAGATTTAGCAAGGAGCTAAACAAAGGCATTGATATAGGAATAGGATGAGACTTATATAGACAGAAAGCTATACATCCTGTAGGATTACGGTATAATTTTTAGGGTTTCTGAGGGGGTTAGGGAGTTAGGGATAAGAAAAACCTTACAAAATAAGGACACAGGATGAGGAGGATGAATGACACAAGATAAGAGAGACAAGGGAATCCCATGATCCAAGATGGGAGAAGACAAGGAATTTTATGGTCCAAGGATAAAGGAAAGTTTTATAACATTTCAAGATAAGGGAAGACTTTAGGGTGCCAGGGAATGAGCAACTCAACCCTTAGAGCACCTCTGTACTTTAGGGTGCCTTTAGACCCCTGGTTCTCAACCTTCCTAAAGCCACAACCCTTTAATACAGTCCCTCATGTTGTGGTGACCCCCAACCATAAAATTATTTTCGTTGCTATTTCATAACTGCAATTGTGCTACTGTGATGAATCATAATGTAAATATCTGCTATGCAGGATGTATTTTCATTGTTACAAATTGAACATAACCCACAGGTTGAGAACTGCTGAAATAAGTGAAATCAAGCACAATCAACCCACTCATTTACCATGTCCAAAGCTCTCATTCTGTCCCTTGGGACCCTCAGACCATCACCAAGAGGTAGGTAGCATGCTTCATCATGAATTAATCCTCTGTAGTTTTAATTGTTCACTGCATTGATTGGACTTAAGTTTTTAAAAGTTGTCTTTTTTTTTAACCATGTTCTTGTAATTGTTTAACTAAAATTCCATTCTTCGAAGTTTCTCAATCCCTCCTTGACCCTGGAATTTTAAACCCACCCATTCTCAGAACCCTTCTGTATGTGTCCTCTGAAAATCTGTTGTACGTATCTGACTTTGCCTGACTCTATTCTCTGTTTCTATCATAAATTCTAGGAGAGTGTAGTCACTTCCCTCTAAGGATCCCACTTTTTCCACCCCAGAAACCAATAATTAAGCATGAGCCTCCAGATGGAATCCACTTCACCCTCATCCCTGCTTAGCTTCTTTCTCTTTTTAATAATAAATCATCATTAAGCTAATGGCAAGCAAAATGGTACTTAACTCCTTGTTCCAGCTATTCAAGTGTCTTTGATCTTCACCTGATTATATCAAGTCTTTGTTAGAAACAGAACCTATGAAGCCCACAGTGGGAGGAACTTGCCAAAGATCAGAACAGGAAGGAGTAAGAAGAGGGTGAAACAGGGAGGAGCTAGTGATATTAAAGCTCAAGCATGAGCTGGAACAGAGCAGAACTGAGAGGGTGAACACTGGTGGTGGCTGGCATTCTGTTCGTATGTTCTGTCTGTGTTACTTTGTCGGATAGAAGTATTCTATTTGTTGAATTGTGTTGTCAGACAGAAGCTCTCTGACTATTGACTTTTGTTGATTTCACAGGCAGAAAGTGAATTGAGATGATAGTGTCAACAATGTGTGTGAATATTGTAACTCTGGTGAACTTGATGTGTGTGTAATTGGAGCAGGGGCTGGAGCAGGAGCTAGACCAGGAGCTAGGCCAGGAGCTGGGAGCTGCCTACCTGTGAATCTAGGTGACAGTTAGGTGAATTCAAGCAAGAGCTGGGAGCATGGAAGAAGAACCATGGAGTTTGGGAGTCAGTCTCCAGTCAAGATGAAAGGACCTTTACTTGGATGCTGGCTGAGAAGATTAAGACAATGACACCTAGGGATGGGAGACTTCTGTACTTTGTACTTTGTATCCCTTAAGGATGATTGAGTTAAGGATGATTGGAAGTCAGACTCCAGTCAAGATGAAAGAAGACTTTAGATGGGTACTTTATATTAATTAATTCAGGTTGTGACTTATTGAATGATATCTTTTGTTTAAGACTATGTGGCCACCTTAGTAATAAGTTGTTATGTTATATTGTTGTGGATGTTATACTTTGATTTCTATGAATGTTTTGCTTTAGTTTACTGTTGAATAAGTAGAGAGTTCACTATACTATGTGATCAGAACCTTAAAGTTATTCACAGTGGCAGCCCTCAGGAGAACTGCTTGGGCTTAGCTTTACACTAAGTCAAGACGTGATTGTCTACTCTGCTCTTGTCAAGCTCCAATAGATGTCTGGTTAACTGAAGTCCCTCATCACTACTATATCATGCTTTCATGCTAGGCTTACCATCTTTTCTTAGAACTTCTTGCCTATACCCTCTTTCTGTCTGGGTGGTCTACAGTATACTCCAATGACGAAAATACTTCCAGTATTCCTTTTATTTATCATCATCAACAATTTTCCACCATGCCCCACCCAAGCTCCTAGATTTCCTCACATGAATATACTTTCTTAATGCATAATTCTATGCCATTCATCTTTTACCTATCCTGTTTCTTCTGAATAAGATATTATCTTATTCCATATTCCTATCATGGATTTCCTACAACCAAAGTCTCAGTGAGATCTATAAGGTCGACTCCTTGATTTAAGACCTTTACTTCATCTTGTTACTTAAATATTTGTTTAAGTTGCATATTTGTGGCTAGATATCTGAAGTCATAAATTTCACTAATGGCACTTTCCTTGATTATTGTTTTCTGAGAACTGGGATTTTCAATTGTTATTCATTGCAGGTATTTTCTATGGCATCTAGTTTGGTAATAAATAAGCAGTTTTATTTTTCTTCCCCCAACATTTTGTGAAGAAGAGCTCATTTTCATTTCCTTGCAGACTTGAAACTACCAAAGTGAGAGGGGATTTGGAATGCTATGACTATGAATTCTATTCCCAGAATGAAAGAAAGGCTTGCTACTTGCACTGGTGTCATCTCTCCCCACTCCTGAAAATCAACTTAGGAAGTCATAAAGGGGCATGATATGTAGTTAATAAATGTTTGTTGATTGAATGATTGATTAATCACAGATCAGAAGATTACTTGGGGTGAAACAGTAAATAGGTCCCCTGCCCAGCTGTCTTTTCCTTCCCCAAAACAAACAAATGAAATTCCACAGGGCTTAACTTTTCTGATTTCACACTACATTTCAATTTTTTTTTCTTTTCTCTTTTTAAATCTTTGACTTTACCTTACGTGCTTCAGTAGTGCCCAGTGTTACCCATAGGCATTTGCCTACCCCTACAGGGCTTGAGAGATTGGTAGCCTATGTACTAGACCATGACGTGCTCTCAAGTTAATTACACTAATAATTCACTTTTACAGTATTTTAATACTTACAAAGCATGATATATTCACAATAATCCCAGGAGGTTAGTATTTGGATGAAATTTCTGTGGTTAACAATGTTACTGATTCCATCCAATAATGTAAATTGCAATCCATCTGTGTCTGCCATCCTATGCAATTTCTGTGTTCTCCCATACATAATCAATGGGATCCATCCAATATTCTGAAGGCTTTCTTGTCAATATCTCAACACGGTGTGGATTCCAATATGCAAGTATTATCATCATCTCTGTTTTATAGATGAGGAACTTTAGCCTTAGAAAAATGAAATGACCTGGCCACAATCACACTAGTAGGTGATAGAGGTAGGATTCTAACTTGAATCTTTCCTGACTCCCAATCCAGAGCTGATTATATCACTGCCTTTCCTAAATATCTTATCTGCCAGTATAGCATTCCATGAATAGTATACTATGCTCAGAGACCTAAGTAGCACAGGGCAAAAAAAGGAACTTTGTCCATTGGTTATGTTGGGGTGTGAGGGAGGTAGGGACCTTCCTCTGAGTGGTGAAGAATTTGATTCGATATTTCCTGTCTGAAGAATTATCCCTACTCTGATTGCCTTCTAAACTGCACCCTCCCGCCCTCCCCCCCCCCCAAAAAAAGAATGGTTCCTGAGGCTCACCTTGCAGCCTTCTGGAGGCACGTGGCCCAAGCACCTTCATGAGACTCTCAAGGAGTGGACAGCTCACTCACAATATAACTATGTACTGTATCCTTGGTGGTGGGACAGTTGTCTGCACTGTGGCACTGTTGAGGTTTGGAGTTTTTGGGTGCTCAGTGATGAGGTGTAGGCTCTGGGACCCTGCCCCCCTTTGAGCTCTCCTTGAATCTTTGAGGTACATACTCTGGGAAACCCCTTGAAGTCTGATTGAGTCTTCAGGAGGCATTTGCAGAGGCCATAAGTATTTCATTGTGGCTGGGCCCAAACCTGTTACTAGCCTGGCCCTCCATTGTCCATTTGCTTCCCACCCTGGAGCCTATCAAAATATCAATTCACTCCGCCTGAAGTCCCTCCCCAAACTCATTACAGGAGTCTGACCTCATAGACTCCTCCTGAAGACCCTCCCCAGGCTCCTCCTCTGAACCACCCCTAGATTCCTCTGTATATAAGAACCCATCTTCCCTCCATCTTCATGAGAGAGCTGTGGAATGGCTTGACACAGACTTTCTCTGTGAGAGAGCCACAGAATGCCTTAGCATAGACTTGAGCTGTGTGAAAGCTCCATAGAATGACCTAGCATAGACTGGTTCCTTAAGAGTTTACCCTATATGGCAAAATTGAACTTTCAATAAACTTTACTTTTTCTTTGGCTGAAAAGACTTGAGTGGAATTCTTTCCGCAGGACCCGGCATGTTGGTATTTTGGAGTCTCAGGCAGCCCTAACCCTCTTTGGGTTACCTCTTCACTCGAGACTCCCAAATACTGACACACCAAGTCTTACTGAATGAATTCTACTCAAGGCTTCTTTCAGCCAAAGTAAAGCAAAGTTTATTAAACATTTGCCATATTAGGTAGACTCTTAAGGAACCTAAGAATCTGTGACATTTGTGTTGATAAATGGGTCAGAACAATCTGATACAGACTGAGTCTGAGTTAGATTGAATCTTGGCGCCTTCATGGAGGCAAGACGGATTTATATACAGAAAGATTGTGGGAAGGATCTAGGGGTGGTCTAGAGGAGGGGTTTAAGGAGGATCTTAAGCACTGAGGTCAGACTCCAGGAATGGGATTAAGGGTGGGAAGTAGCTAAAGGCTACCTGGAGATGACAGACAATGGAGGGCTAGGCTAAGTTTAAGGGTAACAGATTTGGAGATATATATCTATATTACATATAGATATAGATATTTTGATAGGATCAAGGGTGGGAAGTAGCTGGACAATGGAGGGCTAGGCTAGGTTGAGTAACAGAGATTTGGGCCTGGGGATAATGGCCTCAGGCAAATGCCTCATCAAGTGGGAAGATTCTAGGGGGTTCCCAGAGCTTAAACCCCATCATCACCTGTCTTCCTTCCCTCTCCCCTCCCAATCCCCTGAAGTGAAATCTGTCCAAAAGTCCGTTTCAGCTAGTTATGTATGACTCTGCTTAAAGTCCTACACTGGAATGGAATTCTGGATGCATAACTGCATCTTAGGACAAGAAAGTAACACCCTTTTTGGCTACTGGATGGGGCTCTAACCTCCCCCTGCAGTAGCATGCCAGTAACATTTCTATTTAGATAAAAGCCTATTATTTCACCAAAGGGTTTAAGTGATGGCAAAATGGCATCTAAAAACAAATTAGCCTGGGACTATCCGCTTGTATTTCCCCACCCCCACACTCTCCACATACACAATTAAATCAGCTGAGCTTGGCACTAGAGAATCCCGGGCTCTTAATCTTGCCAGAAGCAAAGAATGCTGTTTACATATCTTTGGTTCAAGTTATCTCTAACCCACTTTCGTCTAGTAATTGAACAAACTAGCAATTTAGCTATAGCTAAATAAATGGGTACACAGATAGATAAACAAACAAACAAACAAATATGTAGGATCACTGAAATAAGGAGCTGGGGACTTAGAGGAAGAAGCTAATGGGAGATCATGCTGCTCCCCGGGGAATTGCAGGCAGTCTTCCAGTCCATATGCTTCTTCCTCAGGAGTTGGTGTATGACAGCTGACGCCCCCCGAGGGCCCCATTCTTGCTCTGAGGCAGCCACTGCAGTCTTGGAAAGGGCTCTGTGGCTGAGCAGGAAGGAGAAGCTCTGGGATGCCATAAAAAGCAAGGAAGGTCTGAAGTTCATGAATAACGTATGAGCTGCTGCTCTTATGTAAAGGAAATGCTCTACCCCGCCCAGGGCTTGCTTGATACTGTGTGTGGTTCAGAAAATGAGTATTTTATCCCATGGTCTAGGGCAGGGGTGGGGAACCTGCAGCCTCAAGGTCACCTGTGACCCTCTAGGTCCTCAAGTGGGGCCCTTTGACTGAATCCAAACTTCTCAGAACATGTGGTCTTGAGGCTGAAGGTTCCCCATCCCTGGCTAGGGCTAGACTCAAGAAAGTGCTCATTTCGGTGATGCAGATTCAATCTCTGACTTTAAAAACATCGGGCGCATCGGGCTTCACAATTCATTCTTTTTCTGGAAAGTCAGCAGTAGAAGCAAGTAGCCGGTACCCAGCTATGGCAGATCATTAAGGGCTTACATTTATACAGTGCAGTGAGATACAAAGGGCTTTTCTATTTATTATCTCCAAAGTTCTTCTTCTGTCCTCAAGGCCTCCTCTGTGTTCTTACTCTCTGACCCCTTGATGAAGGGAATGAATGAAGGAAAACATTATATTAAGTACTTGCTATGTATAAAAACAGTGTACTTTTGACAATGTTCAATTATGTTCAGTTGTGTCTGACTCTCTATGACCCCAGTTGAGGTTTTCTTGGCAAAGATACTGAATAAAGTGTTTTGCCATTTCCTTCTTCAGCTCATTTTACAGATGAGAAAACTAAGGCAAACGGGGTAAAGTGACTTGCCCAGGGTCACATAGCTACTGAGTATGTGGCTGGATTTGAATTTAGGAAGATGAGCCCAGATGCTTAATTTATCCCCTTTGCCACCTAGCTACCCATGCTTTAGCTAAGGATATGCTAACAGGAAGATTATTGATCAACCTGTTTCACTGAGAAGATGGAGATCACCTGAAAGAACCTCCCTTTTCCTTCCCTCCTCCTTTCTACAGTCAGAGGAAGGCTTATCCTTCTCATGGGTTCCTTGATCCCATTCTCTTCAAGACTCACATCCAAACCCCAGTTATGTCACTTAGCCATTTGATGTTACACTCATTTCACCCCTCTTGTCTCAGGTTCCTGACTTCTAACTTGGAAGGGTTGGGCTAAGTGATCTTTAAAGTCCTTTCCAGTTCCAAACATTTCATGAATCAGTAATTCTCTTTACGATATACGGGGTCTTGACCACAGTTTAAGGGGTCGAGAGTGAAAAAAGTTTAAGAAGCCATGTACCTTGCTCCAGCATGCTGTCATTCCCTTTCTTGTACAATTTCAATTTCATTCTTATGCCTGGATTTAGTGAGTTACCCTTCTGTTCAAAAATCACTACAACCTTCTAAACAAGTTTTTCTGTTTCTCTTCCCCAATCCCTCCCCACACTTCCACCCCATCAATTTTTCCTTTGCACTGCTACTAGAGAATTCTTTATTACATGTAGACGTGGCCATGTTGCTCCTCTGCACAAAAATCTCGATGATCAAATCCCTATCCCTCTGCCTGTCTGTGATTAAAGGCTCTCTCAAATCCAGCACCAACTACCTTTCCAGCTGTTCTCTGTCCTTCCTCTTCCTTCCCCTAAACATACTGCATTTTTTTATCCTATTACTTATACCTAGAATTTCCTTTCCCCTCTTCGCAATTGTTTTGCCTTAAATGCTTTTGCTTTAAACATTTAAAGCCTACTACTACTACTTATGCTTGAAAACATGACCCCTAGATGAATCTGATAATTCACCAAACTGGATATACCTTCCACCATTTGCAGATGGAAATTCATTTTGGATAATTTTTGTCTCTGTCCTTCATCTTTCCATAAATTCTCTGTAGCAGATCTACTCCATGTATTGAAGATATTTTTGACCTGTAAAGTATTGGCTCACTACTCTAAGCCCTGGGCTAATCCAAACCAGGTCCCATCCTGATTCCATCTCAGGGGTTACTCCTCAAAAATGACACATTTAGTTCATATT
This sequence comes from Pseudocheirus occidentalis, assembly GCA_028646575.1. Taxonomy (NCBI): domain Eukaryota; kingdom Metazoa; phylum Chordata; class Mammalia; order Diprotodontia; family Pseudocheiridae; genus Pseudocheirus; species Pseudocheirus occidentalis. The sequence continues at coordinate 77,372,448 of CM053598.1, forward strand.
TCCCCACCCTGAGTTTCCTCTGGGTAATTTCAAAATACAGCAAGAATATAGGTCGTACATATATAAATCTCCACAGATATAGAGTAAAGAGTTCCCAGATCCCAGATAAATACTCAAGAAAGTGCATAAAATAGATACAGACAATTCTTTATTGTACCCCCACCCCTGAAAATACAAGAAACAACAAAAAAGGACTCACAGTCCAGCTCCCCACTCCCCTATCCCTATATTCATAAATAATCAATATCTTTTCTTCTCTCTCTGGGGAGTCCCACTTTCTTCAGGGTCTTAAAGTCCTCCAGATTCATAGAACTACTCTGTAGTTTCTTCAGAAAGGAAACAAAAATTTCTAGCAGGATACATCTCCATCCCCACCAAATCCCCACCAAATCCCCACCAAATCCCCACTTGTGCCTTTTTTTTTTTTTTTGGTCAGACAATTGGGGTTAAATAACTTGCCCACTTACAGTGAGGAAGTGTCAAGTATCTGAGGTCACATTCTAATTCAGGTCCTCCTGACTACATCCTGGGTGTTCTATCTACTGCATCACCTACTCACTACCTTGTCCTCCTATTACTTAACCAAGGGGGGGGGCCCTCCAATGATCCCTCCCTTATTCTCCCATTCCCATTAATCTAAACCTCCTTCTATACCCCCCCCATTCCTTCACCCTCCCCTCTAAAGACCCCTCCCTTATTCTCTCCCCCTTCCATATCCCCTTAGTATTTTATTTCTTTCTAAATTTAGAAGACTTTTGTGCTCTTCTAGATGAGTATGTATTGTGCCTTTTTACTCCAAAGAGATACATACGGCATTCAGCCTTATGGTACTATCCTCTGGTTTGGATTTCCTGATTTGGAGGAACCATTAGGATTACTAGGCAGGCAACTCTGCAACATTCTAGTGAGTCAAGCTTTTACACAGAGATCTGGCCTTACGGTATCTTGGACTCTCCACAGAAGAAAATGAATTTGACCTTGCTAGAGAGGCACCCCCCCTTCCCATAAGACCTGTCTGTAGAAAAAAGCTCGTAGTAAAGACAGAGAGCAAAGTTCAGGTATTCTGATCCCCTCCTAGTAGAAGGTCACACTCTCTGGTTGCTCTTCCAGCTTTGGTCCCAACTGAATGATCTTCTAATTTCAAAAAAAATGAACTTTCCAGGAAATTTCCTTTCTCTTTTTAGAAGCCTGGATTTTGGAAATCTCAAAATGAAGATTTCTATTAGCCAGTGAAGTGTCCAGGAACTTTTTATTCAGACTCTGTGGTCACTCTGTTAAGACTTGCCATTTCACCAGCACTGTCCAATGAAACGTTATGTACCCTTGGCCCAGAAAAATCTCCCCTTCCTTTATCTAGAAGGCTAGGGACTTTTGACATTTCTTCAGAAAGCTGGGGTTCAGGAACTCAGCATTTGACTACAGAGTCTCCCCTTCTATCATCTCTTGGACTGAAATATTATTTCACTTTCTCTCCAAGACTGGAGTCAGGAACCTAGAGTCTAAGAACAAGTGGCTGTCGTAGGCCTCTGCTCGCAGGGAAGTTATTTATATCTCCCGGGTGGTAGAAACTTACTAGATGCCCCTGACTCTCAAAATCCAGCCCATATTCTTCTCTGTCCTCCAAATAGGGAGAAAAGGAAAAAAAAGTTTCAAGTGGAAAAAGTTACAAAGGCTCCTTTCTTCCTCTTTTATTTTTTTATTTTGGCTTTTTGGAGGGTGGAAGGCAGGGCAATTGAGGTTAAGTGCCTTGCCCACAGCCATGCAGTTAGTAAGTGTTAAGTGTCTGAGGCTAAATTTGAACTCAGTCCTTCTGACTCCAGGGCTGGTGCTCTATTCACTTTACCACCTAGCACCCCAAGACTCCCTTCTAAAGGCTAGGACTAAGGAGTATACTCTCTTGTAACAGTTCATCCCACAGATATATAACCCAAACAATCCATGACATTTAGAACTATCTTCCAGAAGGCATTAAGAGACATATTAGTACAGTGTATTAGAGGTCAGAAATCACAAAGTGTAGCGTAGTATTTACCACTATGCTCGAGAGTAATTGTCATGACCACCAAAGAGCTTTAAAGCAAAGCAAAAATTTATTGACAGGTTCGAAACTGGGTCCCACCCAATCAATTAGGTGGAACCCAGATGATTGACAGGTTCAAACCTGGGTCCCACCCAATCAATTAGGTGGAACCCTGATGCCTTCTACCGTGTCCTTTTTATCCTTAGCTCCTAAAGCAGGTGCTATGGGGTGGGTTTTGATTGGCTGGCAGATCTGTGGGACCCTTAGCTACAAGGCTCCAGGTGGGTGCAACGGTTCTGGCTGTCGTGCCAAGATGCAGGCGCCTTGAACAGGATGCTGTAATTGGGATACCATATAGTCCCATTGTTTGGAGGTGCAAGTAAGTTGCTGAGGTAAGGGAGTTTGTGATTACAGGGCATAATGACAGATGCAGAGAGGGGT
>CM053598.1:77375408-77412199 GCA_028646575.1 Pseudocheirus occidentalis
CTGAAAGTGCACCCCAGGACCACCACCCAAGACCACGATCTGGATCCAGGCCACTCAACACAAGAGCACTTAGCTCTGATCAATCGATTCAGCCCCCTTGCGGAGTCTGCAGGCCAGGGGCTCTGAAGCAGCCTGGTGGGGGCCACTGCTGCTGGTTCCAGTAGTTCCCCTCCCCCACTGCTTCCTTGCCCCAGGGGCAGAATGGCCGAACTGCTTTACCTCCCAAATTAAGTTTCAAAGTTTCAACTTTCACTAACCGTCTCTGACAGAAGCTCCCCTCAGGCAGGTGCTTTAGATTTTCTTTGAAGTAAACTCAAGCTGCTGCTTGGGAGGCTCTGCAACTCATGGCCGACCTGGGGCCTTGCCTGGCTGCCGCTGTGGTTTTGGGCTGGCCGTTCTCTGATCCACTGCCCCTTGAGCTGCCCCTTTCCCGTCCGTTCCTCACGCCTTCGCAGATGTGGGGGTGCTGGAGGCTGTAGAACCTCTGCAGGCTGGCTGCGGGGTTCGGCTCAGCTCCTTCCCACCTCCTGGGCCTGGCCGCGGTCTCGGCTTCCGGCTGTTTCAGCCTCAACTCCGGCGGCCGCACTGAGCCCCTGCTGCCGAGCTGCCTTCAGCGGAGCTGTGTTCTCTGTATTTTTGTGAGTCTGAGAGTCCTAGACTTTCCTAGACTTTGTCTGGGCTCATATTTTCTGGGTGTTTAGGGTGGTGGTATGGGAGCTGTGGGACCTTGCTGCTTTTATGCCGCCATCTTGGCTCCGCCCCCCAATGAAAGCAGTCTTAACCTTATTTGGCTCATCTTCTGCTGAACTGGCTCTGGGGGAGGGTCTCCATTGCTCTAAGCCCCAGACCACTTGAAGGTCAGGTGACCTAAACCTAGGCCTAGTGAATACTGAAGCCATTCTAGATTTGATTTTTCAGAATAGGGAAACTTCAGTATAAATTATCCCTCACACTATTGTGCTGACTGTCATGGAGTATACAAAAATGTGTAAAACCCAGTACTGTTCTGTGTTTAAGTAATTTACAATCTAGCTAAAATCTTCATTTAATCTTGCTGCCTTAAGGCATCACCAAAGTGTTGTTCAGTCATTTTTTCAACCACATCCAACTCTTTGGAACTCCATTTAGATTTTTCTTGGTAAAGAAGCTGGAATGGTTTGCCATTTCATTTTCCACTTCATTTTACAGATGAGGAAATGAAGGCAAACAGGGTCAAGCAACTTACCCAGGGTCACACAGCTAATAAGTATCTGTGGCCAGATCTGAACTCTCAGGAAGATCAGTCTTTGTGATTCCAGGCCTTGAAGTCTATCCACTGCACCACCCAGCTGCCCTGTCGTCAGAATAGATCAGTAGAATGCAAATTCCCTTGAGGGACAGGAATAATTTGATTTTTCTTTGTATTACTGGCACAATGCCTTACAGATAATAGGCATTTATTAAATGTTTCCTATTTATAGCATTAAATCTCAGGATAATACTTTTATCTACTTATTCTTTTTCCTCTCCTTAATTCTGCTCTCTCCTTGATCTTTCTTCTATCTTGTCAGTTAGTAGCAGGGAATGAGAGGCATTAGAATCAATTAGAGAAGTGGAAAGGTCAGAGAAGAACTGGCGATCAGAGTAACTGTAGTCGCTTTAAACATTCCAGGTCGATGGTGCTTTACTCATTCCTAATGCACAGGAACCAGAAAACACTCAGATTTACCCATATTATGTACCTGCATATATCCCCCAAATGTGATCAGTAATTCTCCCTTCCTTTTTCAGTATTTCAAGAATGGTCTCCACTCCTTTTCCACTCTCTCCTCTTCTTCCATCTCTTCCCCAGCTGTTTTGTAGCTCATATCAGTTATACTCCAGAGGAAATTCTATTGCCTCTCCCCAAGCCAGCTTGATTGATGCCTGACATTTAGGAAGACTACTTCAAGAAAGTCCCAGCTGTGTTTCCCTTTACTTCCTCCTCTCTGGTCCCCTTCTCCACAGCCTCCTTGCCAATCACCTTACCATTGCCCGGGCACCCTTTCCTCTCCACGCATCCGTATAGTTCTAGAACTATGAATCAAATCAGTTCTACTATTGTTCCTGGAAGAGTAGGTCAGTCTATTCCTTCATGGTCCCACTCACCCCGTTTCCCCACCAGAATACCCTTCTATGGCTGCCGGTCCCCTATGGGTATTGTCTTTCTATCACTAGGAAGGAAGGAAGAAAAGAAAGAAGGAAGGAAAACAAGGAAGAAAGGAAACAAGTATTTACTAATTGCTTACTCCGTGCCAGGCACTATTCTAAGAGCCTTCCAAATATTACCTCATTTAATCTTCACAGCAACCCTGTGAGGTAGGTGCTATTATTATTCCCATATTACAGATGAGGATCCTGAAGTGGACAAAAGTTAAGTGACTTGTCTAGGGTCACATAGCTAGTAAGTGTCTGAAACTGGATTTGAACACTTGGGTCTTCCTTTTTAATTTGCTGTTTCATTCACTCATTTAATATCTGTCCTAAAATGGCATTCATTGAATCTATATTGATTGAATACCTACTATGGGCAGGGACATGTGATAGGTATTATGACAGTTGCAAATAACTATGGCTTCAAGTTTTCAAAATAGATGGGCATGCAAGAGCACATATGTGCCAAGTTACTTGAAAGTACAAAGCCAAAGGGGTATTTGATAAGTACCTGAGGCATGCCACAGACACCAAAGTCCTATGGGAATGGCAAATCTCATGAATCTGGGATAGTTCAATGGAGGCAAAAACTTACAACCCTATCCCAGTGATACTTTACCATTTACACCATTTACCATTTACCATTCCACTCACTAAAGTCCTTTGGAATTCCGTTGGGTAGGGATAACTGGAATCTTAAGAACAAATGGGAGACTTATCCAGACACATCTTTTACCCTGTTTTTTCTTATAAAGGAATAGTGTTAGGCAATACAAAGAGGTTTCTTGTGCACAGGAGAACCTGGCCCCAACATGGACATAGGAGAAAGAAGGACAGGGAGAATTGGCATCAATGAGAGAAGTTCCTCTGGATTCCATATGTCTTGGTGCAGGATTTGTCTGCTTGGTACAGAATTTAAAAAATTAATATTTACATGCAGCATTTTATAAACATCACTCATTGATTTTTTTCTCATCCCATCAGTATTCTTATGTGGAATAGAGGAGCTCAAAATTGAATAACCTATAGAGGACCCCTAAAGAAAACCCACTCACATTTTAGATGTGTTTAGGTATATAACTGGTACATTTTAAAGGGTGTTAATTGCATGAAATCAGTATTTTAAAAAGATATCACAGTTAAAAGAGAAAAAACCCTTGACCTGTCTAGTCACTTCTAGCAAGGTCTCAACTCTCAACCCAATCCACAAGTTCTTTTTTGCCAACAGAACAAATCCTCCTGTAGCTATTGACAAAGGATGGTTTTCATTCATTACTCTTTCCCCTATCTCCCACAACCCCAGACCCCTAGTTATCTTGAGATTATGGATAAATTTTGGAATGGAACCATGATCTTGTCAGTTTGGATGCTCCCATTCATGGCTACTCATCCTGTGTTATACTCGCTCATGTTCTGCCTTAAGTTTCTTACCAGAGACATCTCCTCCCTCACCTACTCACCTCCCACCATGTGCTAGAGGCACTCCAATGGAATGGTATCAGTAAACTGTTCTGGCTATCCATCTGTCATCTTTTGCCCTCCCAACATGACCAACCCAGCTTCATTTTTCTATCATATATGTCTACAATATTTGTTATTCTTATTTCTTCTTGAAAGATTCTCATATATTATAATTCAGTCTGCTCACACTCACTGATAAACTCTGGGATCTAGAGATGACTAGATACCTGCAGTATTCTCTGTGCTTCCCAGAGCCTTGGGGTCCCACAAAGTGAATTCACATAGAGGTTTACCATCCATGCTACCATCTTTGTGAGGGCTCCTTGGGGGTCATGGAAGCAATAGCGTCTCCCTCGAAGTTATGCTTCCTGGCTGCCCTCCGGGCACCTAAGGGGGTTGGGGCTCCCCTCATTTTTGTGATAGGTAACAGAGCACCCCCCACCTGAAATCTCCACTGGAACAGCTTATTGCCCCATGGTGTTTCTCTGTTATGCCTTTAGAAGCTTTTATTTGAACTTATCTATTGTCTGTTCTCCCATGCATTCAGTTGAGTCTGTGCACAGAATTATAAGAAGCTATTAATTAACATTATTAATTCTATTAATTATAATTAATTAATTCTATTAATTATAATTAATTAATTTTATTAATTATAATTAATTCTATTAATAAGCACAACCAAATTTTTAAAAGGCCTATCCTATTTAATGTGGGCATAAAATGCTTGTTGTATCTCTTCATTGATATGCCATAGCCTCTATTAGAAATATATAGGGAATGCAGTATATTGACTTGAACAATTCCTACCTGCCTCATTTACTTAAATGAGAAAGGGAGTATGGGGGACCAACTGAACTCAGGAGATCCCCTGTGTAGGCCTCAATTTCCTTTTCTATCAAATTATGGTCTCAGAGGTCCCTTCTGCTCCTAACCATCAGTTATTTTAGAAAGGAATTAAGTAGAGGTAAAAAACCCAAAAAACCCCACAACCTACCTATTTCTTCCTAAGTCTTTGTCTTTAATGGATCAGAAACAGGAGTGATGAAGACAGAGGGAACAACTATAATCTAATCTTGTACAGGGATGGATGGCACATAAATTGCTATAGCACAAACTGTTACAAATGTTGATGACATTCTAGCTTTCTCTTCATCTCATAAACCCTTGACATCCTCCCTTACTCTCTTTTGTATTTGTAATCTCTTATAGTAAAGAGGCCCTTCTTCTTTCCAAGGTCAACCTCTATACACGTGCCCTTGAGTCCATCCCCTTCTGTCTTCTCCAGTAGATTGTCCCCTCAATCATCCTCTCTACCTCTCTAATCTTTAACCTTTCTCTATCTACTGATTGCTTCTCTATTGTCTTAAAACAGACCACATTCCCTAATTTAAAACAAAACAAAAAATTCTACACAGGATTCTACCATCCCCTCAAGCTATTTTTCTATAAGTATCTTCCCTTTCTCATCCAAATTCCTGGAAAAAACTGTCTGCATTCTTTAATTCTTTATTTACCTAAACTTCCATTCCTCTCACTTCTCAGCTTGGCAATTAGGCTAATCACTCAACTGAAATTCTTCTAACCAAAATTACCAATGATCTCCAATAATTAATGAATTAATAAATAATACCAATAATTAAGAAATTACCAAATCTAATAGTTTTTTCTTAGTCCCTATCCTTTTGCTACATTCAATACCATTGACCATACTTTTGTCTTGGATACTGTTCAACCTGGGTTTTTGTGACACTCTCTCTCCTTGTTCTCTTTCTGCCACCTGGCTGTTCCTTCTTATTCTCTTTTGCTGGGTCACCATGCAAATCACACCCCCTTAATTGTAAGTGTTTCCCATAGCTCTGTCCTGGTTTCTCTTCTCTCTGCTATCCTTTCTCTCATTCACCTCAACATCTCTTATGACTTGAATTATCATTCTTTGGCAGACAACTCACAAATCTGTGTTTCAAGTCCAAGTCTCTCTCCTGAAGCTCAGATCTGCATCACTAAATGTCTGCTAACAAACACCTCCAGGCCAACTCTGCAGAATCAACAAACAACAAGCCTGGGGGGCAGATGGGTTATGAGGCAGCCTTAGCCTTAGAAAATTTCATTTTTCAATTGGTACACCAATGCATTGTTGTGGAGTTGTAAACTGATCCAACCATTTTGGAGAGCAATTTGGAACTAGGCCAAAAGGCTATAAAAATGTGCATACTCTTTGACCCACCAACACCACTTCTAGGGCTGTATCCCAAAGAGATCATACAAATAGGAAGAGGACCCACGTGTACAAAAATATTTATAGCAGCTCTTTTTGTTGGGGGAAAGAATTGGAAATTGAAGGGATGCCCATCAATTGGGGAATGGCTGAATAAGCTGTGGTATATGAATGTAATGGAATACTATTGTGTTATAAGAAATGATGAGCAGGCAAAGTTCAGAAAAACTTGGAAAGACTTTTATGAATTGATGCTGAGTGAGGGAAGAAGAACCAGGAGAACATTATACACAGCTTCAGCCACATTGCATAATGACTAACTTTGATAGACTTGGCTCTTCTCAGCAGTGCAAAGTTCTAAGACAGCTCCAAAACACTCATGATGGGAAATGCTATCCATATCCAGAGAAAGAATTACTAAGTCTAAATGCAGATAGAAACATACTATTTGCTTTTTTTTCCTTTTTGTTTTGTTTCTTCTTTCACATAGTTTATTCCTTTGGTTCTAATTCTTCTTTGCAACATGACTAATCTAAAAATATGTTCAATGTGAACGCATATGTAGAGCCTATATTAGATTGCATGTCATCTTTGGGAGGGGAGAGGGACAAAATTAGGAACTCAAAAGCTTATGGAACTGAATGTTATAAACTAAAAAGAAATAAATGCTTAAAAATGTTTTTCAGACAGTGAGGGTCTAAGCACTAAGTAGGAGAAGATTGAAGGACCTTCCATTGTAGTGGGACACCAAGTACAGCTGTGCTGACCAGATGTGGCTTCCTGGAAAAGGAGCTACCACACATCTAAGTACAATAGTGAAGGAAGGGGACCCTGTTGGCTGTGGACACTTGTAGGAGAGCTAAGTCCCTGGTTTCAGTGTCAGGGCAGAGAGGACAATTAGAGTTTGCAGCCACCTGAGGCGCTCCAGGGAGAAAGATCATTTGTGGGACAGTGTGGCTGGGGGTGTAGCCATGGCTCAGGAGTGAAGAGTAAAACCCAAGGTTGGGTCCCAAGATAGATGTCAGAAAATAACAGTGAGAAGGACCTGAAACCTGGGGCATCATTCCCTGTACCTAAGGACTGCAACACCAATAGCAGCTAAGAATAATAAAATATTAATAAATTAAATAAAATTTTATTATATTATAATAAATAAAATAAAAATAATTAGATAAAATAAAAATAAATAAAAATGAATAAGCAAAGGAGACAAAACCCAACCATGGTTACTATGGGGATAGAGAACATCTGGGTACATATTAAGAGGAAGGTAATGGAGCTAAAAAAAAAAAAGCTACTCCAAATGTCTTTTTGCTTTTTTGGGAGGGAGGGAGAAGGTCGGGCAATTGGGGTTAAGTGACTTGCCCAAGGTCACACAGCTAGTTTTTTGTATTAAGTGTCTGAGGTCACATTTGAACTCAGGTGCTCCCAGGACCAGTGCTCTATTCACTGAGCTACCTAGCCACTCTGTCAACAAGAAATGTCAAATGGTCCCAAGCACAAAAAGAGTTCTTGGAAGAATTTAAAAAGAAATTTAAAAATCAAATAAGAGAGACTAAGGAAAAATTATGGAGAAAATAAGAACCATCCAAGAAAATAAAGATTATGAAAAGAGAGGCAACCAACTTGAAACAGAGAATAAAAAAGCTTAAGGATGAAAATAATTCCTCAAAAACTAGAATTGGACAAGTGAAAGCTAATGGCATTCTAAGACACCAAGACATCATAAAACAAAATCAAAAGAATATAAGATAAAATGAAATATCTCATCAGAAAAAACAACTGATCTGGACAACAGATTGAGGAGAAGTAATACACTAATAGCCAAAGTGCCTGAAAATTATTATAAAAGAAAGAATCTTTATACAATATCACAAAAAAAAAATATCAAGGAAAACTGCCATGAAGTTCTAGAACAAGGAGGCAAAGCAGAAATAGGAAAAAAAACATACATTGATCACCACCTGAAAGAGCTCTCAGTAGAAAATTTACAGGAATGTCATGGTCAAGTTTCAAAACTCCCAGGTTAAGGAGAAAATATTAAAAGCAACAAGGAAAAAAATTAAAATACCATGGAGCCACAATAAGGATTATACAAGAACTAGCAGCTACTACATTGAAGGACTGTACGTCTTGGAACACTATATTCCATAGAGCAAAAGAGCTGGAATTATAACCAATTGTAACTTACCCAGCAAGTTAAGTATAATCTTGAATGGAAAAAAAAAGGATATTTAATGAACTGAAAGACTTTCAGGTTTTTGTGACAAAATCCCTAGAACTTAAGGGAAAATTAAACATCTAACATCCAGGAGAAATATAAGGTAAACATTAAAGATCAATTGTAAGGGACTCAAGAAGGTCAAATTGTTCACTTAACATATGTGAAAATATTAGCAGTGCCCTCATGATTACCGTCATTATTTGAATAGCTTGAAAGAAAGGCTTGGGCTGAATTGAGTATGATGGGGTGGTTCTAAAAAAATAAAACTGTGTAGGAAGAGATAAAAAAGGAGTAATTATGTCATACAAATGAGGCATAAGAGGAAAAACTGATACAAAATAAGCTAGTGGGGGTAGGGTGGGTAGTGCTGGAACCTTACTCTTATTGAGGATGGGTTAAAGAAGGAAATATATATATTTAGAAGGGTATAAAAATCTTCTAAATTCAGAAAGAAATAAGAGAGCAAGGGGATATGGTGGGTGGGAGAGGATAAGGGAGGGATGTTTAGAGGAGTAGATAGGTTAAGAAATAGGAGGGCAAGGTAGCAGGTAGAAGTAAAGCAGAGGAGCGAGAAGACAGGATCAATAGGGTGAGAAGGATAGTGAAGAAAAAAGAAAGGAGGAAAATACATAACAAGTAATCACAGCTTAGACTGTGAACGGGATGAATTTACTCCTAAAATAAAAACAGATAGCAGATTAAAAATTTGAATTCAACAATATTTTGCTTTCAGGAGACATTATAAAATGAGAAATACACACAAAGATAAAATAAAGGGCAGGAGTAGAATGTATTATGTAAAAAAAAAGCCAGGATAGTGATCATGATTTCAGAAAATAGATTTAATTAAAACTGAAAAATAGAGAAACTATACTATATATCAGCAATATTATTCAATATTGTTTTAGACCATTTAAAATACCTACACAGAATAAAATTTCTGAGTACATGCCTGCCAAAATAGACAGAGAGGAAAAAAAAAAACAACTTACACAGACAAACTTTAGGAGAGGATGTGATTAGGTTGGAATAGTGGTGTGGTGTAGGAAACAATGAAATGGTTGATTTACAAAAACATGGAAAGACTTGTACTTATGAAGAAAAGTGCCATCTATTTTCAGAGAAACAGATGACAAGTGAAAATAAGCATAGTATGGTCTTACACATACGTGTATGAGTGTATATATATATGTTTATAATCAGCTATTTATATGTCTATACATTCACATATACATGTGTGCACACATACATATATAAATATACACACATATATGTATGTACACATATATAAATATACATACACACACTTAATTGTAACCTTCTTAAGGGGGGAGGAAAAAATAAAGTAAAAAGTGCACAGCAGAAAACAAAAGAAAATCAACAAGGAAGCAAAGAAAAGATGGACAGCTTTGAAAACAATGTGTAGTATTTATCATATAGGTTTCCTTGAAATGGAAATTTATTGTTTTATATTTTATCCTCTCTTACAGTTTGCTGTATACACAGCAATGTTGGTTGTTTTTTTTTTTTTGCCTTTTCTTACATATCTAGGTTTTCTCCACCCCTGATAAAATGCAGAGCTATTCTATGCAGAGAATAGTGATTGTTCTTTCTCCACTCAGTGTAGAAAGCACAGTGCTTGGCATCTTGTATGAGCTTAACCAGTTCTTATTGATTGATGTGTATACATACATCTCTTTGAATGTTAATAGGATTGACTATTGTTTATTTATTGCTGAATATTTATCACTAACATGGCACAAAGTTCATGTAGGTGACGCAGTGAGTAGAGTGCCAGACCTGAAGTTAGAAAGACTCATCTTCCTGAGTACAAATCCAGAATCAGACACTTCTGATACAGGTAACTGTATGACCCTGGGCAAGTCACTTAACCCTGTTTGCTTCTGTTTCCTCATCTGTAAAATGAGCTGAAGAAGAAATGGCAAACTACTCCAGTATCTTCGCCAAGAAAACCCCAAATGGCATCACAGAGAGTCAGACATGACTGAAAAAAACTGAGCAGCAGCAATAAACATGGCACATGCCCCAGAGATGTGCTGTCATCAAGCTTGAACCACCTCTCAAAAGCTGGTTGTTAAATTTCCCTTGTGAGGATTCACACCTCAGAAATTAGCAAAGGACAGGAATCAGGGTTTGCTTTATTGTTTTCTAGATTTAAGAAAGTGATAAAAAATTAATAATACAGATTAAAATGTAAAATATTGTGCACACATTTTTTTTCCCTCTGGAAGAAGTAGAAAGTATTTATATGTATTTATTTTTATATTAAAATTATTCATGTATTTATATACATATATGTATATAAGTATTTATATGGGACCTACTATATGCCAGAAACTCTGCTAAGTGCTTTGCAATTACTATTCTTTTGATCCTCTGTAAAGGAAATGGGACTTTGAAGAACTTCCCTGCCCCTTAATAGACCTAAGGGGAGTTTGAAGACCTTCCCTACTATGAAGATAAACTCTGCCCCCTGATAGGCTGAATGTAGTCACATGGAGCCTGTGGTGGGAGGAGTTTGCTGAAAGGAAGAAGAGCTGGCAGGAAGCTGGTCAGAGCTAGGGGAGAGAGGACGCTCAGGCAAAGAGAAAGAGAGGTTTGTGAGTAAATATTGATCTTGTATTGGTTTGTGGGAAGGCTGAAGGATGCTGTGGCTCTCAGCATTATTATGGCTTCTGAATATCTTTGGTACTGTGATGGAATCGGCTTACTGGTGTTGGGATTTGGTTTTCTGGTGTCTGAATAAATACTTCAGTTCTATCCTCTATCTGGAGAGTCTGGCATATTTTGCCATCAAACATCATGTGATACTTATAGTCACGGTCTTTATTGTAGGTGCTGTAAATATTGCATTGGTGCTGCATCCTCACAACAGCCTTGTGAGATAGGTGCTGTTATTATCCCCATTTTAAAGTTGGGAAAACTGAGGCAAATAGAAGTTAAATGACTTTCCCCAAGGTCACACAGCTAGTAAGTATCTGAGGCCAGATTTGAACTCAGGTTTTTGTTTTACTCTAAGTCCAGCATTCTATCTGTTATACCACCAGCTGTGTCTGGAAAGCCAGTTGTTAAACATTTTTCTGCACGCTCTGCTCCCTTTTCACAAGCTACAAAATTTTCGTAAAAATGTTAGTGAATATGTTTATGTGTGTGCATATGGATAGTTCTAGGTATGAATATTCCTATAGGTATCTATATACAGTAATGACAATTTCTTTTCCTTCTAAAGTTTTAGGAAGGATGCGTTCAAGACTCACTTCTGACACAAACTGGCTGTGTGACCCTGGTCAAATCACTTAACTTTTTAATAGGCAAGGTAGCTCTCTGAGATTATAAGGTGCACTAAGAGAGGGAATTTTCTCACCTGCAGCAACCAAAACCAGTGAAATTTTAGACCAGAAAAAATATAACATACACAATAAGTATAACCACAATACAATACAATTTAAATACAATGAAATTCAAAGTAATTTGCCTTTGGAATTGTCTGTGGCTTACCCAGGATCATGTGGTTAGTAAAATGTTACAGGCAAGATTTGAACCCAGGCCTCCTGACTCCAAGCCCAGCACTCTGCCATACTGTCATATTAATATGTGTGTGCACACATGCCTATATTCAATTCAGCAAATATGAAATACCTATCACTCAGTAGGCACAGTGCTATACAAGGGGGTGACAAAAGCAAAGATGAGCCAGTCTCTGTCTTTGAGGAACTGACATTATTCTTTCTAGATATTTTGTTAAGGAAGGAGAAATAACTACATACACATACATGTATCCATATGTATATACATATATATGTATGTGTATATATATAAAATTTATATACATCATATACAAAACTGACCTGGAGAATTTCATCTCTTCTTTTTGTGATCACTTACACATGGTCCCATGGGTCTAGAATTCACTCCTTTCCCAGTCATCTTTGCCTCAAAGAATTCTTAGCTTTCTTCAAAGATCATTTCAAGTACAAACTTTAATACAAGGTTTTTCCTTGTCCCCCTGTTTCCTAGCGATCTCTTCCTACTGTAATTCCTTTGGATAACTTTGTGTATGTAATGAATGGTCCAGCATTACCACTGCAAGGACTCTGGGCTCACATGAAATGGATCCAATCTGACCCTGGGGACTGATCCAAAAAGGGGTGAATTTCTATCTTTGACATTTGCTCCCAATGTGCAGTTTAATTCCAAGGAAATCTCCTGACTAAGGCTTAAAGGTTAACATTTAGATTTCCCCACATGTGGGTAATAGCTTCCTCAACTCCTATACAAGCTCTTGATATATTTATAAGTACTGTGTATGGGACAACCTTTATTTTACTTCTCACAGAAAATGTGTAATACTAAAGATCATACCATAAAAAAATTGGTAGAGGAACATATCACATACCTTTTGCACCTCTAGGTAGGAGATGAATTATTAACCAAACAAGGGAGAGAGATAATTAAGAAAGATAAAATGAGATAAATTTGATTAGATGGAATTAAAAAGATTTTGCACAAACCAAATAAATGCATCTAAGAAAGAAAGCAATTCAGTGGGGAAAATTTTTATATAAAATATCTCCGATAAGAATTTGTGATCCAAGATATGTAGACAACTAAAAGAACTGTATTAAGTCCAAAAGATTTACCCAATGGTAAAGTAGCCAAAGGGTGAGAATGACCAGGTCTCAAAAGAATTGTAAAAACTATTAACAACTGTATGAAAAAATGCTCCGATCACTACTAATAGGAAAAAAGAATTGAAATAACTATGAGGTTTCATCTCATACCTAATAAATTGGCAGAGATAAGCAGAGATGAGAATTGTCTCTGCTGGAGGAATTGTGGAGAGACGGGTATAAGAATGCATTTTTGGATCTGTGAATTGATACAATTATTCTGGAAAGTTATTTGGAATTATGTAAATAAAGTAATGAAAATGTCTACACTCTTAGACCCAGAGATTCCAATGTTAGGTATAGACTCCAAGGAGATCATTGTCAAAAGGAAAAACACCTTACACAATAAAATATTTCATTTTTTCAGAAAGCACGGGAGTATCATAGTGCATAGAATGCTGGATCTGGAATTATGAAGCTCTAAGTTTAACTATGTACTCAAACAGTTAAGCTGTGTGATCCTGGGCAAATCACTTAACCTCTACCTGCCTCAGTGTCCTCAACTATAAAATAGTGATGATAATAATAGCACTTACCCCTCAAGGTTGTTTTGAGGATCCAATGAACACATATTTGTAAAGTATTTAGCACTGTGCCTGACAAGTGCTTAATAAATAGTAACTTCTTTGCTTCCTTCCTGAAACAAAAAATTGGAAACAAAGCAGATACCCAGAAGTTGGGAAATGACTAAAAAGTATTGTAGTATATGAATTTGTAGTAGAATATTACCATGGTGTAAGAAATGATAAACATGATGAATACAGAGAAACATGGAAAGATTTACACCAATTAACGCAGTGAAGTATGCAAAACCTGTAACGGCGTAAATGGAAAAAAAAATCACTAGAACAAAAAGGAGCAGAAAAGGAATTAATGAAAAAAAAAGATATAAAAGAAAGAGGCTTGGTGGTACCAGAACTTAAACTATATTATGACAGGAATTTTCAAAACTTTCTGGTACTAGCTAATAAATAGAAAGGTTAGATCAGTGGAATGGAGTAGACATATAATCTACACAGCAAACAAATATAGTTACTCAGTGTTTCACAACTATAAAGATTTAAGATTTTGGGATAAGAATTCATTATTTGGTAAAAATTGTTGGGGAAACTAGAAAGCAGTAGGGCAGAAACTGGACATAGACCGATATCTTACACCATTTACCAAAACAAGGTTAAAATAGATATATGAGTAGACATAAAAAGAGATATTGCAAGAAAATTAGGACATTGAACAAAGTATTTATCAGACTTGTAGATAGGTGAACAACTTATAAATAAACAAGAGACAGAGAGCAAAATCAGGTGTAAAAAAATGAAGCGAAGATCAGAAGGAAAGCAGAAAATTTTGGGGAAAATTTTATAGACAGTTTCTCAGGTAAAGGTTTCATATCTAAAATGCATAAATATCTTTGTCAAATCTATAAGAATATAAGTCATTACCCAAATGATAAATTGTCAAAGGATATGAACAAGCAATTTTCCAATAAAGAAATCAAAACACCTTGTAGTCATATGATGAAATGCTCTAAATCATTGTTGACTAGAAAAATAAAAACAAAAACAACTCTGAGATAACATTTTACACCTATCAGATTGGTGAAAATGGTTGAAGGTGAAAGCGATGTGTTGGAAGGAATGTGGAAAAATTGGGATACTAACTCACTGTTAGTGGAATTCTGGACTGATCCAACCATTTTGGAGAGCAGTCTAGAATTATGCCCAGTTATTAAACTGCCTATGCTTTTTGACCCATCAATATCACTACTTGGTCTGTTTCCAAAGATGATTAGGGGAAAAAGGAAAAGGACCTATATGTTCTAAAATGTTTATAGCAGCTCTCTTTGTGGTAGCAAAGAACTGGAAATTGCAAGGATGCCCATCAATTAAGGAATGATTGAACAAGTTGTAGTATATGACTGTGTTATAAGAAATGATGAACTCAATGATCTTAGAAAAACATGCAAAGACTTGCATGAAATAATGAAGAGAGAAATGAGCAAAACCCAGAAAAGAATGTATAAAGTAAAAACAGTCTCATTTTAAGAATAACTTTGAGCTAATAAGTAATTTTGACTATTATAGATACCCAATTAACCTTAAAGGACATGTGAAGAAAGATGCTATCTGCATCCTAAGAAAGTATTGATAAATAGGAGTATGTATGCAAAAGTTTTAAAATACATATACCTATTTGTGTCTAATGATAGCCATATATATGGGAAGGGCAGGGGTGGGAAGAGAAAAAGGGAAAAAATAAATTTACATGATAGCTTTATTGTATATTTAAAAGGAATAGCAAGTTGTACACAATAGATTTGCAGTTTCACATGCAATCATCTTTTTTATTATACTGTTATAGAAATGCTTGTCTTACGCCATAAATTAAAAAAAGAAAATTTAGAAAGAAGAGAAAAAACCACTGCAGAATAATTGAAAATTAATATTTTGAAATAATAAAGAACAGTTTGGTCCCAGTAAAGAAATATAAGAAGACACTTCTCCCTGTCTCCCACTCTTTTGCACAGCTCACAGTCCATGGGTGTGCACACACACACATATATACACATATATGCATATGTATCCATATATATAATATGTATATAGATTAGATTTTTTAAAAAATGCTTTCATTGATATTATTGTATGTTTTTTGTCCTTAAAAACAATCTTTGTCATAAGAGAGGACTTTCTGGGAAGGGAGAGATAAGGAGAAAACCTAGGTAATGTTGAAACAAAACATCAATAAAATCTGTTTTTAAAAAATGCAAAAGTCATAAAGGACACACAGAAGTCCATAAACAAATCAAGAAGCATAAAATATTCATTCCATTAGACACCCCCAGAAGGTAAATCACTATGGAGGGCTGCTGAATTAATTCTTCCCAATCAATTCAAATCCATACTTTAAAAGCAACTCATGGCAATAGCAGGGAAGGGATTGGAAAAGTTCGTATATTCTTGCCTTTTCATAGTATGGCTGTAGTTTTTCAACTTCGGGGTGACCCCCTTCCCTCTCCAAGAATCCTGTGGTTGTAAAAATCTTCCTATAGAAGGTTGTTGCTTGAATGCTCTAATCCAGCAACTCTTAAACTTGTGATCACCCATGAGATAACTCTTAAAGCTGGTGCCTAGGAAATCTCCCTTCTCTGGCTAGAAAACTAGCTGGTTTCCAAGTTCATTCTGCCTAGGGAATCCAAAATCTTCCCTTTCTTTACACAGGAGATTGAGGTTCAGGATTAATATCCTTTAATTCCCTTCTTACTCCATATAAAATTTAACATCTACTACTAGCATGTCCTTGTCTAAAAGACACCGTTATTGCTCTGTCAAGGAAGGGGAAAAAAATCCTCTCTCCTTTCCTCTATTCTAAAAGGCAGCAGAAAGGGAACAAGGAGTTTTGAAAAGCAAAAGACAGGAGTGTCTTCTGGTGTCTTGATTTAATAGACCATGGAGCAGGGTAGTCACTAAGTCTGTGTCATTGAGTCTCTGTCATTGGGACAAATCAAAAGGGTTCTTTGTTTCTTGTCAGCAAGGAGGCAGCATGCCCATTTATTTCTTGTGGAAAAATGGCCTTTGGATGCCTGTAGACAA
Source organism: Pseudocheirus occidentalis (assembly GCA_028646575.1). Taxonomy (NCBI): domain Eukaryota; kingdom Metazoa; phylum Chordata; class Mammalia; order Diprotodontia; family Pseudocheiridae; genus Pseudocheirus; species Pseudocheirus occidentalis. Next base: position 77,391,765 of record CM053598.1, read on the forward strand.
AGGTCTATTCCCTGTAATCTCATCAGGTTGATTAGGAAACTCATCCCAGTAAAGAGAGGTGCCCCCTGTCCCTTAAAAAAATTTTGTAATTACTTATCTGTGTATGATCCCCCACTTACAAGTGGAAGGCTGTGAGTCCTTGTAGGCAGAAATCATTATTTTTGTCATTACACTCTCATTATCTATCACAGTGCCTTGTATACAGTAAACAATTAATTAGTATTAATTTAATTTAATGTGTATATGTAAGAGGTGATTCAGTATAGTAAAATGCTGGACTTATAATCAGGAACAGCTAGGCTTAAATCTGGTCTCTGACATTTACAAGCTGTATGTATACAAACCAAAGCTAGTCACTCACCTTCTGTGTTTCAGGTATTTCCTAGGCCTTTCCTCCCAAGCTTAGCACAGGTATAGCAAGCACTTAATAAAGGCTTCATCTATCTACTGATCTCTTGCTAGCTAGACAAAGATGGATTGAAATATTATCTTGTGAAGGGAGTTCCTATACTATGAGAAAAATCCTTATGGGTGTTGAACGCTAGCACTTTTCTTTGCCAAGAGCTTAGTACTCAGCACATTCTGCTTTGTTGTTTGTATGCTTATCATCTCCCTAAGTCCAAGATCATATCTTGGATAGGCAGAGAACATATCGGCACTCAATATTTGGGAAGTAATCAGTGAAATAGAAAGCATACTAATCTTGGAATTAGAAGAACTGACTAAGGCTCTCATTCTTTGTGGATATGTGATCTAGACAAGTCATTTGATTTCTAGGAGGCTTCATTTCCACATCTGTAAAATAATATTCGATACTATCTACCTCGCAGGCAAGTGCTTTAAAAAATTACAGTGCTATAGAAATTTGTTATTATTATTATTGTTATTTTTTATTATGGTGATACTAACCAAGGAGAGAAAAACCTGAGTGGAATTGGAGAAAGGAAGATGCTTATTAGGAAATCTCAGTTTTTCCCCTTATTTTTGTAGTCAAAACTACAATGCCTCTCTCCACCTTACCTCCCTTTTTATTTCTGTTAAGTTGCTTTTTCTTTGTTCTAATATTACTAAAGACCTGAGGTATTCAGCCCAAGAGAATTTAATAGACCAGATGCTCATCTATCTAAGATGTTTTATGGCCTTGCCTGGAAATCTCCAGCTAGGATTTTGTGATTTGCATAATAAAAAGACTAAGGAGAAAAAATCTAGCCCTAGGGGTGGGTGAGGGAAGCTAGGCTTTTTCCTTATTCCTGGTAGCTTTATTGCCGGGTCATTCATTTACAAGTGATGCCAATTTTAGACAAGTCTGCATTGTCATTGCAGCTTCCAAAAAGAGGAAATATAGTTCTCTCTGTGTATCTAGCCCAGCTTGGGGAGGAATGGTTTCTCTGGTCTTTCAAGTCACTTCTAGATTTGGGAGGGCTCTAAAGGAAATAATAACTACCCTTGCTGACCTCTTGCAGCTACCTATCCCAGCTTTAGAAGGTGTAGAAAAGAAGGTACTGAGTTTCATGTAGTGTGTCAGTCAAAGCAAGCAGAGGCTCCTACATCACTAGTCCCAAAACAAGTTCCTTCCAGTTCAGGTAGCTGGTGATGAGGAACATTGTGACAGCTGTAGGTTCCCTGTAAGCTCAGTTTTCCTAAGTCATACTCAGGAGTGAACCTGTGCTTTGGGGATATCCTCTCTTTCCTGAGCAATCTTGTGACATGTCCTTCATGTGCTCCCAAGTTATCAGCTTGCTGTTAAAAATAATGATATCTCCCCTACTATTTAGTCTTCTCTCCATTCTGCAGTCAAATTCCTGCTGAAATATAAATGTTATGAACACTGAGTCAGTCAGGGAGAAGCAGGCAGCTTCAAAATCTGAAGACTATACTTAATTCTGGTGAAGGCCAGGATACATCAGAAGAAATAAACTCAGCAAACTTTTCTCATATAAAATAGATAAACACTGCTATGTTATTTAACAGTCAATGGCTTAAAGTTAAGAGAATAGATTGAGAAGACTTTGATAGATCAGTTTTGCATTGAGCTCCATCAAAGCACTTGGTCCATAGCAAGCAATATTCTGGAAAGAAAACCGATATGATGTTTGAGCTTGCCAGCCTAAGAGCACAGAATCCACAGAATGGGAGAGCCAGAAGGGAACTGCGGTCTCCTAGGCTAATTCTTCATTTTACGCATAAGAAAACTTAGGAGTCAAAACCAGTTACTCTGACTCCAAGTATAATGTTCAGTTCACTAAAGAAGACAAAGCAGAAAACTCAATGAAAATGAGAAAGTATAATAGTATAATTAGCAGGCAAAGAGTCACTGATAGTATAATTGTTCAGAATTCCTGTGTCTCCTGCAGGCATGGAGATTTCCTCCTTTCTAGCAATCTAGCCCTTATTCACAGATAGGACATTATTCAATTAGTGGTACCCTATGAGGAACTTTCATTAAATGAATGAATGTATAAATAAATAAAACAAATAAATGGAAATTTATTTATTAAGCACTTAAGTACAAATACAAAACTAACCTAGTAAATGCCCTTAGGGAGTTCACATTTTAATAGGGGAAGACAGCATTGGACAGTGGTGGACAGGTTTTGGTCTTGGTCTGGGGAGTCACAGTAGGATGGATGGTGAATTAATCCATAAGGTAGTCAATGACATACCTTTTCCAGGAATAGTCCTGATTTGATTAATAAGGCCAGAACAACAGGTGAAAAAATGAGGGGTGGGAGTGGGTGGATTTGGAGGAGAATATTATGCAGTGGAAGATGGAATGGGAAACATATTCTGGTCTTGTTGTCTTGGTCTAGGCCCCCAGCACAGTGAGCTAGCTGAGTTTGCCTTTGATAGTCAGCCTCATGGTGGTTTAAGACAGTGGTGTCAAACAAATAGAATGGATGCATGCCCGTCACATATAGACTCAGAAACCCACAAATTAGTGCTATCTGCCTTGTATTGTATTTGTTTTTATTTTGTTAAATATTTCCCAATAACATTTTAAGCTGGTTTAGGTTCTACTGGAGAGTTTTTCTGGCTGCCTGAATTTGATACCTCTGGCATAAGAAATACACACATCAACCACTTGATGAAGAATTATAAGGCAATAAATTATCACAGATCCATTAGGGAAGATCACTGTGGCCAAAAAGAAAAAAAAAAGAGATAAACAGGGAAGGGGATTGATGTATGGGAAGGATTGCATTTTCAGAGAGGAAAAAGTGTCTATAATAGAACATTCCTTCATCCCATTCCCTGAAAAAACAACTTCATAAGCTCATCTTCATCTTAAAAGATGATATAAAGTAGAAAGAACATTGTAGGGATTTTATTTTATTTTTTTTCTTGCTTTTTGGAGGGGTTAAGGCAGGACAGTTGGGGTTAAGTGATTTGCCCCAGGTCACATAGCTAGTAAGTGTTAAGTGTCTGAGGCTGAATTTGAACTCAGGTCCTCCTGATTTCAGGGCTAGCGCTGTATTCACTGCACCACCTAACTGCCCCTAGAAAGAACATTTTAATGGGAGCCAGATGTAAACTGTCTAGTCTCTGACAAAAATTTAAGAAGGCTAGTAGGGCTGCTAGGTGGCTCCATAGTGCATAAAGTGCTAGGCCTAGCATCATAACAACTGCTCTTTCTGAGTTCAAATCTAGCCTCAGACACTTACTAGCTATGTGTTCCTGGACAATTCACTTAACTCTGTTTGCCTCAGTTTCCTCATCTGTAAAATGAATCAAAGAAGGAAATGGCAAACCACTCCATTTTCTTTGCCAAGAAAACCCCAAATGGAGTCAGACACAACTAAAAAAACAACTGAACAAGTCTACATCAGGGACTCTTAACCAGGGATCCTCAATATCCTAAGTAGTTTGTTGAGAGATGTCAGAGGGTCTGTGAATTTGGATGGGAAAAACAAATGATATGCTCATTTCAAAATGATTGGTATCCTAAGTATTTTATTTTATGTTCTTAAAAGCGTGTTTGTGGAGTGTCCATAGGCTTTTTAAAACTATTTTTCAAACTATTCAACAGGTGCGCGGCAAGCACAAAATTTAATCTTATGAATATAAAAATTTCTTATTCTGATCTTGGCTCAATAACATCAAGAAAGCTTTTTTTCTTCTTGACAGCTTAGAATCAGTCTTTGCCTATGTTTTAAAAATCCTAAATCTTGTACTGGCCTTTTTCTGAGCCCAGATTATTACCAAGATCATATTAATAATATCCTTGGTATGTCTCTAGAAGAGGGAACTACAGAGTACTTGAAGATGAGTATAAATATTGCCCAACTTTGAAATGCAGCTGGAATAAATGCCCTGCCCAGCTGGGTCACTGGTCTCCTCTCACAAAATGCTAGACTGTTTGATTTGGCTAATGGATCTGACTCAGGTCAGGAGCTTTGAAAGCCAAGAGGAAGGAAACAGGGGCTGCCTAGTATGCCTTGACTGTGAGATGGATGAATAGAAGTTCACCTGGGGTCAGATTTCACAACACAGAAGTCTAGTTTGAGACTCAGGAGACAGAATGATCACTGGATTTTGAGTCAGAGGGTATAGGTTCAAATCTCAACTCTGCCACTCACTACCTCTGTGACTATTGGGGGTTCTCCCACCTCCCTGGGACTCAGTTTCCTCATCTGTACAATGAAAATAGGAAGGGGCAGGGACTAGATAGACTCTAAGGGACTGCCTAGCCTTAAATCCTATGATGCTGGATATCTGGTGGCTTCTAAAAAAGTTGCTGCCTTGAAGCAAGATTAAACGAGTTTCAGCAGAGAAAAGAGGAAAGGAGACAATGGTCTTATACTTCAAAGATTAGTCACCATCATAAAAAAAAAAAGAATGTTACAGACATAAAAAAATGCCAGGAAGGCAGGTAGTTTAAATATTATGATCCTCATTTCAGAGATTAAGAAGCTGAGATTCAAGAAAGCATTCTATTCCTTTAGATCATTTTGATTTTCTCTTTCTGAATGGTTTCTAACTTGGTTGTGTCTTTCTTGAGGGAGGGCAAGCAGGACTGTACACAATTCCTCATCAAATACTGTATGAACAAATACTGTTCGTGCAGTATTTAAAAAATGAAATCGAGTCATTTGTAGGGCTGCCTACTCAGGGGTGTTTGACCATTCATTCATTCGACAAAGATTTATTAAGTAAGCACTTCTCTGAAGTGGTAGTAGCCATTGGATTGTTTAAGATTCTGATGAAAAACATTTAGCTAACTCTCCATTACTTCAGTTGATATTTGTAAAGTTTACATTTCAGGACCGTGTTATTATAATATTTGGGGATGTAACTTCCTTCTCAGAATGATTTTTGTTTCTCCCTGAATGTCAAGATTACACAAATGATGCACATACAAAGCGTATTTTGGAATGCTAAAGGATAAAGCTGGGGAAGCTGTTTGCCCTTCATTCTCAAAGAGGACCATGATATCAGGAAGGTGATGATGCCAGGACATGCAAGTGAATTGAATTTAAGTGAGGGACGGCTGTGCAAAATCACCAGCCTAGCCTCATTTTCTCCTCTGGAGTCATCTGTGTCCAGTGGCCTGATATAGATTAGGATAACTGGAGGCCTCCCCCCACCCTCTGTCACCAGCTGGGGAAGAAAAATTAAGGGAAAGAGGAGAAGTAAAATTAGTCTTGATGATTATGAGTTGGAAGTGAGATTTTCAAAATGTGACATAATTCCATAGATCATAAAGATCAGGGAATTTGAGATGTGTTTCATATTTTAAGAAGCACGGTGGTATTTTGTTAAGAACACTGAATTTGGAGTGGTCAAAGGCCATTTTTCAGGGGTGTGCTTTTGGACATCAAAGGATCATAGAATCTTAGAACTGAGAGGGGCCTTAGAGCTTGTTTATTCCAAGATGAACCTGAACCCTGATCCTTCATATGTTATGTCTAACCAATGTTCATTCATCATCCTCTTGAAAAACTACAGTGATGGGGAATTCACTACTTGCTGAGGCAGTTCATTTTACTTCTGTACACTTACAATTATCTGTAATTTGTCCCTTACATGAATTCAAATTCTTCGGCTTTGCAATTTCTGGCCATTGCTTCTAGCTTTGCCTTCTAGAGTCACATAGTAGTAGTCTAATCACTTATCTTTTAAAGACAATTATCTCACCTCTCCCTAATTTTTCTCTAGAATATACAGAATATGTTTTACATATATTTACATGAAATATATTTTTCAATCAATATTTGTGTAGTATTCCCTTTGGGCTACTCCCCTAACTAGGAATTCACAGATTTTCATGTTGGGTAACCATTCCTGATAACTCAGGAGCCCCCTGCTTCAGACTTCCTATTAACAATCACCGAGTACACACAATTAGCTCTTAGCAAAGGCACTTCCCCATATAGTACAGTAAAAACAATAGCTGCAAAACATTGTCCCCATAAACCTGGTATACATGCTTTCATAAACAAGCAGAGTCTATCAGAAGAGTAAACACAGAGTACAGGGATAGTGAGGGAGGGCACATGTTAATGGTCAAGGCCCATCCTAGTAATAGATAGCATTTATATAGTGCCTATTGTGTACCATGTACTGTGCACATATTATCCATTGGATCCTCACAACATCTCTGGAAGGAGGGTGCTATTATCTCCATTTTACAGTTGAGGAAACTGAGGCAAACAAAAGTTAAATGACTATATAAATAATGTGTATAAATGACTATACATAAAATATATATATATATATATATATCTATATCTATCCATCCATTTATCTAGCTAGCTAGCTAGTAAGCATTTGAGGAAGAATTTGAACTCAAGTTTTCCTCACTCCAGTCATTCCACTCCTTAGTTACCTACTGCCTAGATGGCTATTCACTCCTTCAGTAACACAGGTCCTTAAGTCCCTCTACTCCTGATGCAGTCCTCTATGCAGCCACATTCTTTGCTGCCAGAACTAGATGTCTTTTGAGTACACAGCCAACTTTCTTATGCGATGCCAGGAGTCACGTCTTTGAAGTTGCTTCTGCCTTCAAGTGACTTCCCATGACTGAAGAATGTATTTCTTATCCATCAACTGTGCTGCATACTTTCTCAAATTAACAAATTCTGCAATGACTGAAGCCTCTCTGAGCAAGCAACCATACTGCTAGATGACCAGATTAATGGGGACAGGTAAGAGAAAAAAATTCCTTTCTCCTAACTCCAATTCCAAGAAGTGTAAGGAGTGGGATTCTTCCTGGACTGCCACCTCTCTCTTCAGCTGACTCTAACTTTTAAGTTCCCTCAACAATCCAGTTCTCTCTATCATCTGTGACTATAGTAACTCTGCTGGGGCAGTGGGACCAGATCTTCTCCTTGTTCTTTACACTTGAATTTCATCATGTTGGGTCCCCTCGACCTCCTGGTCATCTTCCTTTGCATACTACCTTGCTTGTCCTCTCTAAAATGTGGTTTTCATAATTAAACACAATATTACAGATTTGGTCTGAGACAGAATGCAACAATAAGACTGTCAGCTCTCATTCTGTATGTTATGTTTTTATCAATGCAGCTGAAAATAGCGTTAACTTTGGGGCCATAATGTTGACTCACATTAAGTTCTAAATTTATTTGGGTCCACCTCCTTCACCCTGTACTTGTATGGCTGATTTGTAACCCAAGTATAGGATTTTGCAGTTATTCCTGTAAAATTTAATATTACTAGATTTATCCATTGTTTTAATCTTTCAAGATATTTTGAGATTCTCATCTTATTATCTACTGAGTTAGCTATCAATTTCAGCTTTATTTCATCAAAATATTTGATAAACATCCAATCTATGCCTTCACTCAAAACTAATAATATTAAACAACATAGGACAATGAACAGATTCCTGGAGTACTTCACTGGAAATCTCCTAGGTTTAACTTAGTCTATTAATCAATATTTTGGGTGTCTGGTCATCCGACCAGGTACTACATGCATCTAACTTTCTTGTCATCTACTCTATATCTCTGTCTTTTTCTCAAGGCTACCATGAAAGATAAGAGTAGTTAGGTGACTCAGTAAATAGAGCCTTGGGCCCGGAATCAGGAAGACCTGAGTTCAAATGTGGCCTCAGACATTTACTAACCTCATATAAGTCACTTAACCCTGCTTACCCCATTTTCCTCATCTTTAATATGAGCTAGAGAAGGAAATGGAAATTTACTACAGTATCTTTGCCAAGAAAACCCTAAATGGAATCACAAAGAGCCGGGCATGACTGAAATGACTGAACAACAACACCATAAAAGATGCTAAATGTCTTGTTATATAATTTATTTATGACATTCCCTAATCTAAGTGTTTGGTAACTTAAAAAAAAAGGTGACAAGATTAGTTTGGCATGTCTCATGATTGAATTCATGCTGACTCTTAGCAATCTTTGCTTCTTCCACCCCTTCCTTTTTTAAGGTTCTCACTAATCATTCTTTAACAGTGTGTTCTAAAGTTGTGTTATTACTCAAAGTCAAACTTACTTTCAAGTTTATAGTTTTAATAATCTACTTTTCCCACTTTCCCCTTTTGAACATCAGGGCATTATTTCCTCATCTCTAGTCCTGTGGCAATTTTCCTATTCTCTGTGATTTTTCAAAGATAATTGACAATTGCTCAGCCATCATGTCGATGAGTTTTCTAAGTGTTCTGATATGTAGTCCAACCAGGTCTATTGAAGTCCTCTTGAGGGTTTACTAGGTGCCTTCTTACCATCTTTTAACTTATCATGGGTTTCAATTATTTACCAATCTTGTTCTATAGTTTTCATTCTGAAAACCATTCTCTGTGGCATCAATAATGAAAGCAAACAATGTTGAATAGTTCTCTCTTCTCTCTGTAATTTATTCCTCCTAAGCAATAACCTCGTGCTTTATTTGATCTTTCTTTTGTCCTTAATATAATTGAAAAACCCTCCTTTTTGTTGTCCTTACAATTTATTTCCAACCTTATTTAATACTGGGCTTTGGCATCCCTTACATTGGTCCATTTTTTCCCTTGTGCTTCTTCCTTCTATACGTAGCCTTTAAAAACCCAAATGGGTTAATGAGCTCCCATAGGTGTCTTTAGGAAGCTTCTTCTCCTCTTTATTGCTCATTGTAGCAATTTCTGTTTATGTCACAAGAATTTTATTCTTCAGAGCTTCCCATCTTTTGGAATTGACTTCCCATGAAGAATTCCAGGCCCATGGAATTATACCTGTTCTTTTCCTGAACTCTTTATAAACTGCCATCCCTAGATATATGTGATATGTATGTCAGATTGTGCATAGCCTCCCCTTTTCTGTTGTGGACTATAAGACTCTGTGGTTATCTTCTCCCAAGAGTTCTTCTATTTTCCCTTTGGCAACCAATTCCTTCACAGTGGTCAGCATCAGGTTCAGAATAATTATTCTCTTCATGGCTTGCTCTAGCTTTTGAATAATGAAACAATCATTAAGACAAGTCAAAAATTTATCAGCTGCTCTTTTTATTTTTAGAATTTTGATCTGTAATTAGCAACCATTTACAGACATAAAGTCTCAGTTTCTGTAGGTGAAAAACGTGAATAAGAGCACTACCTGCCTTACCCTGATGTTGTTAAAAGAATACTTTTTCAACTTTAAACTTTTACATAAATATGAACTATCATTTTTTCCCTGAAAGGTTTTTTTGTGTGTGTATATTGTGTTTATATCTCATTCTGAATAAATCAATCTTATTTTATTAAAAATCTCATTTTATTAGGTCTCTTATAAATAGGTCATTCACTATATTACTTAGTTCATATGCAGAACTCCAAGTACTGTATAGCTCAGAGTATAAATCACTTTCATGTATCAGTGAGCCTAAAATTTCCTCTATTGAAATTCAGCATTTGATCTACACTTAATTCTGCAGTAAAGGGAACTTTACTAGCAGGATAACTATGGTACCATTGAGGTTCCTGGTGCTTAACCCGTGACTCAGCAGCTGTCCAGAAGAGGCTCCGCTGGCCATAGTAATGATGCTGTATGTCTGTATAGCACTTTGTAGTTTCACATGGGTCATTTAATTTGACCTTCATAATAACCCTGATCAGCGGGGGCAGGTATCATATTCTTCCTTCTACAGGTGAAAACCAAGACCCTGAAAAATGCAGTGATTTGCGTAAGGTCACATGGCAGAAGAGCTGAGAATTTCTCCCCTAGTCTAGTATTTGTTTCTATAACTGCTTCCTGGATGGAACTGTCTAAAAGTGGGAGTAAGGTGGAGTCATCTGCTCCTATGCCCAATGAATTGAGTCAACTCCAATTTAAGAGGAGCTTTACAAAAATCTTATCGGATTCAATTCAATTATTAACTGTCTTCTGTGTGGAAGGCATTGTGGTAGGTGCTGAGGATGTCAAGAGAAAATAAAACTCTGACTTATATGCTTTGACATATGAGAACATTCATGGAGGCTGCATATTGCAAATCCAGCACAGAATAGGCATTGCCTTTCCTGTTTACTCTAAATGAAGCTGTCAGTTTTCTGCTCTTCTGAGGACCAAAGGTCATCTGTTGCACTCCCATCCCCCACCTCCCAGCCTCCATTCACTCACACTTCTCTTGACATTAATAGGTCTTGTAGGCACATGGTGAAGATGGAACCCTGCTGCTGGCATTCTGGAGTCATGCTGGAGATGGGCAGCACTGTTTCTAGCTGGACATCATTTAGGCAGCTGTCAAACAGACTTTCTTAATGTTTGCATGTGCTGTCCCTGAGAATTGAGCCCTGCCTATCCCAGCCACATTTAGAGGCTGCCAAATTTAAAGTGGCTTTACTAGGCAGAAAGGGATGTGGTTTGGTTATGGGGTAAAAAAATCAAAGAATTTTAATGCTAGAAAGGACCATAGTGATCATCTAGGCCTCACTGCCCAGGCAGTGAGGGCTGTGCACAAAGTAGGCACTCAATAAATATTTGATCATGATGTGAGGATGCTCTTGTCTGTCATACCCCAGCTTCTACAGATAGGGAAATAAGGCTTAGCAAAATTAAATGACTTAACCAAGGTATAATGGAAACAGTACAGGATTTGTAATGAGAAGATAAGGATTTTCGACTCTTAGTTCTGACACTTAATAGCTTTGTCACCTTGGGCAAGTCATTTAAATTCTCTGGGTTTCATCTCCTCCTCTGGTAAATGAGGGGGGTGAGCCAAATAATCCCCAAGGCTTCTTTTTCTCAGAAAAACCTGTAAGTAACATTATCATCACCATCTAGTACTTTAAGGTACACAAAACAAAACAAAAAGTTTATATGTGCTAACTCATCCTCCTGACAATCTTGTAGGATAGATTCTCATTTCTGAAATAAGGAAACTGAAGTAGAGAGAAATGTCTGGGGTGGGATTTGAAACTAAGTCTTCTTGCCTCCAAGTCGGTAACACCCCTGACTATACACCTAGTTGCCACAGCATCAGCATTTGAATTCAGGTCCTCTAACTAAAAAACATAATTTTTTTTTCAAACTCAGGTTTCCTCTTCAAAGGGAAAACAGCATCAGTGAAAAGGTTTTCTTTCTTTCTTTCTTTTTCTTCTGCTCCAATCCCTCTCCCCCTTTAGGGCTCTGCATCCAGCATTTGCTGTACATTTTCTCATCCTTAAGTCACATTCAGATACTCAATAGCATTCTCACAGTTGTGCTCTTTTCTGGTCCAACATTTTTTTAGTTCTTATCTCTGAGGACCCTGGGTGCTTCAGTAATAGGGAATCATTTTTGTTAACATTACTCTGTAGGTAAAAGTGATCAATAGATTCCACTGACTTCCTTCTGTGAGAGATGCTGAAAGCTACAGGGTGCAAGAGGTCCCATAAAGGAGCACATTGACTTGCCCACAAAACATACATCAGAGATTTGGGTCTGGAAAAGAACCTCCTAAATGGTGACATTCAGTTTTCTCTTTTAATAGTAGGAGGAACTGAGGCCCGGAGAAGTAAAATGATTTGTCTGAAACCATGTAACTACAAAATGAGATGCAAGATTTGAATGAAGGTCTTCTTTCATCAAATCCAGGGGTCCTTGATCACACCAAGTAGATTCACAGTCAGAGAAAGTCAGGAAAGCTGTCTTTCACCTGCTCTTTCCCAATTAAAGCTGCATAAAGACCTAAGCAGTTCAGTCCTTACCCCTCCAGTCACTACATCCCGGGAATCATTCCTAGTCACCTTCAGGTATTAATTCGAAGAGGAAAGGCTGGGTTCTCGCTAAAGCTCTCTCACTTCCCCCAGGTGGCCTTACTTGTCCGGTAAGTATTCCTAGGATCCTACAAGTTCAAAATGGAAGAACAGGACCCCAAGGAAACAACTGTTTGGAACTTAACTTGGGGGAGGTTGATGATTATAGAAAAGGGCAGGACCTAGTAAGGTGACTGGTCCATCTGTACAAAACAGGGGCAACAGCTACAGGTTTGTAAAGAAGCTGGATGGGGGGAGGAGGGAGCTGTTCATGCAGATTAATGAATTCATTATGGAGGCCTAGCAGTACTATTATCATTATTCTTGGAGCTGGAACAGAGACGGAATCTGAACCCACATATAGAAAGTAGCATGCGGCATCCAAGAAAACTTGAGCAAACAGTTGCTATGGAGTTTTTTTATTCTGCATTATTCACAACACCTACAGTGGAAGTTATATTCGAGCAGCCTAGCACCAGATTGAGAACTGCAGACTGCCTTGACATTCAGAGAGCGCTTCTATTTCTGGACTATTGGGTAGCTCAAAGTAGCTGCATAATCCCATAGTCTCAGGGAAGTACGTTTTCATTCTACGGAATTCTAGAATCTTTAGTCAAAAGGGTCCTTAGAGATCCACCCCAAACTTGAGCTGCAGTTTGAATTTCGGTTTTTTTTTTGCATTTTTATCTCCTACACATTTGTTTTCTGTTTATATAATGTTTCTCTTTTCCCGCAATCTCTACTAAGCATCCGTGACAACAGTCATAGATTTGCATTAGACATCTACTCTATGGGTGCCGTTTAGTTTAAAACGCCAAGGCCTTCTGGCTTTTGACAATGCTGTGGCTGCCGAAGCGAAGGAAAAACGCAAATGGGACAGCTTGAGGAAAAACCGAACTTGAGAAGACAGTCAGGGTTAATACAGCAAGCGTCGGGGTTTCCTAACTAGAGCCAGAATGGGGAGCGCGTAGCTATCTTTAAGTTTCAGGTTCACCTACAGTAACTATGAAGTCCTTCAGATGGGTCTCCACCCAGTTAGGAACTCTACGTCTCGGTTGGGATCCCGAGTCAGATCCTAGCCTAGAGGATCTCTTGATCTAGGACCTGGACCAGTGTAGGGGGTGAGCTTCCTAGAGAAAAAGAATCTTGAATGGGAGGGGCCCTGCAGAGAGGAGGAGGACAAGGGGGGAAAGGAGTTCGAGGAGAGAGGAGGAGGGATGAAGGAGGGAGGAGGGCTAAAGAAGAGAAGAGGAAAGAGGGGGAGGGGAAGGAGAGCTTAAAGCTCAAGGGTCAGACACCGCGACTTCCCTCTGGCTCGGCGCACTGGGCGGAGCGCAGGGAGCGAGGCGTTGCGGTGGAGGTGGGAAGAGAAGAGGAGACTTTCTGGGGGCCGCTCCTCTGGACCGCCGCAGAGGCTTCTGCATCCAGAGCAGGAGCTGGAGGCGGGGGAAGCGGGAGGGGGGAGGCCGGAGGAGGAGGAAGGAGGCGTGGGGGGAGGAGCCGCCGCCTCCGCGTCAGAGGAGCCTCGCACTACCCAATGGCTCAGACCCCAGAGTGAGCTGCGAGCTGAGGAGCGGAGCCGCGGACAAACGCCGGGGCTGGCTTGGAAGCTTTTCATTCTGGGCTCTGCGGGCCAGGCGCAACCATGTCTGAGAAGGAAGCCGGGAGCGATGCGGGCCCCAGAGGTGAGCTCGCTCCTTCGCTTTCTTACTTGGCCAGGCAGGGAAGGAAACGGCGAATCTCACCTAGGCAAGCGCTGCCGCAAGGGCACGGGTGGGTGAGAGGAAAGGAGGGAGCAGCCTGCGGCCGGCTGGCCCTCGGGGGCGTAGTGGGTGGAGCTGGAGCATTGTGAGCATCCCCTTTGGGCTAGAGGTCCCCGGTGTCCGCACCCCAGGATACCCCGCCTAGTCCTCCTGCTCGCCTTCTATCCAGGTTGGAGGATTGGAGATGGAGCGGACAGGGATAGGAGCGGGGGGCGGGGGCAGCCTACCTCTAATTTAGGCTGGGGTCCTTGCTAGCGTCGGAAAATGGAAATGTTCCCCCTTATCCTCCCTCTCTGTCCTGCCAGTTCCCCATGGCTCCTGGAGCCTAGAGATGGGCGGCGCAGGGACGGGAGACGCTCGGGCCAGTCTTTGGGCTCTCCAAGCTTGGGGCTGGGACGGGGGAGCCCGACGCTGGGAAGCAGAGGCCAGATCTGTCAGGAGCCCCGGCTTGTCACGTGTTCCCGTCCCTTCCGAGGAGACTCTGCAGCAGGGACCGCAGTCCCCCACCCCGCCCCCTCCTCCCACGCGACAGCCCAGGGGCTTCCTCGCCGTGCGCTCCTCCTCCCTGCCCCCGGCTGCTCTACTCTGCTTTTCCTGACGCCACGGAATTGCACACAGCACATGCGACTCCCAAAGGCAGGCTATGCAGCAGACGCTAAGTGATCCAGGTGGGAAAAAAAATGAGGGAGGAAGATCCTGCGCCCCGTCCCTCACCCCTAAGTTCATTTTGTAACCACTCGACCTCCTTGGGTGGGGGCCCGATGTCTGGCTGTACTTTGGCAAGAGCAACCCACCTTTCCCCTTCTAGGCGGTTGCAATGGTCCACGGCAGCTCTCTTTTCCACCCTTGACCCACCCCAGCCCCACGCACCTCCCAGAAGCCTCGGGAAGAGTCTAAAGAATTTGCTGTAGAAAAGACCTTATAATATAGTCTCTCCCAGGCATAAATAGTAGATTGTAGCAAAGTCTAGTTAGTCTTAGACACACATATTTCTCCAGACTCATCTTCGCAGAAGATGAAAATATGAGGAGGGGGGAGGGTAGTGCAGCAAGGGTCGAAGTCAAGAAATGTTAGAGCTCTGAATAGTGAAAGAAAAAGTGGATTACCCGGCATTCCTTTTCATTTCTAACACTTTCCTTCTTTTTTTTTCTTTTTGCTTCACTCTGTCTTCCCTCCTCCCTCCTCCCTCCTTCCTCTGTCTTCCCCCATGTACCTGCACACTTTGAGTGTACCAGAAATCTATCTCCAGATGGTTCTGATCTGTTCTGGATGGTTCAGAAAATGTAATGAAGACCCTTTCTTGAATAGTGTTCTGGGTGTGTGTGGTGGGGGGAGAAGAATCCTTGCGGTGGGGGTTGGGCTGTAACTTGTATGTAGCTGGATACTGGAGGGACAAAGTGGTTGCTGGACTGCAGTGCTCATTCAGCAAAAGAGGCAGATGGCTTCCATTTTGAAAAGATGATATACAGTGGCAGAGATCTCTTGGCATAGTAGATGGAGAGCTGGCCTCAAAGCCAGAAAACTGGGTTCCTGTCGGACACATACTGGCTTTGTTACATTGGACAAGGTACTTAGCCTCTCAGAGCTCACTCAGGATTAAAAATTGCAATCTGCATTGGTAAAGGGAGTTCCCTCACCCAGAAGTTCTCTGTAACAATAAAATCTGGAGTTCAGACTTTGTCTCCTAATGAAGAACAACCTTATTGAGGAGGGTGGTTAAAATGGGGGGTTTGGTCTGGTCTAGAAACTTTGTTTTTTAAACTTAGTAACTGTGTTCAAAGTGAAAAGTGTTTTATTCTTTGGGAAGACTTGGGCAGGGACCAGGATTGGATACTAACCTTTATGCAAATGTATTTTTTAAACAGTTTTCAAGTGAAGAAACTTCATTGCATGCTTGAGATTAGTCTCCCTGCTTGACAGAGCTTCCAAACTGCAAAGGGACTAACAGTTTTCTTTTTTTTTAAAGGGAGAAAAAAAAGCATAACTATCCAGATACCTCATGGAAGGGACAGTGGATATTTTTATACAGTAAATTGCAAGTCTATTATCTTATAATGATGAAATTAAATGACTATGCTTTAAAGACAATTCAGCTAGGAAGTGGTTATACTTTAAAAGGACACATGATACCAGTGAAATGACAAATCTTTCAAACTCCCAAATGCTGTCATCTTTCCTATTCTCCCAGGAGCACTCAATCTGTCAGAGAGATAGGAGGCTGAAGGAAATAGATTAATATCCTGACTTAATGATTGGTTAACAGCAGCGAACACCTTCAATCTATAAATAACACCTCGTGGCAGGCACAAGCTCCCTTACACCTGCCACCCCAGCCCATTGTTCTGCAGATGGAAGAGGTAGCTCAGCATTGCAGTAGCTGACATGGTAGGAATGGGAGGATCCCGATACCAGCCCCGATGAGAAATGGTTTGCATAGAGCAGACTGGAATTTGGTTGAAAGAAGAAACAGCCCAGGAGCACATTACTTTGCACAGACTAAGTGCTTGTTAGATTAAATTTAGGCGACCCAAAGTGAATTCCCCAAGGGGTCTTATTACTCTATTTATTCTTCAACCCCAGGTTCAACTGGAAAGTTAAGATAGTTGAGTCAGTCTACCACACTGTGCTTGTCTGAATGCCACTAGAGAGCTAGTTTGGTAAAATTTCCCCCAACTTCCTTTTGCCCAAATAAGCTGTTTTTTGGGGGAAAGTTGCTTACATATAACCTGAATTTTAATATGTGAAGTTTTCTGCCTTGCCTGTAGCCTTCCTTTACAAAAGATGAATATTATAAAGACATTGAAAAACATATATATATAAAACGATGTAGAGCCGTTGTTTTTCCTTGCTTCTAATTTTGTAATGAGCAGCTGATTTCATCCATTTTAGAACTCATGTTATTTTATCTGACTGCCTTTAAGTTCTTTAAATCATAAATCTTAGACTCATAGATCAGGAAATGACCTCTGAGGCTGTTTAATTAAACCCCTTTATTTTGAAGATTAGGAAACTGAGCCCCAGAAATGGCTAGTTACTTGTTCAACATCAACTTGTAAGCATCAGTGGTGGGATTTGAATCTAGATCATCTTGACTCCAGAGCCAGTGTTCTTTCTATTGTGCTAGAGTCAGGAGACAGACATGCCAGAATAAACATAATACCCCCTAAGCATTTTTTCATATTGTTTAATATCCAGTGGTGTTCAAGGAAACTCCTTCAGGAAAGGTATAATTTATTCCCTAATCTGATTGCCTCGCACTCTGTGCTCCTTGTATGAACTTTATCATATTCCAGTCTGTAGAATTTATGTCTATGATTCTTCTCTACTAGATTGTAAGCCCCTCAAGGACAGTCTTATTTATCTTTGTATTCTCCCTCTGTACATAGCACAGTATTCCCCTCTGTATGTAGCACAGTGAGTACTTAAATGCTTATATTGAATGAATGAATGAATGTTTGGATGAAACACTTGGTACTAAAGAAAGTAACTGGTTGTGAACAAAGAAATTGGCTTATAAAGTGACTCTTACAAACTAGGTACCAAATTGGTGTTAATAATAATTAATTAAAATGATTTTTAGGTTAGAGGCTGTTATGTAAGTAGGGCTGGGGTTGAAGTGGTTAACTGGAAAGGGAGTAATGGTTAACTATAAATTTTGAGGGTAACAAAAAGATGAGTTTGCTAGGCAAGAGGTTGTTCCTTCAGTGGTGGGTTGAAGGTGGGAGGGAAAGGAAGAGAGGTGGGACAAAGCACAGCAGTGAGGGAACAGACTGACTTTGTCTAGGGAAGGGTTCTGCTTAGTGATAGGAAGAGAATATAAGTCAGCTCAAGATTGGATGAGGCATCACAGCTTTTCCTTACCCTGGAGCAAGTCAGCACTGGAAGCAGAAGGGATACTAAAACCACCCAAATATTTGGGATTACACCTCCAGTTGTAATTGTCTGTCCACTCCCTGCCAACCTGGAATTTAGTAACATCATTTAGATTTACATCATTCCAAGGAAGCATTGTGTTAGGACCGAGAAATCCAGTATCCCTTGGATCTTCCGTTCCCACTGTTTGTGTTCGTTTACACAACAAATTTTGTTGCATACTACTGCTACAATGCAATGATAAATCAAGAGTCCTTGTCATCAAGGAATCTACTGATACCTTGGGGAGGACCGTACACCCTACTTTGAAAAGTTAAGCAATAATACAAGGAAATATCTGGGAAGTACCCACTGAATAGTTTTTAGAGGAGGAAAACATTGCTCTGGCTAGCTTAGGTATGTTTAGGATCATTGATTTAGAACTGGAAGAGACTTTAGAGATTCCCCTAGAATAGCCCACTAGTTAACAGGTGAGTAAACTGAGTCTTAGGACTTACTTGAGTTCATATAGGTAGTAAGTTGCAGAACTGGGATACGAACTTAGGTTCCCTGAATTCAATTCCAGTGTTTTTTTCCAATTCATGGAGAAGGTGTAATTTGAACTGAGATTTAAAGAATTGGGAGTAGTAAGGGAAGATGGGCATTTCAGATATTGGAAACAACATGATCATTGGACTTGAGGATGAGCAAAAACACAGTCTAGGGAGAGTGGATCCAGTAACCTTACTAGATTGGAAGGTTTGTTGTAGGATGGTAGTTTAAGATGAATAAAGTGATGGTGGTCTTGAAAATTCAGAAATAGGAGCCTAGATATGCTGTAGTCATTGGGCAACCATTGGAAGTTTTCTATGCAGAGAAGTGACATGATGTAAGCAATATTTTAGGAAGCTTATTTAGTGATCATGTACAGGGGAAGGAGTTAGAACATCTAGTTAGACTGCATGATTCTCAACCTGTGGGTCGCAACCCCTTTGGGGGTCAAACGATCCTTTCACAGGGGTCACAGGGGTCGCCTAATTTCTGATAGTCTTAGGAACCGAGACACGGCTCCTCTGTCTCCAGGTGGGTCTGCCCACATGCAGATATGCCCACGTACAAGTATTAAAGGGTTATGTATGGCATTAGGAGGGTTGAGAATCACTGAGTTAGAGGCTTCTCTGGGTGTAAGATTAAGAGCTTGAATGAGAGTGAGGAAGTGAGAATGGACAGAAAAAGATGAGTATGGCAGACATTAAGGAGTAGGCAAAATTTGTTTGTATTGACTTTGTGAAGGGAATAAAAATAAGATTAAGTAAGACTGTGAGCCTGACTGACTGAGAAAGTGATGGTGCCATTGAATGAAATATTAGTGATAGGAGGGAAAGCCAGTTATGGAGAAAGATGTGTTCCATTGACTTCTGGACAGCTAGAAAGGTCCTGAAAGCAGTCAGAGATGCAGAACAGAGCAAAGTTTGGACTCAAGATTGGGGGATCATTAAGTATGACAGATAAGTCATAATTGGGGCACTTCATGAGAGTATATAATGAGAAGAGCAAAGGAGAGAAGAATGAACCTTGGCACACCTACAGTGACGGGGATGAAGGGAGCCACTTGGGACATTTCCAGAGACTTGCATTTGTCTGGGGACATGTTTCAGTCTTTCAGGATTCTTTATCCATCCATTAGTGACCTACAGCCTAACTCCTGGCCACTCAAATGTTCTGAGGCTACATCACCACTTGGGGCAGGAAGAAATGAGAGACTTTTAGGCCAACCCAACCTGTAATTTGTGACTGCAGGCACTCAGGAATTGACATGATTCAAGGCGAAGATAACTGGTGCTAAAAACAACCAGTAATCCTTTTGGAGATGCCACTTAGATTCAAAACGTGTTTAAGTGAAAACTTCAAGCCTAGTAAGGAAAAATGTACCCTTCTATTTATGGAAGCTGCAAATAATTAAGATCACAGGGCTGAGTAAATAGGTTTTAATGAATTATTGTCATAGCTGAGTGTTCTTTCCAAGTGCAATCTTAATATGCTAGTGATTATGCTAGTCGTTCAGTTGATGGGTTAGAGGGTGGAAGATGGAAAGATTAAGGAAGTTGAGAACAGAGTTTAGAAATAAAACTGATTATACTGAATTGCTTCAATTCCTTGATTTAGAAGATGAGAGAATTTCAAAGTTAGAAGGGAGCTCAGGCTGTCCAGTCCAACTCATACCTTCTTGTTTGAATACCCTCTGTACCATCCCCAAGTAGTTATCTGTCCTTCCTTTGAAGACTTCTGATGAGAAGGGGCCCGTTATCTCCTGAGGTTGCCATATAACTTTTGAAAAGGTCATAATTATTAGTAAGTATTTCATTATATCTAGCTGAAATTTGTTTTTCTTTAGCTTTGTCTTAGTTCAGTCTTCTGGAGCTAAACAGAACAAGTCTAGTCCCTCTTCCCTGTGACAGCCCTTCAAATACTTGAAGATATTTTCCTTACCCCACCTAAGTCTTCCTTCTTTAAATTAAAAAATCCCCAGTTCCTATGAGTAGTCTTCCTTCTTTCCTTCCTTCCTTCCTTCCTTCCTTCCTTCCTTCCTTCCTTCCTTCCTTCCTTCCTTCCTTCCTTCCTTCCTTCCTTCCTTCCTTCCTCCCTCCCTTC
>CM053598.1:77412699-77439706 GCA_028646575.1 Pseudocheirus occidentalis
CCCCCCCCCCCCCCCCTGCAGTCTGCAGGCCGGGAGTTCTGAAGCAGCCACGTGGAAGCCAGCCCTGCTTCTGCTGCTTCCTTGCCCTGGAGGCAGTTCAGCCAGACTGCTTTTCTCCCCCAAATTTAGCTGAGTTCCACTGTCTTTTCACTTTGTCCTTTCTTCTGGCTTGATCATTCTGGAAACTGCCACAGTTGCCTCTGATCCACTCTCCTGAAAACTCCAGCTGTGGCTTATCTTGGCCACCCTGGGACCAAGCCACGGTTTCAGGGTGGGCTGGTTTGGGCTCTCAGTGTGCTGCGACGAGCCCTTCCTGTCCTGGCTGCTGGACTGCCTTTAGTGTGAGCTTTGTTTCTCTATACTTATGTGGGTAATGGAGCTCTAAAATTTGTTTTGAGTCATATTTTGTAGATATTTGAGGCGGTGATGGGGGGAGCTGCAGAGTTTTCCTGCTTCTACACCCACCATCTTAAGAATGATTCTTCTAGCATCTCAGGCATAGATCTTTTGTGAGAAAGATCTGGAAAAATATGCCATTAAGTAACACTGGGAATTGGGAAGATCTTAAATCAGAGTATGCCTCTTGGGTTTGTGGGCTTATGGAGCATTGGGACTTTGGAGAGGTTATATATAGATGGAGTGGCAAATTTTTTCAAAAGGTGAGGTTTTTGTTTTTTATTCTAATAAGTATATCTAACTTGGGGAGAGAGATGAAGGGAATTAGAGATGGCAAATGATCACTTAGCATCCTATAAATTTGAGTAAAGGATGGCTTTATTTTATTATTTGGCACTTGTTTGTACTTTGTCAAGGCTCTGAACTGGGTTTCATAACTTTATCAATCATAAGTTTATATGTGTGTGTGTTTAATTTTTATATAACAAATATAAAAATCATATATACATACATACAGTGTATATATATACATATAAATTTATATAAAATTATTTTCAATCAGCAAATAGTCATAGGGTTTTCGAAGACTTTTTTTTTTAATGGTGAATAATAGGGATGGGGGGATTGGACCTGTTACTTCTCCTCTACCAGCGCAGGTTGGTACTTTCTGGTATTAGAAAGTTGCCTAGAACCCTGAGAGTTTAAAGGACATGCCCAGGGTCATACTGTCAGTATGTGTCAGGTAGTACTTGAACCATGAAAGCCCTTTTGGCTTTGAGGCTAGCTCTTTGGCCACTATATAGCACCTCCTTTTGTGACAGTAAATCAATATGTCAATAATATGTCATTTCTTTGGATGAACTTCTGTTGTGGGAATTCCCTTCCACTAAAATGGAAACTTTCTGTAACTAGTCTAAATTCATATACCTAGTTTCAGAGGATTTAAACCAAGGTGTTACTGGTTCCAAATCTAGCCCATTATCCACCATATCACGTTTACTGTGTCAGTCATAGAATTTTCAAAGTTTTTTGAAACAACGTATTAATAATATTCATTGACATATCACTTTCCTCTATGCACAGCACTAGGTAGGCATTTGTCAGTGGGCATCTAGGTGGTACAGTAGATACCAGTCCTGGGACTGGAGTCAGGAAGAACTGAGTTCAGATTTGGCCTCATACACTTACTAGCTGGATGACCCTGGGCAAGTCAATTAACCCTGTTTACCTCGGTTTCCTCATCTGTAAAATGAACTGAAGAAGGAAATGGCAAATCATTTCAGTATCTTTGCCAGGAAAACCTCAAATAGGGTCATGAAGATTCGGACACAACTGAATAACAACAAAACAGTTCTTCATCTTTCAGCATCACAACAACCTTGTGAAGTAAGCAAGGTGTACAGGTACGATTATCTCCATTTTACAGATAAGAAAATGGCGCCTCAGAAAGGTTACATGACTTGCCCATGGTTACACGCTAATAAGTATCATAGGTAAGATGATGACTAAGCCCAAGTCTAAACCCCTCGAATCCAAGCTTAGGAATGCCCTAGATATTTCCCTCCCCTTCCTCCCCACCCCGTGGTATTTATCCCCCAACATAAATCTCATAGAATCATAAACTCAGCAGGTAAGTTAGAAGTCATCTAGAACCAGCATCCTAGTGCATGAAGGGCTTCCATCCTGGTTATTCAGCATCGGTCTGAATGGTGAAATGGACCAGTCATTTATTTTGTCAGACAGCTCTAATTGCCTGAAATTATATTGAGTCTTATATTGAGCTGAATTCTGCCTCCCTGTAACTTTGATTAATTCCTCTTGCTTCTTCCATCGGTAGCTATAAAGAGTATACCTCATTCCTCTTCCTCACTTGAGCAGCCCGTAAGCAGTTGAAGACAGTGACCGTAACTCTGCCTCAGTTTCTTTTCCAAGCCAATCATCTCCAGATCCTTGCGATGTTGCTTACAGTGTGCTTTTTATCCTTCAGAACCGTGTTTTTTTGAATTTCTTCCTTGTCAGATATTATTTCCAGCTCTGTTACATCTGCTCACACTTCCTGCCTTTAAAGTGAAATGAAGTCTTGGTGCAGCTGTAGAACATGGAATATTTGCCAGATGTTTATTGTGTGTTTCTCATCAGGGAGCCTCTGAATCCAGCTGAAGCTTGAACCTCTGTTCCATGTCTCCTTCTTGTCCCTTTCTCATAGTCTTAATATCCTCAAGTGGGATGATAAATGCAGAGGTCGCGTTGGGTATTCTCTGCCCAGAAAGATGAGTATCAAGCCCAATCTTAGACATCTTCATTTAAAGAGATTCTTTAGTTTCCCTTATTCAGGGTTGGAAAATGTTCTTCATATTTGCTACATTTGATTCAACTACTTCAAGTTCAGTCTCTTCAAGAGTTATAAAATTTTCTTCAACTATCTCTCATCCATAAGGATTCCTCTGGTTTCATTCTTACTAGGAACTTTAGAGAGGTGGTTACTTTATTATCCTTTACTAGGATTTCTCTATACTAAGGAAAACAAATCTACCCCTCAGAAGGTACTTGTGGGATTTTATTCAAATGTACATATATATGAATATGCATGTACATATACACACACATATTTACCTGTTGTCTTCCTTGATATACTGTGAATTCCTTGATGGCAGGGACTGTTTTTGCCTTTTTTTGTATCCCCAGTACTCAGCACAGTTTATGGCACATGAAGCATTTAATGAAGTATTTGTTGACTGACTGACTGATTCATATGCCTTAGTCTCCTTATAGTCTCCTTCTCCTCCTCCTCTTCTTCTTCCTTTCCCTCCTCCACAGGCTTGCCCTGCCTAAGATAGTTAACACTTTATTGACATACTGATTAATCTTCTCCAAATTAATTTAAAGTCACTCTGAAAATGCAGCTTGATATAGAGTCATGGAACATTAGAGATGTCAGGTATCAACAGAAGCCATAGTTTTAGTCTAACGTCTCAGTTTAAAAATGAAGAAACTGAACCCCAGAGAGATGTGATTTGTTAAAGCTAGGATTTAGATAGCACTTTGAGGTTTGCAGAGTTGTGTGTGTAGGAAAGAAGGAAGAAATGAGGGAACAAAAGGAAGAAGGAAGGAAAAGAGGAAGGAGGGAAAGAAAGGGGGAAGAAGAGAGTGAGGGAAAGGAAAGGAGAGGGAGGAAGGAAGGAATGAAAAAGAAATAAGGATAGAAGTGAAGGAAAAAGAGGAGGAAAGAGGATAGAAAGGAGGGAGAAGGAAGGAAGAAGGAAGGAAGGAAGGTAGATAGATAGATGAGAGGGAAGAATTTGTTACACACCCATTATCTGTTAGGCACCACACTTAGCACTTTACAAATTTTATTTAATCCTCACAACAACCCTATGACGTAGATACTATTATCCCCATTTACGGATGAAGGTTATTGACTTAGGCAGGGTCACACAGCTCGTAAGGGTCTGAGACAGCATTTGCACACAGGTCTCCCTGACTCCAGGTCCAACACTATCCACTGTCACTGCACTACCTACCACTTAAAGGTTGTATAACAAGGACCAGAACTCAGCTCTCCTGACTCCCAGTCCATTGTTTTTCCCTCCACCCCACACTGTCTTTTCTTTATCACTCACAAAACTGGATTTGTGTTTTCCTTTCCTTTTCTTTGAATTGGCTGCCACAGTGGTGATTCTTATTTCCTGTACATGGTAAAATGCCTATTTTTAAAATGTCAATAATAGTATCAGAATAGCTTTTATGCACATGTATATGGAAAGTATAAAATCACATGCAAGTTCTTTCTCTGTCATTCTTAAAGAGAATGAGTTTCTTGCACCCACACTTCATGGTGGCTCAGAGCTTCTTCCAATCTTCCATTGAGATCACAGCCTCATGCAAAGCCTTCCAGTGTGAGTGGAATACCTGCAGTGTGGAGTTTTCCTATAGCTTTTGCTCTGATGTGTCCAGAAAGTTACTGATTTATTCATTTGAAATGAATATTATTATTGTTAGGTCATTTACATACACAGTTGTGCTTGGGAAATTTTGCACTAATTGGGGAGGGGGAAAGGGAACAAGCATTTTTTTTAACACCTACTATGGGCCAGACACTGTGCTAAGCTCTTTACGAATTTTATCTGGGGTCCTAGAAGTAGTTATGGAGCAAATACAGACATAAGTAATGTGAGAAGAATATATTTAGCTAGAACCTGGCCATCCCCCCGATAGGATGATGCCCTTAAATTTGTCTGGATAGTGGTGTTATTGTATGAATCGGGGGTGGGGAGTCTCCTAAGCCCTGGAAGTTATTTTCTGGTTTTGCTTACTTTGAATCCGTTCATTCAAGCCTTTGCAGATTTTTCTGAAGCCGTTCCTTTCATTGTTTCTAATTTCACACTCATATTCCATTATATTCATATCCAGTAAATTTGTTTAGCCGTTTCCTAATTGAAGGCTGCCTCCCCCTGCCGTCTTAGTTTCTAGGTCTTTGCCACTATGGAAAACTGCTAGAACTATTTTCATATATATAGGTTGTTTTCCTCTGTCTTTGGGATATAAGCCTAGTAATGGTATTGCTGGGTTAAAGAGTATGCATAGTTTAGTGATTTTTAAAGTACCCTCAAATGTGGATGGTCCAAAATGGAATAGGCTATTTCCGTAAGTAGTGAGTTCCCCATCCTTGAAAGTGTTCAAGCAGGTAGCAGTTAGGTGACACAGTGAATAGAGCACCAGTCCTGGAGTAAGGAGGACCTGAATTCAAAGGTGGCCTCAGACACTTAACACTTACTAGCCGTGTGACCTTGGGCAAGTCACTTAACCCCAATTGCCCAGCCTTACCCCACCTCCAAAAAAAAAGTTTTCAAGCAGAGAGTGGATGACCACTTGTTAGAAATGCTATAAAAGGTATCCATGCATTAGCCAGAGTGCTAGATAAGCTGATCTTTCAGCTCTTAGGTCCTTTTTTTTTTTAACTTTCTGAGTTATGAATATCTGTGTATGTCCCAGAGTGGTTTACATACGTGTTTATCCAATATGTCACATTTCTGCCAGTCTCAGAGTATGAAAAGATATATATTTTGTTAATAAAATAATGCAAAATAAAGTTTCAAGATAAATTGTGTCTCCAACTATGTGTGTGTGTGTGTGTGTGTGTGTGTGTACAAAAAAAGTGGGTACCATGAACTAAATACTATTTTCATGCCTTCCTCAGACCAAAAAAATATTATTGTTACAATATTTTGATCATTGGACATAACCTTTCCCCCACCCCCAACCCCAGTGCTCGTCCTTTCCATAGTTAGGTTCCCTCCAGCCCTCCAACAAGGAACATTTTCAATTGTTTTCTCAGTCTGCTTAGTAATACATTCCAATTCAGTTCAGCTCAGCATTTGTTAAATGCCAGCTGTGTTTAGAACACTGGATTTGGGCAGAGGGGAGGGGAATGCTGGGCTCTCAAGCAGCCGACGTTCTAGTAGACCTGATTACCCATGAAGACTTTATCTTTTACAAGGGCTGACAGGAAGTCAGTGTGAAGTTGTCTGGGTTATGTAGCTCTTTGGAAACTTGTTTTTTGTTAGGCAGGACAGGAAATAACCCCTGTTCTTCCAAGCTGAGATTGCATCAGTTCTCAGGGCTTGCAAATATTTTTTGAAAATGAGAGTGGCTAGTATTCACTTTGAATCATGGCTATGTCTATGCAAACATAAAGTGGGAAATTGAAGGGGAAAATGCCAATATGTTTTTCTCTGACTTTTACTCCTTCCTTACCCTCTTTTCCTCTTGAATTTCTACTAATCCTTTAGGTGGCTCAGTAAATAGAGCCCCGGACCTGGAGTCAGGAAGACCTGAGTTCAGATCTAGCCTTAGATACTTACAAGCTGGGCAAGTCACTTAACTCTGTTTGCCTCAGTTTCTTCATCTGTAAAATGAGCTGGAGAAGGAAATGGCAAACCTCTCCAGTATCTTTGCCAAGAAAACCCCAAACGGGGTCACAAAGAGTCAGATGTGGCTGAACACTAACAAAGTCTTCTCTTTTCCACTTTTCTCCTTAGATCTGACAGCACTTTTTTGGCCTTTTCCTAAAGCACTTTTCATCTGTCATAGTTATCTAACTTTGTATCTTAAACCCTATTAGACCAGAAACTACCAAAAGGCAGGAATCATATCTTATCTAAACTTAGCATCCTGAGCAGTGTGTGCTCTAGGATTTGATACGTTTGTTGAATAAATACATGAAGTAAGGAATAAGTTGGGGCAAAGGACTGTTCTGCCCCTCACTCACCAGGTAATGGCCTTGTTAATTAAACAGGACTTTTTTCTTGGTGGGTGTTCTGTGCCCTTTTGTATAGGTTATTGAGCAGAAGACCCAGTTTTAGGATTTAATAGGGTAGGTGGTTGCCATAGTGATGTAATTACATGAGTAGACAGTTGAGAGAGTAGGGATGTAGGAGGGGGAGATCACACCATTCAGAGATTTCTCCCTTGCCCACATGACCTTAGAGCAGTGGTTCCCAACCTTCTGAAAGCCACGACCCTTTAATACAGTTCCTCATGTTGTGGTGACCCCCCCAACCATAAAATTATTTTTGTTGTTACTTCACCCATTCAGGAGATCTGTGAGGTCAAACTATTTCATAATAGCACTTTAATGTTATTTGCCTATTAAAAAGCTCCTCAGTTTCCCAAAGACATATCTGTGTGAAGTCAGATTTCCTTTGTGTATTTCAACCAAAACAACATACCACAATAGAGTGAATGCAGAAGTAGATATGAGAATCCAGCTGTCTTCAATTAAGCCAGACGTTAAAGAGATTTGCAAAAATTTGTGTCAGAATACCACTTTTCTTACTAAATCTTTTATTGTTTCAGAAAATGTAGTTATTTTTCATAAATGTTAACATGTTTTGGGTTATTTTAAAATAAATTTAATAATTATTTAAAATACATAAGTTTTAGTTTCTAATATGGTAAAACATATATAAATATATATATATATATATACATATATATATATATAAAACATATATCATTATCTATCATCTCTCTATCTCTCTAGCTATCTAGCTATCTGTCTGTCTATAAAATATATCCCCATATAAAAGTTCTTTGGAGCCTGAATAATTTTTAAGAATGTAAAGAGATCCTGAGACCAAGAAGTCTGAGAATCAGCAATCTATTCTAACCCCCTCATTTAGGAGATAAAAGCCCAGAAAGGTCCAAAGTAGCAAGTTGCAGAAAGGTCCACATTAACAAGGTATAGAGCCACACTTGAACTTCGTTCTCTTGACTTCAGATTCAGTGCTCTTTCCATGGGGATCCATGGGCTCTTCACCTGATTTCTGTAAATTTCAGTGGTGGGAAAAATACGTGTTATTTCAATATAATTGGTTTCCTTTGTAATACTATGTAATTTATTTTATACATTTAAAAACATTTTAACCAGATTTTTCAGGAGTCTATACCAAGAAAACGGTTAAGAAATGCCCCGATTGGTGTCCTCTTTCAAAATGTAAATACAGTGGGAGAGGGAAACACTTTAAGCTGTTAATGGCCTGGTGTGAAATAGAGTCTTATCTTAGTGTGAAGTAGAATCCTAGAGGAATTGAAGGGTGGAAGAAGGCCCTGGAGATACACCCTTCTCATTTCTGAGGAGAAAACCTAGGACCAAAAGGCTGGAGTGTTGGCCGAAACAGGCAGGATTAGAAACTGAGTCAGAGTCAGACTTCTGTCCTCCATTCCACTGCTAGTTTTATCAGACTGCTCTTACAGCTGAGATCTTGGTACCAAGGGAGCAGAACATTTTAACTGGGAAGAGGGGAAGATGGGGAAAGGTGCGGCTGGGGGAGGGCGGTGACCAGACCTTACTCAGGAGTAGTGAGCCCAAGTAAGGGACTGAAGAGGTGGGGGTGCTCTGAGCAGCCTGAGGTGCCAGGGTTAGGGAGATGAGTTATAATAGGGGAGGTGGGAGAGCTTTGTTACCAACTAGCAAGTATGAGATGCCTCCTGTGTGCCAGGCACTGTGCAGAGCCTCTCACATCTTTACCCGGGGCAGGCTGCACTGCCTCACCGTGTCTTTCCAAAGAATTATCCAGAATGGTTAGCTAAAATAGAAAGAAGGCAGTGAACTCTGACCCCTTCTCATTTTCTGCAGCTCTTTCCCTGTACAAAATTCCCTAGTGATGGGCTTAGTTACTTAGCATATCAGGCAAGCAGGTGGTATAATGGATAGAGTGCAGGGCCTGGAGCCGTGACCTCATCTCCCTGAGCTCACATCTGACCTCAAACACTTACTAGCTGTATCACCCTGGGCAAGTCACTTAACCCTCCTTACCTCAGGTTCCTCATCTGTAAAATGAGCTGGAAAAGGAAATGGCAAATACTCCAGTATTTTTGCCAAGAAAACCCCAAATGGGGTCAGTGAGGAGTCAGGCACAACAGGAAGTGACTAATCAGCAGTGAGCACTTGGCAGGTCTCGGAAGGAGGTGGGATGGTGTTCCATTTTCAGCCTCAAGCAAGAGTATGAGTTTAAGCTAGCAGTTATGTTTGTCCTTTTTCTAAATGACAATGTTGAGTTGGAAGGGACTTTAGAGATGATAGAACCCAACCTCCTAATTCTGTAGATGCAGATGCTTCAAAGAGTTTGTGACATCCAAAATACCACAGCTAGTGAACAACATAGTTCTCTGTGCTGGGCCACATGCTGCTCTCCACCCCCCAAAATTACTATTATAATATTTTGATCATTGGATATAATTCCCACCCCCACCCCCAGTTTGGTGAGAGCTTTCCAAAATGTGGCCTCTTTCTCTCCAGTTATGAGAAGCCCTTTGAGGGAGGGCATGAAGCAGTGGTCAAAATTATTGGATATTTTCCAAGTACAGCTCCAACATAAATACAGACTTTTTTTTAAAAGTAGAAACAAAATTTAGATCAAAGGCAACAAAGCAAAACTAACACAGGGAGCTTGCTCTGACCAGATGGGGATAGAAGAAGGGGAACAGGGGACCCTGAGCAGGCAGCAGAGGATTGATCACCCTCCACTCCCCCTTCATCTATAAACACTCTCTCTCTCTCTTTCTCTCTCTCTCGTTTCTTACTGTTTTCTAAAGGGGTCTTTGTTTTGGGGAACACTTAGTTGAGGTGGCTTGTTAGGGCCACTATCTTTTCCTCACATAGCTTTGGGAGACATTGTGGTATAATGGAAAAATATGTTAAATTTGTAATCAGAGGACCAACGTTCAAATCCTGACTGCACTATTTACTGTCAGTGTCACATTTGTGACACTGGACAAGCCACTTAATCTCTAGGAGATTCATTTTCTTAAAATGCAAAATTAGATTGGGAGCACTTTGATGTAATGGAAAGAATGTTGGATTTGGAATTCCAGTTTCTCATCTGTAAAATGGAGGGAGAGGGGAAACAACTATAGGACCCTCTGAAGTCTCTTCTAGTTCAGATTTGTGATTTACTATTAGATGACTTGGAAGGTTTCTTTCATCTCTAAATCTATGAGCCCATGATTGTATGACAGTGGATGCAGCACAGCAATTGTTATTTTATGCATTATTTTGTTGCTTAAAATTTGTTTTTATGAAAGTGTAAAATTTTTAAAAAATTTTATTTGAATAAAATTCAAATTAAGAAAAGTATTTTTGTAGACTTTTTTGTAGTAATGTGTGACTTTTTTTTGGCGTGGCGGCAACAAAAAGAGTTTTGCTATGTAGAGTTTGGAAACTACTGCAGCAGACCATTATCAAGTCCTTTTCTGTTGTTCATTGAAATGTAAAAATCAATGAGGGTGGGTACCCGCCATGTTTCTTTAGTCATGCTCTCTAGTTCCACGGATATAGCTATCCCATAAGTTTTTCCTTTAGCATTTATTCAGCATCTACTGTATGTTAGGCATTTAGTAGAAAGAGGAGCAGGTGGCAGAGTGTATAGAAAGTCAAGTTCTAAGCCCCTCAGGTAACTCTCTGTGTTGCAGAATACTTGCTAAAGTTCATTGTAGACTTTTTAACTAGGAATTCCCTACCCCAATGAAATCAGTACCAGTAATGGCAAAAGTAAATGTAATAACGTCGATGACGACGATGATGATGAAAATGCTGCTGCTTCTTTTAGGAATTATACTTGGCAATTGGGAATACAAAGATAAAAATGAATTAAAAAACCTACCCTTTAAGCTCAGGGACAAAATTTAAGATTCCTCCCCAAAAAATGAGAACCGAAGAGGAGATAGTGAATAGAAAATCTCTTCCTCCAAAGTCAGGTATACTTGAGAATATAAGAGAACAGATACCACTAGTCTCTAGTCTTATTACATTTTTGGCGGGGGGGGGGCGGGGAGGAATTGTATTAGGTAAAAATTTACATATCAGTTGCCGCTTTTCCACTGTCTTGCATTATGAAAATAGGGATGTGTTCCCATAAAAGAAACTGTTCACAAGATGTTTGTGAACGCAGCAAAGCTTAAAAATTTTTAAAAGAAAAATAAAGCCTCCCTTCAAATAAGATAACTCAAGAGTGATAGAATTTAAAAATGAAAATTCTGAAGATGAAAATACACAATACAAATTCCTGTAGCAGGGGGGACCACCTACCTCATCCTGTGAAGAACACCCTGGATTTTTCAAACTGGCATCCCCAAATAGCAACCACTTTGTGCTTCCTCTTTTCCCTGGAGAATTCCCTCTAGCAACTATTCACAGCATTGACTTTTTTGGAAAACTATTTACGTTCACAACTGGGACATTTTCATTAAGCATTGGCAGATATGGCTGCATTGTTAATATGCATAAAATAAGGGGTGCTAATGTTATTTCACATTTACTCCACATTTTGGAAATGTGTAAATCTGAAAGCTTATGCAATCGGAGAAATTAAAGCCAGAAGGGACTTTTTAGAGGTCAAGTAATCCAAGTTACTCATTTTAAGGATGGAGAAGATGAAATCCAGAGAGGAAAAGAGATTTCTTCAAGGTTATACAGTTAATACTAACTAATATTATGGAGCTCTTTAAGGTCTACAAAGCATTTTACAAACATCATCTCATTTGAGTCTTCCAGCAACCCCTTGGGGAAGGTTAAGGAGTGTTATGATTTCCATTTTGCAGAGGAGGAAACTGATACTCAGAAATACGATGAGTGGAACTTGCCCATAGTCACACAATGACAAATTACAATAAGAAGGATCGCTTCTCCAGCAGGGCTGACCTGGTAGACAGCTTAAGGCTGGACCTTAAAAAGAGTGGAAGGATTTCAGGAAGGAGATGCGTTTCATAGTTGGGGGATGTTATGCATGGAGACGCAGAAATGGCGAGGAAAGGATGAAACTTAAAAACAATGTCATATTCCACTTTGGATGGAATAAAGACTAGGAAATAAGTCTGGAAAGGTAGCCTACAACCGGATCATTTTGTTCAGGTTTTCAATCATGTCTGACTCTTCATGATGCTCTTTGGAGTATTATTGGCAGAGATACTGGAGAGGTTTGCCATTTCCTTCTTCAACTTATTTTACAGATGAGGAAACTGAGGCAAACAGGGTTAAGTGACTTGTCTGGGGTCACAACAGCTAGATTTGGTTCATGGAGCAATTTAAATGCCATAATAAAGAGTTTACATTTTTTTCTTATTTGTAGGAAGCACTAAATATTTTGATGTGGACAGATTTGTGCATTAGGGAAAAAAATTACTGTGACAATAGTAGATTAGAGGTAAATGAATAAATGATGTATGAGTGAAGGATGAATAAATGAAAAAGTGTTAAGCAGATATGTGTGTATGTCTATATACTGTATATATGGATATACTGTATATATGTGTATGTATGTGTGTCTGTATATAATATGTATTACATATGTATATATATTATGTATGTTTTCATCTGAAGTGTCATGGGGATAGTGATTTGATCTGTAGCGCAATCCACTGACACATCCTTTCTAGGGCAAGAAGTAGAAATTGGGGGATGGGAAAGTACTGTGCTGGCCACATAGGAAGTGAGTCATGGTCTGAGCTAGGGCTAGCCAAATCCAACGAACTAGCTGAGTTTGCTTTCTGTCATTGACTAATTGAGATAACTAAATCCTGGGAACAGTGGATTAAAGAGAAAAGCCTAGCAGAGGCAGGGAGATCAAGTCTAACTTCGTTGCCTTCAAGGCTTAGGACAATGGCTCTGATTTATAATTATTACTATAAGGATCATACATATATATTATATACACACATATGTATACATACACACATGTGTGTTTATGTGTGTGTATATATACCTACACATATGTATATTTAAAATGTTATATTTTAGTTATATGTACTATACTTAAACGTGCATATATATTTATTGACACATTTAAAAAATTAATTGCTTGTCAGTCCTCCCCCCACATATTAC
Source organism: Pseudocheirus occidentalis (assembly GCA_028646575.1). Classification (NCBI taxonomy): domain Eukaryota; kingdom Metazoa; phylum Chordata; class Mammalia; order Diprotodontia; family Pseudocheiridae; genus Pseudocheirus; species Pseudocheirus occidentalis. Next base: position 77,425,478 of record CM053598.1, read on the forward strand.
CCTTCTTATTTTAAAAAAAGACATAAGTAAAACCAGTCATCCTGATTGAGTATGTGACATTTCTCTCCTGTAATCCACCACTGTTAAATTGAGAGAGAAAGGAAGCTGTACATCAACTCTACATCAGTTGTCTGGAGGAAACCTTGGTGATATTTGCTCTGAATCCTGCTGTCCGTTGGGGCAGATTTCATTTACGTTATTGTGGTCATGTGTATATTACTCTAGTTCTCCGTTGACTGCTTTATACCTTTATATGTTTCCTACATGCCTACTATAAGAATAGCTACTTCACAGAAACACATTTTGAGAAATTAAGAATGTAAGCACCATGAGGGCCAGAACGGGAAGTCTTCAAATCTCCCCAGCCATCTGTGATTCCTTGTTCTATACACGATAGGTGCTTATAAGAGTTGGTTGAATTGCATTAAGGAACATAGCTGGAGCAAAGTCTGGGAACTTAATATCTCTGGGCCTTTTCTTGAGCTGTTTCTTGTACTTGGCACACCCTGGTTGCAGCTATTGCTTGTTGAAATTTTACTTATCCTTCGAGGATCAGCCAAATATGATCTGTCACATGAAACTTTAATCAGTCAATTAGTAAACATTTATTAAGTGTTTGCTGTGTACTAGGCACTATGCTAAGCACTAGGGATACAAGAAAAAGCAAAAGACCGTCTCTGCCCACAAGGAGCTTACCATTTAATTGTGGGAGGCAGGAGGAGGAGAGACATACAACATACAAACAAGTACATACAAAGCAAACTACGTATAGGATAAATAGAAAATAATTAATAGAGTCAAGGTGCTAGAATTGAGAAGCACTGGGAGAGTCTTGTAAAAGATGGGATTTTAGTTGGGACTCAGGGGAGCCAAGGAAGAAGCCAGTAGGCAGAGATGGGGAGGGAGAACATGTCAGGTGTAGGGGAGAGCCAGGAGATGGAGTATCTTGTCTGGATCACTGGATCATCAAAGAGTACTTGTTAGGACATAAGGGATAAGAAGACTGAAAAGGTGGGAGGGGACTAGGTTATGAAGGGCTTTGAATGCCAAACAGAGCATTTTGTATTGCTCCTGGAGGCACTGGAAACCATTGAAGTTTATTGAATAAGAGGGCGGTGTAGTTGGACCCACGCTCTAGGAAATCACTTCAGTGGCTAAATGGAGGATGGATTGGAGTGGCGAGAGACAAGGCAGGCAGCTTCCCTTCCCCCCCAGCAGGCTCTTGCAGTAATCAAGGCATGAGTCAATGAGGGCCTGCACTAGAGGGGTGGCAGTGTCCGAGGAGAAAAGGGGTCATATTCAAGAGATGTTGCCAAGGTGAGATCAACAGGCTCAGCTATGGGGGGTAATAGATAGTGAGGAGTCCAGGATGAGTTGGGAATCATCAGTATAGAGATGGTAATTCAATCTATGAGAATCAAGGAGATCACCAAGTTGTGTAGAGGGAGAAGAGGGCTCAAGATGGAACCCTAAAGGCCATCTATGGCTGAGAGGGTATGATCTGTATGAGGATCCAGCAAAGAAGACAGAGAAGCAATAGTCAGAGAGGTAAGAGGAGAACGAGGAAAGTAATGTCCCAAAGACCTAGTGAGAAGAAAGAGTGATCAAGAATGACAGAGGCTGAAGAAAGGCCAAAGAATGAGGACTGAGAAAAGGCCATTGGGTTTGGCAGCTATGAGGTTGTGGGCAGCTGTGTGGTGCAGAAGCTAGAGCACCAGGCCTAGAATCAGGAAGACCCGAGTTCAGATCCAGCCTCAGATCAGCTTGCCTCAGTTTTTTCATCTATAAAACAGAGATAATGGTAGTGTCCACCTCCCAGAGCTGTTCTGAGGATCAGATGAGATAATAGTTGTAATGTTTGCTATTATTATCAGATTATTATACTTTTGGAGAGAAAAGCTTCAGTGGAATGATAAAGTTGGAAGCCATGTTGTAAGGGGTTAAGAAGAGAGTTAAGGAGAGAAACTAGAGGCACCTATTGTTGATAAATTTATTGAGGATTTAGCTACAAAGGGCAGAAAGGATATACTGTAGGACAATAGGTGATGGGGATGGAAGGATAAAGTCAAGGGTTTTTTTGGGATGGGGAGACATGAATGTTTTTAAGCAGTAGGAAATGAGCCAGTAGACGGAGTAGAAAATAAGTGATAGAGCGGGGTGCCAGAGAGTAATCAGTAGGAGGAGACAGGTAGAGGTGTAAGGCCACACCTCATCATACGAGACAGGGATGAAGGAGGAGAGAGTAGCAGAGGGCATGTAAGTGATAACTGGAGATAAGGAAAAGGGGAGAAGAGGGAAGTGGCAGCGGAAACCTCATTTTTAATGTAAAATATGAAGCAGTGTTTTCAGCTGAGAGGACGGGGGAAGAGAAAGAGGAGGAATGAGAAGACTCCACTGGCTTTGGAGAAAAGCATATTATAAAATACTTGCAGATCTTCTCTATCTTTCATCTGTTAGCTGGACTTCTTCCAGTCTCACCCTCCCATGTCCTCAGGATGGTTTTGCTTTCTGGAGTCTCTTGCTGAACTGTCTTCAAACTGTTTCTCTCTGTTTTAGGAGGCTTATTGTCACTTCTCCATAAAGTTTTACAAAGAAGTTTATATTATAAACTGGTGTTGCTCTTGATTGCCATGATTTTCTACTTGGCAAATAAGTCAGGTGTTTGTTAAACTTGGAGACGTTTTTGCTTCCCTCATTACAGCTATTATGGTATTGTTGATGTCTTTCGTCCGTTTCTGATTTTCAACATCAGTAACTTAAAGAAGTCATTGGAGTTGTTTTAATTGCCTGCCATGTATTTTTTCTTATTTTTCATCTTTATTCTGACTTTGCATTAGTTTTTTATTTGCTTTAACGGATCACTGGTTTGACTGGATCCAAGCAGCTGATTCAAGGACTCCCACATCATTAACAAATCATTTGTTATCTTTTTAAAAATGTAATTTAATTTTTTTTAGTTAACAAAAATCTATTTTTTCACCTCTCTTGAAAGATTTACATATATAGGTTTATGTGTATGTATACATACGTATATAAGTGTGTATATATATACATATATGTATACATGTGTGTGTATTTTAAAAACCCACTATATCAGATAGACACATTGAAGTAAAATAAATTTCTGTATCAACTGAGTCAACACATATATGTCTCATTCTGCACCCAGAGTCTATTACCTGTCAGGAGGTGGGTGGCATGTGTCATCATGGGCATTGAAGAATTGTGGATAGGAATGGTCTTGATTTAGAGTGTGAAATATTTCAAAGGTATTTGTTTTTACAGCATTGTTATTATTGTATAAATTGCTCTAGTTTTCATTTCTTTCTACATTAATTTACACAGATCATTCAAGATTCTCTCAAATAATCTTCCTCATTTATTATAACAGTTCTGCCTAGTACCAACCATGGAAATATTATAAGGAACATTTCAAAGTTGCCCAAGTAATTAAAAAAGAAAACTCTTTGAGATCATTTAAGTCTATATCTTCAGATCAGTACAGCTACTCTGGGTATTTGGAGAGATGGCTTTATTTTGGCAAACAGGTCATTATGTTACTGAGGAAGCTTTTCAAATGTGAAAAAAATGCAGCATTCATAATGAGACCTGTAACTAGAGGTAATAGTCCAGTAGTTTGCTAATCAAATCTCATCATAGAGGATCGCTGTCATATCTGGTGGTAATATGGGTGATAAAGCTCAAACTGCCATCTCATTTCTCCTTATGGTGTGTTGGACTATAAAAACCCCAGAGGGAGAACTGCAGGTGAAAGCATGGCCTATGCTTCCTGGGTATGTCCGTCCAGCTTGGCTCAGTCCAGCAAACTATTCCTAAGTATCTGCTATGTGCCAAGGACCATCTCAAGGGTTGGAGACACAAGTATTGTGGTAAGACGATAGGAGAGCTTACATTCTTCTAGGTTATGGGGATCTTAACCTGTGATCTGTGAACTTAATTTTTTTTATTTGACAATATTTTAGTAACCATATTTCAGTATAGTTTCCCATTGTAATCCTATATATTTTATGCATTTAAAAGTGTTGTTCAGAAGTAAAGACTTTGCTAGACTGTGATGGGTCTGGGATACAAGAAAAGATTAAGAATCCTTGTATTATTGAGTCATATCTGACTCTTTGTTACCCCATTTGGGATTTTCTTGGCAAAGATACTGAAGGGATTTGCCATTTCCTTTTCCAGCACATTTTACAGGTGAGGAAAGTGATGCAAACAGGGTTAAGTGACTTGTCCAGGGTCATACAGCTAGAAGTGTCTGAGGCTGCATTTGAACTCATGATGAGTCTTCCCGATTCCAAGTTCAGTGCTCTCTCTATCCATGGTGCCACCTCACAATCCATCCTTGTACTAAGGGGAAAATAAAAGCAGGTGACTGGAGAGGAGCACTGTTGAGAAAATTCAGAAGGATCTCCTGAGAGAGCTTGCCAAATGTATGTAGATAAATGTATTATAAACGTGTACAGGTGTATTATAAGACTGTGTGTGTGCGCGCATGTGTGTATGTGTTTCTCTGTGTCTTTTGTCTCTCTCTACATACATACATATGGTATTACAAAAATTTTAGTGCAGTTTTAACCTGCTAAATCTTATGCTACAACATCGAGTCATAATGGGGTGTAAAACTAGGTGGAATAGTCCAGTATTTTACTCATTAAGTCCTATTACACAGGAATATTGTAACTGCTTGTCATATGGGTGATAAAGCTCTAACTGCTAACTCATTTATCCTTATGGTTTGCCAAATTGTAAAACACTAAGCTAACCATTAAAAACTATTAAATCTTAAACTTACACTAAAACTTTTGGGACATCCTGTACATATGTGTTTACGGATAGATAGAACCTATATTTAATATTTTAAAACTGCAGTAGGACTTTTGGAACATCCTGTATTTACAGATACATATGTACATATATACAATGCAGCATGTATGTATAGAGAGGGGAGTGAGAGAAGGAAAGATAGGGAGAGGACATTGAAAGGGAGAAGGGATGGAGAGAGAGAGAGAAAGAGAGAGAGAGAGAGAGAGAGAGAGAGAGAGAGAGAAAGAAAGCTATCTAATGCAGTTCTCTCATTTTACTAGTAACTATCAGAGATGAAACTTGGGCCATGTCCAGTATTCATCCATGACACTTCCTTGCTTCTCTATGCGAGTGACTCCCAAATCTACTTATCCAACTAGCCGTTGTCTCTCTCCTGAGCTCTAGTTCTGAACTCTGCCACCTGGCTGTCACCACCTGGATTTCCTACAGGCATCTTAAACTTGACATGTTCCCAGAGAGAACTGATTATCTCTCTCCCTGGGCCCACCCTTTTCACTTTTCTAACTTTTGTTGAGGGCATCACGTTCTTCTAGTCACTCAAGCTCATAATGTAGGAATTATAGTGACCTTGTCTCTTATTCTTTCCCGCCCCACACCCTATATTCAGTCTGCCGCTGGATAAAAGTCCTGTCAATTCAATCTCCTCAACATCTCTCACCTCCATTCCTTTGTCTCTTAGCTCTCATCACAACCCATCCACCTCTCACTTGGACCAGTGCACTACTTTCCCAGTCTATGATGGCTTCTGAAGTCTTTCCAAGCTCTAAATCTGTGATCTACCACCTGCCTCTTACCCCAAACCTACATTTACAGAACCAAATTGGGAAAATAACTCCTGTATACCCTATCCTCTCTAGATTGACAAAATGAAAAGAATCAAATTTCTGGTTAATGAGATTACAGTGAGTCCCTCTTATATACAGAGCATATACTCTGATAAGCTCTGGGCAAAGAACAGTGGAGACAGTCCCTGCTCTCAAAAAAGGAGAGATAGTAAGAAATATAACACGTGGGTTTCAGCTGCACATCCCATGGAAAATAAGTTAACAAGTCAGTCACCTAGCATTTATTAAGTGTTTATTATGTGTGAGGCACTGTGCTAAGTGATAGGGATATAAAGAAAGGCAAAGCAGGCCCTGCCCTTGAGGAGTTCACATTCTAATGGTCTACACAGTGTGTGCCAGGTGAGGCAAACTGCTGTCACCGCCTTGACCATCATCCTGTGAGTCCTTGGTCCTTGGTAATGCATCTTCTTTAGTATCATTTCCAAAAATAAAACCGTATCCATTTCTGATGCCAGGCCATTTGGCAATTCCAAGGACTTTGATGTTGAGGATGTTCTTCTCCCGGTTTTTCGTAGCTGTGGTTACTGAGGAGTTGGGGTCAGCAGCACCTGCAGGCTTCATTGCCAGCTCACATCTCCACATGCCCTGTTTCCCTTGGTGATGGCTGCAGAATCGGTGTTCTTGAGGACCCTGCTGTCTCTGGGGCTTGGGGTCTCAGGGTTGTGAGTGATCTCCATTCCAGTCAGAATCCAGTTAATGGTCAGGGTGGTGGTGCTAGTGCCTGATAGCCCCTGTATCTCTCAGAGTGCCTTGTTGCTTCAGCTGTGCTGGATTTCTGGTTCTCTAGTTGACTATTGGTCAGCGGTTGGTGAAGATAGCTGGTCCTTTCCCCCACAACATTACTTCTTTGATTGAACATTATAGGGGCTGGGTTGGAAGCAGGGCCAGTGGTTAGGGGAGGTAGGATGCTGCTATTGCGAGCTCTTGTGTTCATGTTCCCCTTGGTTGCAGCTAGTCTTCGGTGCTGGTTGTGGTGAGTAACCTGCAAGGGTCGCTCTCCTCAGTGATGACTATTGGGGCAGACCTGGAAGTGGTGGTGGGGATGGTGGGATACTGCTCTTCCCAGGGCTATCTCCATTGGCATCTGAGTGGAGGTCATGGTCGAGGTCAACCTGGCACATGCTGTGTCCTGTCTCTTCCTTGGTTAGGCTGACTTGCCTGCCCTGTAGGTGGCATTTGGGAAATACAGGGGGAGTGGAGGATGGAGCAAGGGAAGGGTTAAGGTGACAAGATTTAATGTGAGCTTTCAAAGCACTCAGGGAAGTCTATCTCAAATGCTACCTCTGTTAGCAATAATTCCCTGAGCCCCCTAGGGTGGAAGTGATTTCTCCATTATCTGATCTCTTCTTATTCACTTGGCATGTTCTACTTTGGACAGCATTTTGCCCATCTTTTATTTCCCTTTTATATTATAAGCTCCTTCAGCTAAGATGCTGGATCTTATCTTTGTTTCTCTACTTGAACCTACCTTACACACAGTAGACATTTAAATGTTTACTGAATGAATAAGTGAATGAAGGATGGCCATCAAGTGCATGTAATCACAGCAATGATAACAGAATTGAGCTGAAGAATGTTCTATAACACACCATGTAGTTTTACCATTGGAGATCAATTCCTCCATGTCCTGTAGCTGGACCACTGAGATTCAGGACCACCAATATAGTTCTGGCTTTTAAAGTTATGATGGTAGCCCCCAATTGATTGCCATGTTTCCATGTCAGATGGCCCCCATAAACACAGCACTCCTCTTTCTAGTTCCCATGGATACCTTAATGGAACGAACACACTATAATCCAAACAGCAGGAAGTACAGTTTATTCAAAGCTTTTGGGGCTGTCCAATTCAAGAGAGATACACCCAGGGGGCAGATGGCCTAATAATAGCATCTCACATTAACCCTTTTGTCTCTGTCCATTTTCCTGGTGTTGTCAAGCTGCTTCACTAACTTTGGGCTATTTTCCCCACGTTCTGGATGTCATCAGGACATTCTTTACTAACAAGAAATTTTTGGCTTAGCAAAGCATTGATCTGAGCATGATGAATATATTTTGCTAGTAGTGAGCATAGATAGGTCCAGATTTGCTCCTGCCCACACAGCTAATGTTTATATAGAGCCAAAAGCCCAAGTGATACAATCTGCTCCCATGCTTTTTTTTAAAATCCATTTTATGAAATCTGGCTATCTTCCACTAGAGAGTATCCTTCCTATGACAGACACTCCCCAATATTGGACATGCTGTGGTTAGTCATGCTCAAGAATTTGGGGTCATGCAGTGACTCATGCCTTCTCACACAGATCTAACCAGTATAGTTGTTTACAAATGAGATTCACATAGATGAGTTCACAAGATTAGTATTCCTTAAATGCAGTTGATAATAAATTATTGGGAAAACTCTGCTTTGGGATTAATGAGAGATGAAGTTGGAGGGGCTTGGTAGTGGCAGTGAGTGGGCAGTTGATAAAGGACTTTGAAGGTTGTATTGAGGAGCTCGGACTTAATGTGAGGGGAATTGGAGGGTGACTGCAAGTTCTTGAGGATGGAAATAAAATGATTCCACTGGAGACTTAAAGAGCACAAAATCTGGCAGTAGTATTTGCAGAGGAAAGCAGGAGGAGGGGGATTAGAGACAGGGAAAACAGACAGGCTATTGAGGAATCTTGGTTGGAGATGATGATGAGATGGGGTCTAGTAATCTGTTTAGCCTTATGTCCTTGAGTATTTTTATCAGTGACTCGGATAAAGGGATTGATAGTATGCTCATCAGATCTGAAGGTGACAGAAAGTTATGAGGGATGGCTAACACTGTGGGTGTCAGGGACAGGATTCAAAAGGATCTTACAGGTTATAGCACTGGGCTCAATCTAATAAGATGACATTCAGAAGGGATAAATGTAAAGTCTTACAAATAGGTCCAAAAAACCCGACTTCACAAGCATAAAGAGAGGATTCTTTATTTGTCTGAATTTTGACTTTGGCCTTTGTTATTTGGATGAAATCAGTTGCCTTCTCAAACTCAAAATAATGACTCCCCCTGAAATGGCCATGATCCTTTCTGTCCGTGGATGACTTCTCCATTTCACGGGCTGTGAATTTTTGGTTATTTACTCCTGTCACTCCCTGAAGTTCCTATTCACTAATCCATAGTATCAGAATTACTTCTTTGACCTCCAAGGGAATTTATCTTTTGATGAGAAATGTACACCTGTACAGAGCAGCGTTGTGGTAAAAGCCCTGGATTTCTACCTATGTGGCCTTAGGTAAGTAATCTAAGTTCTTGTAATAATAATAAGTTCTTGTTCTAAGTAATCTTGAGTTCAATTTTATTATCTGTAAAAAGGGCCAATAATTCTTAATCCTCATACCTCACAAGGCTCTGTGTGTGTGTGTTTCAAATGAGTTAATGTATGTGAAAGTGCTTTCTAAATTATTAAGCACCCTATACATGGAAGGCATTTTTGTTACTCTACACACACTTAAGCATGGGAGCATCTGAACTATATACATGTACTGACTACCCTGGGATGACTCATATATGTATGTGTGTATGTATATATGTGTGTATACATACACATATACACAATACATATATACACTCTACGTACACATAAAATATGTACACACAATGCACAGGCATACACACACGTATAGACATATATACGTACATATCCATGATTTAAATTTCATGCTGAAAATATACATGCATATAAATATAATAATAATGATGATGATTCATTCTATGCCTTCTATAGCATTTTGTAATTTACAATAGCATACGTTAGCTTGTTGGATACTTGCATGGTAACCCTGAGAGGTATGTGGATTAAGCATATACATAAATACATAAGTATATACAATATATACGTATATGTTATGTATATATACATACTATATTTATATATATAATATGTATATATATATAGAATCACAAATCTTGATGCAGATATGCATATGTATCAAGATTTGTGATTTTTGCCGGTATTGGCGCCCTGTTCAAATCACTGCCACTGTCACTGCCCACACCCCAGTAAACAGTTTTCATGAATTTGTGTGGCCATGCCCCAAAATGATTCCCTAGCAGCTACGTTTCTAGTAATGCGCCCCTCTAGACATAGCTTGTGTAATCCTTGGTTAGCAATTTGCCTTCACTGGGCCCTGTGTGAAGTGTTTCCAGGGCAGTAGGACCTGCCTGGGCTTGTGACCCACTAGCATGACCTTCAAAAACTCCAGTTCCCTTCTCGCTCCTGTGAAACACTGAGATGGAAATGAGATGCAGCAGCAGAGGAGCGCACGTTTATAGCCGGGCGAGATCTTAGAGGTCACTGAGTTCTGCATAATCCAAGAGACTGATGCCCAGAGAAGTTATTTGCTCAGGATCACACAGCCCGTGTCTGATGTACAGCCTGAGTCTTCCTGACTCTGAGCCCTGCACGCTCTCCTCTGTACCGCATTGTGAATGTACTGCACACACACACACACACACACACACGCATATTGTACGTGCACATGCACATACGGACACGTAGTGCCCGAAGTAGTTGTCAAAGACTGTAAGTTGCCTAGCGCATGCCAGTCACTTTGCAAGGAGAGAGGGAGTTTTCTTACTGGGAATTCTCTAAACCATTGAAATCAAAGGTCTGGTCCAAAAAAATCTAGTTATAGAGGGAGGTACAGATTTTGCTGTTCAGTTGTTTTGGTCGTGTCACCATTTGGGGTTTTATTGGCAAAGATCCTGGAGTGGTTTGCCATTTCCTTCTCCAGCTCATTTTACAGATGAGGAAACTGAGGCAAACAGGGTTTAAGTGACTTGCCCACAGTCACACAGCTAGTTGAGGCCAAATTTGAACTAAGGAAAAGGAATCTTCTTGACTCCAGGCCGTCCCTCTATCCACTTCACCCCCTTGCTGCCCTTAGGTACAGCTAGGCATAGAGAATAAATATTAGAATTTGAATAGGTCACATTCATATACACGATGCTCTAAGTTTTACAAAGAACTTTACATCCATTGTAAGTCTCATGTGATCCCCACAGCCCTTCTGTGAAATAGGTACTATTAATATCCCCATTTTATAGATGAGGAAACTAGTACTGAAACCGTTTAAATGTCTTACCCAGAGGCACACTACTATTTAAATGTTTCTAAGAAAGGATTAGGACTTGGGTCTTTCAGACTCCAACCTTGGAACTCTAGTCACTACTTAAACCATAGATAGATAGATAGATAGATATACATACACATACACATATACATATGTTGAGTATATGCATAGATCCATCCATAGATATGTATGTTATACATGACTCATATATGCATGTATGCAAGAGAGCCTCATAGTACGTCTAGGCATCTATCTGTATACACTTGGCACCTTTGGAAAAAGTAAACCAACGTCACAGAAAAGGCCAAAAAGCTTCCAGATGTTGCCCTGTCAGATCGGATTACCCTCAAACCTAAGACATTTCAAGTTCAGTTTAGACAGGACCTACAAGCCATTAAGACCAGTCAGGGTCTCTTTGTATCCCAGGCTTGAAGAAGCTGTCAGACTGATTAATTGAATACTCACTGATGCTGTTAGCAATAACAATAGAGTCAGAAAACTTTCAGTTGCCCCCAGGTAAGCTTAATGAAGCAGCCTTGACACAGCTTACATACAGTTCTAGAAATAGCAAGCTGGTATTGAAAGAACACACAGGCCAGGGATTGGTCCCCGCCAGCTCCAGTGTGGTTTGTTGGAGATTAAGCAACAGAACTCCGTTCTTCACTGGTTGCAGTAGTCATCCTGGGTAGCGTGCACTCTATGTGAGGATGAGAAATCCTTTTAGTTGAGGTCATCCCAACGTATCCCAACAAAGCACTGCAGGGACTGTGGGGCTCAAGGTCGCGCTAGAAGTTCTTGCATAAGACTACTTCCTAAAGTCCAGTGACAGCCAAAGCGCCCCCACGCCCCGTATATAGTCTAGAGTGTGAGAGGCACAAACATTTATAAAGCTGTGGCCGTCTGGGCAGTTTCCCTTATAGTGAACACTGCATTTCTGGTGGAACAAATGGGTGAGGCCCACAGGCTGCGAAGTTGGGGGTAGGGGAGAAGGTAGAATTTTATTTAGGCAAAGACTGGGGTGAGGTTTTTTTCCGGCTCTTTTACACTCTTTGCATAGTTGAATTTTTAAAAACAATTAAAACAGAGAGCTTTCCCATCCTTTTCCAGGGTTGGACATTTCTATACAACTAAGCAAAACGGAACAAGACAAAGCAGTACGTAGCTTACATAGACGCGGTTCTTTATGATTTCCTCCCTAAACCAAGAGTGGGCGAGTGTGGTTTCCATGTTGGAGCAGCCACGCCCTCTGCTTTTATTTTACTGCAACCCCAGGTCTTAAGCTCTCTGTGCCTTACCTTTGATGGCTGTCCATTCTCAGCCAAATGGACTCAGCTCATGAGGAGAGAAGGTAACCTTCTTTTGCTGTACCTTACTCAGGAGAATGGAATTGTCCAGGTTCAGAGGTCACAGAGAGTTCATACTCAACAAAAATATGGAACACCAAGTGTCATTAGCGTAAGAGCAAGTACAAATTGTTTATATTTTCTTTTAAAAATTTAAAGCCCTCTGCTCTGGACGTGGGCACTGGGCATGAAGATTTGGGCAGCTAGCATGTTCTTACTCAGAATCAGCCGTGCAACATGTTCAAATGATGGCGCTTGAAATACACTCATTGTAGTCAGTTAAGAACCTGGCTGGGAATGCCAGTGAAAAACGATTGCCTTTTCATGTTAATAAATCTATCCCTCACTATAAGGATAAAAATCCACTGGGGGAAACTGGTGCAAAAATCTATATGACAAAAACCTTCTTTCCATTAATTTAAGGGAGAGGGATTCTAGACTTCTGACTTCACCTCCTCAATTGTAGAGGGGAAATTACCAATGAAAATGGATGAATTTTAGTCTTAGAGATCTTCCTTTGGCACTGAAAAGTAGCCAACTCAGGGTCATAAAGCCAAAATCCAGCAGAAGCAGAAGGACTTGAAACAGACAAGCCTTCTCTGTCCACTAAACCATTTCATTTTAAAGAGGAAATGTATGAAACATTCTATGATTCTCTCTGCATCCCCTAAATCCCCTTCCCACCTAAATAACAATTAAATAACTACCTAGTTAGTAGATGTTAGGGAAAGAGGAAAAGATGGTGTGTGGGTATTGCTTTGATGAGAGGGGAAAAGGAAGTAGGAAGGGGGAAGTGGATTTAGTCAATCAGCCATCATGGGAGGAGAAGAATTAGGGTAACTAATGAAGATAAAAATGGGGAATGGCTGGATTTATGAACATTTGGGGTTCAAACCCCAACTATGTGACTTTGGGCAAGACATATGTTAGCTCTTAGGGTCTTAGCTTCATCTGAAAAATGAGGGATTTGGACTAAATGTCCTCTGAGCTCTCTTTTTTATGATCTCATAATTACCTTCAAAGGCTGCAGCAACATTATTATTTAAATATCTTCAGTATTGTTAAGCCTTCATCATCTAAGAGTACATTTGATATTTGAAAAGAGCCAAAAGTCATTTCAAGCAAATGTTAGGTCCAAAATGAGGCAGCTATACCTTTATGGGTCTGATAGTCTTATGCGACTTTTACATTAGCTCTAAATGTATATCTAAAAGAGAACAGTAATGTTCTGAGTGAGGCAAGTATTTTTGGAAGACTTATCATAGTGGATAAGTTGGGGTATTTGTTTTTAATGGCCTCTGTTCTCAAGTAGCTCAGAGTCTATATCAGAAATAAGATGAACAGATAAAAATGCTTAATACTATGAAAAGCAGTAGAGATAGTGCCCCATGAGTTTAGAATGGGAGATCTCATAGGAGGCTCGGGTGGTCAGGGTGGACTTTGTGAAAGACTTGTGGTTCCAACCTATGTTATCTATGCCCTTCAGAGTGTAAACTTTTACTTTGACAGAAGAAACTATCTTTTTTGGTTTTGCTAGTATTTGGTTTTCCAGCACTTAGCACAGTGCCTAACATAGAATTAATGCTTAATAAATGCTCTGTCTAACTCTCCATCTACCTAGTTACCTATTTATCTGTCTCAATCATTTGGATTAACAAAGGAGCACAATAATAATGCGGATGATGAAAGTTCATAGTGTATTTAGACCCAATCCTTCTATCCTTTCTTCCACCAAATCTTTTATCAGAGCAAGTATCAATTGTTTATAGTTTTTTTTTTATGTTTTTGCTTCTCAGTGGAAGAATTGAGCCAACATTTAGATGTGTGAGAGTTAGGCACAAGAGACAAGTAGATGAGAGAAAGAGGCTTATATAATCCATGACCCAGATGGATGAAAACCAGGTTGAGAACACCAGTGAAGAAACAGAAACGTCATGTCATCTGGATAAAGAGTCTTCTTCTTAATAGAATGTCATTGAATTAGTAGTCAGAAGGTCTGGGTTCCAATTTTGGCTCTGCTGCTAAGCTTCCTTGTGACCTTGTATAAGTCATTTGATCTTTCTATTCTCAGCTTCATATCTTAATCTTTTTTTTTTT
>CM053598.1:77440206-77474503 GCA_028646575.1 Pseudocheirus occidentalis
TTTTTTTTTTTTTTTGATCATGGCTTTCAGGTAGTCCAATAATTTTTAAATTGTCCCTCCTGGATCTATTTTCCAGGTCAGTGGTTTTTTCTAGGAGATATTTCACATTGCCTTATATTTCTTCATTTGTTTGGATCTGTTTAATAGTATCTTGATTTCTTATAAAGTCATTTGCTTCCATTTGCTCCACTCTAATTCTGAAGGAATTATTCTCTTCAGTGAGCTTTTGAAATTCTTTTTCCATCCACCACCCAAGACCACTATCTGGATCCAGGCTGCTCAATGCAAGAACACTTAGCCTCTGAACAATAGTTTGGCCCCCCTGCAGTCTGCAGCCTGGGAGCTCTGAAGCACCCCATGGAGGCAGCTACAGGGCCACTGCTTCTGCCGCTTCCTTGCCTTGGAGGCAGTTTGGCCAGACAGCTTTTCTTCCCCAAATTTAGCTGAGTTCCACTGACCTTTCACTTTGTCCTTGTTTCTTATGGCTTGATAATTCTGGAAGCCGTCACAGCTACTGCTGATCCACTCTCCTGAAGGCTCCAGCTGTGGCTTGTCCTGGTGGCCCCAGGACCAAGCCGAGGTTTCAGGATGGGCTGGTTTGGGCTCCGAGCATGCTGCAATGAGCCCTTCCTGCTGAGCTGCCGCCAGCAGGACATGTGTTTTTCTTTATTTTTGTGAGTTTTGGAGCCCTAAAATTTGTTTAGAGTCATATTTTATGGGTATTTGCGGTGTCTATGTGGGAGCTGCGGAACCTTGTTGGTTCTATGTCACCATCTTGGCTCTGCCCCTCCTTGTGTTTATTTTGTACATACTTAAATACGTATATGTTGCCTCCTCTAATAGAATACAAAGCCCTTAAGACTGGGGGTTATCTCCTAGTTTGTATTTCTACCCTGTTGTCTAGTATGGTGCCTGATAAATAAATGGTTGATGATCGGTAGGGATCACAGTGCTGTTTTCTCACAGGTGTACAGCCCGAATACAACATTCAGAATGTACTTTGCCGTGTTTGATGAGCTCGGCCGCCATCCACAGCAATGAAAACAATCTCTCATGCTTTTATAGCACTGTGCTTTCTTGAAGTGCTGTCATGTACTTTATTCCATTGAACATTTGTAACATCTTGGCTAGAGGAAGAACGTGTGCATTTTTATACCTGCTTTATAAAGATGTCCCACAAGGTGTCTGACAGGGCAAGTTAACCTTGCATACGAAGTTAACCTACACATGAAGATACTTTGTGTGTAACTGTAAGCCAGTCAATTAATCAGTAAACATTTATTAAACACCTACTATGTGATAGGCCCTTAACTAAGCACTGGGAATATAGAAAGAGGCAAAAGACAGCCCCTGTCCTCAAGGAGCTAACAATCTAATGGAGTAGACAACATACAAGCAAATGCATACAAAAGAAGCAATGTGTTCAGTCATGTCCAACTCTTCGTGAGTGAATTTGGGGTTTTCTTGGCGGAGATACTAGAATGGTTTGCCATTTCCTTCTCCAGCCCATTTTACAGATAAGGAAACTGAGGCAAATAGGGTTAAGTGACTTGCCCAGGGTCACACAAGTTTGCATTCAGGAAGACAAGTCTTCCTGACTCTGGGCCTGGCACACTATCCTCTGAACCACCTAGCTGCCTCTGCTGCAAGCTATATGCAGGATAAATAGGAAGTAATTAGCAGAGGGAAGGCACTGGAATTAAGAGGGATCATGGAAGACTTACAGCAGAAGATGGATTCTTAGTTTGGATTTACAGGAAGCCAAGGAGGTCAGTGATCAGAGCAGAGGAGGCACAGTGTTCCTGATAAGGGAGAAGACCCTTATCTTCCAAGAGAAGGAATGTCTTGTTCTTGGAACAGCCAGGAGCTCAGTGTCACTGGGTTGAAGAGAGCGTCATTATTCAAAGTAGCAGGAGCCTATGTTTTAGGGCTTTGAATGCTAAATAGAACATTTGTGTTTGCTTCTGGAGGCCATAGCTATGGATCCCCTCGAATTTATTTGAGCAGGGATGACATGATCATACTTCAATCATCTAACCTCTCTGGGCCTCCGTTTCCTCATCTGTAAAGGAAAGGTGTTGGACCCAGTGGGCTCTAAGGATCCTTCCAGCTCCACGTTCAGGGTCTTATGGACCTTAATAGCTCCATTTTCTTTTGGGTCCTTACATATACAAATTCTCTGGTTTTCCTTTCTCTCAACTGATTTCCCTGCTTCCAATCATTTTAGTGTCTGTGGGGAAGGTGGCTCAGAAAGACGAGGGCCTTGAGACATGGTGATCATATGGGAGGCCATCACAGTGGTCCAGGCAAGGGGTGAGGAGACCCTGAACTGAAGTGGTGGCTCTATGAGTAGAAAGAAGAGAATAGATATGAAAGATATGAAAGGAGGGAGAATCAACACACTTAGCAACGGACTAGCTCTGTGGGGTGAGGAAGAGTGAGAAGAGGAGTTGATGGTGGCTCTGAGGAGTCTTCTCCTTTGTTATGAATTGTTATTGAAGAGTGAACAGCATCAGTTAGTTAGTCAGGTCTTTATTAAAGTCCTACTAGGTGCCAAGCACTAGGGAACCAGATACAAAAAGAAAAAAAGAAACAATCCCAAGGAACTTGCATTCCAGTGGGAGAGATGATAAGCTTTATATGTATGTATAAAATATACACATATATGTGTGTATGTATATGTTATATATAAAAACATACAGCATAAATATAAAGGGAATAAATATATGCAAAGTAGTTAAATACAAGAAAGTTTGAGAGGGAGAGCACTTGTATTTAGGAGGGATCAGGAAAGGCTTCTTACCTTGATGTTGATTTAAGGCTCTGCCTTAAATGAAGAGATTCATCCTGTGAGGTAAGGAGGGAGTGCATTCCAGGCATGGCTGGATGGGGTGGGGAAGGGCAGTGAGTGACTCATTTCCAGAACTGTCCCACTGCAGCTGCAGTATTTCATTAAGAGACTTCAGCTCACTTATGGTGTAGGTTGGATTTGCATTCCATCTAACAGTTACCCATAACCAAGAATGCCGAGCTTGGTCCAAAGTGATTAAAATGAAAACGTTCATAACTAGAAACCTGTGGCCTTGTACAAGAACACATTCTGCCTGCTTTTAGGCAGGATGAGAACAAGTGCTCATCTAGAACAAAAGGTCACAGGGTGAAATTTGACATCAGGTTTTAGGTATTTTCCGAACATTAGTTAATGAGATGAGGATTTAGGAGTAGATGATTTATTTGGATGTGTGTGTGTGTGTGTGTGTGTGTGTGTAGGTGTGTGTGTTATATAATATGCATATTATATATATATATATAAATTTATAAATTACATGTAAACAATTTTAATCTTCATTAAAAAAATTTTTGAGTTCCTCATTATCTCCCTCCTTCCTCCCCCTTCCTCTTTCAATGAGAAGGTGAGAACTATTATACATGTGAAGTCATGCAAAACATGTTTCCACACTAGCCAAGTTGCAAAGGAAAACACACACAGGCACAAACACACACACACCCTACAAAAAATAAAGCAAAAGCAGTATGCTCCAGTCTGTGCTGAGAGATCATTGATTCTCTTTCTGGAGGTGAATAGTATTTTTCATCATGGGTCCTTTGGAACCGTCTCTGATCGTTGTCTTAATCAGAGTAGGTGATTGTTTCACTTTTCATCCTTATAATATTGCTGTTACTGTGTACAATGTTCTCCCGGTGAGAAATCTTGGTGTAAAAATCCTTTATAAATGCTTAATTGAGATTTCTCTTTCATTGAAAGAATTGGAAATCATGGCAAATCACCCAGAAGAAGGAAAACTCAGGATTCCTTTAATCCTTAAAATGGTAATAGACTTCAGAGTATGTTTGCATTCCTTTTTTCTAAGAAGCTGAACAGGAGCATAGCAGATGGACTTTGATATTAAGCACTGGCACATGCCCTCATTGACGTTGGTGTGGCATTCTTTTGCGACTTCAAGAAAACTCCTCTATTCCTTGTTGACGAAGGGAGACTTGGGCTGACCATGATGATGATTTAAAAAAGAATTATCTTTGTTGGAGGATTGTTTTTTAAATGACTATACCAAGTCTACATTCAGAAACCTGCCTGCCAGAACATATACTAAAGCTATGCTAATTTGACCAAGGGATATTTAGGGGCTTGAAACGTTGTTGGAACCCATGAATACTCTTCTAAGGGATCTGGCATTTTGGCTGCTTCATGCTTTTCTTAAATTGTTCTCCACATTTGGGTTGGAGACCTTTTCTACAAATGGCCATCATTCCCACTTTGACTCTATCATGTATGCAGATGTTCATCTAATTATGGTAATATAGTTAATACCTTCTCTTGCCTCTTTTTCTTTGCCTATGAATTTTACATAACATTTTGTTTATACTTACCTAATGCACTCCTCATTTATTATTTCCTATTACGGCTTATGCATATGCTTACTATGTTTCCCTCTGTCCCAGAAGAATATAAGTTTCCTTGTATTCAGGAAGCGTTTCATGCCTTTCCTTGTCACCCCAGTATGTACTTAGTAGGGCTGTGATGAATGTTTGTTGAATGAATGGAACTAGATACTACATTATATGAAAACTTCATGTCTCAGTCAATAACTAGCTCAGTGTTGTGTACTCAGTTAGGTATTGTGGAAATATTTGCCAAGTTGAATTAAACTGTTGAGAAGTGACTGAAAGTTCAATGACGAAACCTTCAGAACCAGTGGTATTAGTGATGTAGAAACTCTTTCCTTCTGACAATACATGCATAACACATGCATTTGCTTAGAGTACTTGAGAATTTTCCTCCTAAACAAGTCTGGAGATAGGATGATGGTAGAAATATCACCTCATTGAAATAGTAATGAGAAATTTTATTCTTCCAAAAAATTTTCCCCTCTCACCAATTAGTGGCTTCTGGGATCATAGGTTTAGAGGTGGAAGGGATTTTAAAGGTCATCTAAGCCAAGCCCCTCATTATATAGATGAGGAAACCAAGATCTAGAGGGGTTAAGTGAGGTCATGGTGACTCAGCATGGCTGGGTTCCCTTTGGGAGCCACAGAGCTGTGGTTGGTTCATTTTCACTGATGCTCATTACTGGAACTCTTGGTGAAGAGCAATCAATAGTTAAAGAATGATGGACAGTATTAGGAAGGGCTTAATGTTGTCCCTGACCCCTGGCCTTACTCTTGGAGCTGTACTTTTATAGAATAAGAAATAATCATCCCATCTATTAGTGTTTAACATTTGGAGAGCAGTTATTTTATAGTCTCCCCATTCATTGCATTTAGAAGAGTCTTCTCTTGGTTCATGCCAATAAATTTTCCATTTGCTCCCTTCTCCGACTAGACTGATTTAAAAACACTATAAATTATTTACTGAAATGCAAGTTCAGCTTACAGTAATGATCAAATTAGTTTAATAAGATATGAATACTCTTATTAGGTAATAAAACATTTTTTCTTTTCCATGTTAGAAAAAGTGTTAATTCTAACCTACATATGCCCTTGATCCAATATATTTTCAAAGAAGAAACCTCAGAGGAGTATAATAAAATAAATTTAAGCTATCACAAATAGTCTAGCTTTAGGAATTTTCAGATATTTTGCTTAGTATCTAGAAGGAGCAAAAATTTAATATGTGTTTTGTATTCATTAAATCATAATTATATTTGAGGCTTAAAATTTCACCTCTAAATTGTGGGTTGCTTCCATTTCAACATATAGATTTTAAAGATATAAACAAACTCCATTTATTCTTGGACTCATTTATTAAGAATCTGTTCAGAGATACCATGTGTAGAACACTGTTCTAGTAGCTAAAGGAGTTAGATAATTTTAGAGGAGTTCTTGATCTCAAGGATGCTATATTCCAGTGGATGGCAATAAGACATATGCATGTTCCAATACTTCAAGAGGTCTGATCTCATAAATGTAGATAGTTCTCCACTGAGAAAGACTTAGTAACTCTAATCAATATAATGATCAACCACAACTCCAAAAGGCTTGCTGTAAAATGCTCTCCTAAATGCTCTCCACTTCCAGATAGAGAACTCATGGTCTCAGAGTACAGATTGAAGCATATTTTGTTCCCTTTATTTTTCTTGCTTCTCTCCTCATCTCCCCACTCCCAGAACATGGCTAATGTGGAAATATGTTTTGCATGACTTTGTATGTATAACAGGTATTGTATTTCTTGCCTTCTCAATGGGTGGGAAGGATATAACAGGAGGGAGAGAATTTGAAACTGAAAATTTAAATCAAAATAAAAAAAATTTTCTTTAAAATGTGGGGATCCTTTCCAGCCATGTAGATGGCAGATTGTCACCCATCCATGCCAGCCAGGTTTGATTTAGAGACATAGAGAAAAAGAGAGAGGGACAGAAATAGGAAGACAGAGACAGAGACCCAGAGAGAGAAAGTGACAAAAACCATTTATTAAGCACTTAATATGTGTCAGACACATGGAGCATGGAGTTTATCCATTGGTTTTCTCTCACTTTCATTCTACGACTGATCTATCTTTTTTTTTTTCCTCCTTTTTGGAGGGCAATTGGGGTTAAGTGAATTGCCCATAGTCACATGGCTAGTAAGTGTGTTAAGTGTCTGAGGCCAGATTTGAACTCAGGTCCTCCTGACTTCAGGGCCGGTGCCCTACTCACTGCACCACCTAGCCACCCCAACTGATCTATCTTTTTATCTCATCTTTTCCTTATTTGATACCATCCTTTATAATGCTTCTATAAAAGACCTTGTTTGTCATGTGCCACAGTCTGCTTATGCCCACAGCGCATGTCTCCATTGTCATTTGGCTAATTCTGCTCATACTCAATAAACTGCAATGGCTCCCTCCCTGTTAACTCCAGGATCAAATAGAAATCAGTGCATAAAGCAAAGTATTTTGAGATCAGGTGAAGGAGAGATTATTTCCCTCTTGAAGAGTTAAAGAAAGCTTCACAGAGCAGGTAACATCTTAGCCAGGCCTGAAGGATGGATGTCGGATGGCAAATGATGGTGAAGGGCATTGGGAGAAGGTATCTCAGGTGGAGGGAAGTTGAAGGGTTAACCTTTTTTGGGGGAAAATCGTTACAAGTATGGAAATACAACATTTTTGGAATAGAATAGACTATTATAGTCTAAAGTAATAATAACATCCTTCTGTTCTTACCTTCAAAAATTGTATATACATTCTAATAATACATACTTGACATGAAGTATACATGTGTGGGAGGAGAGAACAGTTAGAAAGATAATTAATTATGGTTTTGCTTATATTTCTGTTATGTTAATAATATATAGCACATTATATTTTATTGTACACTTTATAATGTAATTTTCCTAAATTTTAGGTTTGACCATATCACACCCACCCCCTTGCGCTTATTCAATAAACCCTAATGGCTCATGATTATCTCTAGAATCAAATACAAATTCTTTTGTTTGGAATTTAAAGGCTCTTCACAACCTAGTCCCTTTGTATCTTTCCAATATTTTTAGACCTTTTTCTCCTCTACACATACTCTGATTCAGTCATAGTGGCCTGTTTGCCATTCCTTTTACATGATGCTTCATCTCCCATCTCCATGCCTTTGCACTGGTTGCCCTCCCCCTGTGCCTGTAATGCTCTAATCTTGTCTTTTAGAATCTCTTTCTTTCTTCAGAGCTCAGCTCAAACATCATCTTCTGCATAAGGCTTTTGAGATCCCCTAAACTGAGATAATCTTCCATCTATCCTGCATATATCTTGTTTGTACCCATTTTGGGTACACAATGTATCCATTCGAATGTAGACTCCTTTCTAGTGCTAGCATAGTTCATGGAACATAATAAAAGCTTACTAAATTCTTGTTGATTAATTCATTATCTCATTTGATTTGCTCAAATAAGGCAATTAGAGATGTCCTGAGAGGTTGATTGTCCATGGTCACACAGCTATTAAGTGTCAAAGGCAAGATTGCATCTAGACACATCTTTTCCTAACTCCATGGGACTCTTTCAACTATACCGTTACTAGTGACTTTCAGAGTTAGTATGGCACGGTGAAAAAGGGTTGGACTTGAAGACAGGAAAACCAGGGTTCAGATCCACCTCTGACATCTGCTTGCTGTGTCCAGTTAATCTCTCTAGTGTCTTCACACCTGAAGTGAAGGTAATCAACTTCTTGGGTACCAAGAAAATAAATTAAAATTGAAAAAAAAAATAAACTCCCTGGGAGTAGAGATTGTCCCAGAGCCTAGCATAATGCCTGGCACAGGCACTTAATGATGATTTTTGATTAATTGATTAATATTGAACTCGCAAAGCTGTTGAAAGGACCAAATGAAATAAGGTGTGTATATGTAAAATGTCAGCTATTCTTGTTTTAATTTTAAGCAAAAGATTAATAGTCTCTAAGTTGTGAATAAATTGAAAATATATTTGAATTGAATTTTACAGATCTGTCACTTCTCAGTGGGGATTCCAACTAAATCAATACTTTTATTCTGATATTTCTAATCAAAGCATAGGGTAGTAAATTAATAAATGATCAGCCTTAACAATAGGAGTACAGAGTTATAATTTATTAAATATCCTGTTTGTTCTTTTCTCCTCCAGAGATTGACAACTATGGGTTTTAGCCATAATTTTTATATTATGCATACACAGGACAAACACACCATATACATTTTCTATTTTCCATCCATCAATCATCCATAAAAAAATCAGCAAATGAAGCCAATTTAGTATCTGTGAATTCCATTTTTATGTACCAAATCCCTGTAATGAGGGAAACAATGGCCATCACATTTAAAAAATAAACTCATTCCAGATATTTCCCCAAGCCCTCTAGATTTGATTGTCATTGAAGGAATTTCATGAAGTCTGATTGCTTCCAGTGCTGACTGAATCCTTAATCCATCACTCAGAAATTACCAACATCTCCTCAGTGTTCAGTATATGCATTGTGTGACAAGAATACAAAAAAAAGTATCGGACATGGTCCCTGCCCTCAAGAAGTGTACAACCTCTCATTAGTGAAGGAAGTTATCCTTGCAGCATCTCTTAAAACATATGCTGCTTATCAGTGAATGTCATGACCTTCTGTGGAGGGTAAAGTGAAAAGATAATTAGAAAGAAACAGACAGAAGGGTGGATGGCTTAGAGCCTGTTAATAGCTTGTTTGCTAATTGCCAATCCCCAATTTTCTGGGTAATTAGTCACTTGGTTTCCTCTTAGACCCTTCTGTGCAAATCTGGACAAATGGCCTCCATCCTTCCTTGCAGCAGGTGGGTTTAAAGATATGCTTAGTATTTGGATGGCATCTTTCTCCCTAGGCTTTCGGTTTTCCTGGCCGTGCTCACTCTCATCCTCAGCAGGTGGAAGGACCATCTGGTTGGCTACCTTGGACAGCGAGGCATTTTTCAGATGAATTTTCTTACTGACTTTGGAAATTCTGTTTGTTTTTTTGAGAGCTTAGGTTAAAGATATAGTGAGAAAACTTTTCTACCAGGATGCTGCATCAAACTCTTTGTGTCCTTTTGCTTTCCAGAGTGAAGGCAATGCTGCATCAAACTCTTTGTGTCCTTTTGCTTTCCAGAGTGAAGGCAATGTGAACCACTGAGAATAAGAATTTGGAATGTCTTATCTCCAGTGAAATTAATTTTTATCGCTTATCATTCATTATCTGGTCTTGTACCCGGCCCTAAATTAAGACTGTAATGGAGCCGTCTCCTTGGGGCAAAAAGCTATAAACATGTAAAGTGAAAATGATATAACATGTCCCATTTGATATAATACACATCCTTCTTTATGATTCATTATATGCCTATCAATGCTTTTCACATTTTCTGTTTTATCACTCTCCTCCCTCATTTCCTCATCTACTCTGCAGAAAAAGTTGTTGAACCCTCCAGGCTTAATTCAAAGAAAAACGATTATTTTTAAAAGAGGCAGTAAAATTCTCCAATCCATTTGGAAACCTGATTAATTTGGGTACGTTTCTAGAGGCAGACATGGGGTTTCTTTGGTGACTGATTCAAACACTTTTGTTTTCTTTATCAAGAAGTATTTTGTTAAATTGCTTTTAGCAAAATGCTCATTTTCCCCCATCTGAGAGGCCATGCACTATTCTCCCTCTTCACCCCACCTCAATGCATCTTGCAGCAAAAAGAAAGGATTTTTGTTGTTGTTGTTGATATTTCCATTTTTCCTAGATTCTGGCATAATCTTTTGCATCCAGGGCATTCTCAGTATTATGGGGTGTCAAAGTATTCTTTCCTTGGACACAAATGACGCTTTTTGAACTTCTCAGCAGGATCTAACCCCAAACAGCCCTGTTCATGGAAATGTGTGTTCTCCTTGTGTATGGAGTCCTAGAAAAACCAAAAAAGAATTGAGTTCTGGGAAAGTTTGAGAGTAAACACCAATGGCAGAATAATTGCAGCTTGCTACTGTGTAATTGTCAAAATGAGGGTAGCTGCCGCCTTCTTATTGAAAGTAGTGTTGTTTGATCTTGTTTTCTTTGTTAGGGCCCTGTGTCCCTGGGAACTTCCAAACTCTAATTTTAAACTATTAGCATAAGTATACTTCCTTCCTGCTGGGTCTGTCTGCTGTGGGTTTTTGAATCTCAGAAAACCATTAGAAAATATGTATGAGGGGGTGGAGTTAACCATTTGGGGTCAAATTACCTTTCTGGGCTAATTCAAGATTATAAAGAAGGGCTAGTGAAGACGCTATGGGAGAGAGTTACTCTAAGGAATTACAGCTCACAAGCAACTTCCTCTCTTCAGTGAATATTGAGGTGGAATTAGAAGGATCTTGGCACACATTCTGCATTGACAATGATGGGAGTGGGTTATTTTAAAAAAATTATAACATATGTTCGTAAGAGGATTGGTGGCTATTTTAAGGGAAAGGATGTTGAGTTTGGCTTTTTAAAAATATCAAATATAACATCATGGAAAAAGGAAATATTATGGGCTTTTATTAATGTCATGTTAATTAAGCTATCAGGATGGAATAATTAAGTTTGAGATAAATGTGATGTTCTTCACTTTACAAGTACAGAATGGGAAATGTTATTGAAATATCTTTTACATCTTTTCATGCGGAAAAGACCAAGGAATTTTAGTAGGTGGCAGACACAGTCTGAGTCATATGATGAAACATGGCAGTTTAAAAACTAATTTGAGGGGCTGCTAAGTGGAGCAGATAGAGCACCGGCCCTGGAATGAGGAGGGCCTGTGTTCAAATCCATCCTCAGATACTTTTTCTAGCTTTGTGACCCTCAGCAAGTCATTTAACCCCTATTGCCTCCAACAACAACAAAGAAACAAAAAAAGTTAATTTGATCTTGGACTCCATGAATAGAAATATGATATCCTTCCCAAGGGCTAATTGATTGGACCATGTCGGGATTTTTGTTTTATTATTATTCCATTCTAAACATCTTATTTTAGGAAGGGTGATGCAGCACTTCCCAATGGTGAAGGAGTTTAAAACCATGCCTTAAGGAAATAAACTGAAGGATCTAGAAAAAGATGTTTAGTATAGATAAGAGAAGACTTATGGGCAGATCTGATCGCTGTCTTAAAATACTTGCAGTGTCTTGTGGGGGAGGAGTTATCTTTCTGCTTGATATGAGAGAACCAAACTTGGAACAATGGGTCAACTTTATACATTGAGGCAGATTTTAAATTAGGGCTGTTCGAAAAAATGGAATGAACTGCCTTGGGAAGTATTTATAAATTCTCCATTACTAGAACTCTTTATGGAGAGGTTGACTGCTTTTCATTTGTATTATATAAGAGATTCATGCATCAGGGGTTAGATTTTGGTGTTTTGTGAGTCTAAATTCTACATTGTCTTCATACTTAGAAAGCCAGGCCATGGACTTTCACAGTAAGACACCAATTCTTACATGTAGCTGTCTGGATCAATAAATACCACTTCTAACAATCGTTAATGATCTTTTTCAGAAACAGCCCCCACATCAGCATACTCATCTCCTGCAAGAAGCTTGGGAGATACAGGAATAACACCACTGTCTCCTTCCCATATTGTGGTAAGAAACACACTCTTTCTTGGGATTATTAAATGATCATTTTCTGTATCTTTCTTCGCTGGATAAGTTGATGGAGCCGTATTGAGATAACTTGGGACATCACTTCTCTAGGATTTAGTCTCCTTGCTTGTAAGACGAAGGGGATGGACTAAATGATGCCTCAAAAATGTAAAATGCTATGACTACCTAATTCTCAGGTATTGGCATTTACCCCTTTTGCATTTTTTGAGAGGGAGGATATGATGTGTTGCAAGTAATTTGTGTCTTTATAGATGTCTACAAGGTCCCCTGACTCCTCATTGCCTGATTTAAAAAAAAAATTCATAAATACCTTAGACCCAACGCTCTCAGGTTATTTTTCCAGTTCTGCTTTTCCTGCTCACATTTACTTGGCCAACTAGGATCAAGATAGACACAGGACTTGTAATTTCATTAGTAGAGGAAACTCCCAGGTGAAGAAACTCCCTCTACCAATGCAGATTGGCACCTTCTTTGCAATTTATAATCTTAGATAATTACCTGGATCACTGAGAAATTAAGTGGTCTATCCAGGGCCCAGGAGTCACAGTGCTTTTTAATAGCAGAGCTTGAACCCTCGGCTCCAAGGTTAGCTCTGTTTGCAGTAAGTGAAACAAAAGTCAGTAAAATATGTGAGCAGAAATGGACCGGCTGAATTACACAGTCCTCTCAGGATCCCTGTCCAACATTCAATAGTGTCCCTGGGCAGTTGACAAAAGATATCTACTGGAAAGTCAGCTGTTAAACATTTCATCTTATTTGGCTGTGACTTTGTCAGTTGTAGTTAATTGCATGTGTTGGGGGAAAATAGTTGGGAGAGATTATATCACAGTGAGAACATGTTGCTAGTAGATTATATTCAGTGGTCTGTTTTACACGAGAGCGACAGCAAATTGTGCCTCCCTGCTGTAATAGGCAAGCTAAATCTTCTCAACTCAACCCTTTTCTGAGGGTTTGTAGACATATGAGAGACAAAAAAGGGAAAGATCTGCATGGATATTCATGTTATTGAAAACCTGAGAAAAGGATAGTTAGCGTTTTATGCTAGGAACAAAAATGGAAGGAACTTGGAGGAATATCTGGTCCAATTCCTTAAGTTTACAAAGAAGGAAACTGAGTTGCAGAAAAGTAAAAAGATTTTGACCAAGGTTGCACAACCAGTTAGTGGCAGAGCTTGGACAAGAACTGTTTTGACCACCTTCAGTCTTTTCCTCTTTCCATTATAGTTGTCCTTAAAAGCTTTGGATGATGATGGGAAACAGTGAGGTTCGGCCTTGGCTTTATCATTAATTCAGTGTATTAGCGTCTCAACAGCTCAGTCTGTGCCTTAGTGTCCTAATTTTTCAAATAGGGACATTAATGCCAGCCTGCCTTACAGGAATAATACACAGGCTGCATACACGGACACATACACACAAGACACATCTACATACATGCAGATACGTGTGTGTACATGTGTATAGACACATACTATATACTGTTCTTTACAGTAGACTGGCATTAATGTCCATATTTAACTAATATGGATGGTATATATGATAGTCTGTATATGTGTACATATACAGGCATACACAGTTATGTATAGTATAAGCATCTATATGCATAATACATATTGTGTATGCATGTATACACATATGAATATCATCACAGATACTATATATTATAAGCACATGTGTGAAATGCATGCTTATGTATATGTACAGTGCATATATTATACACACGTACATCTATAATACATGTGTGTTCATGCACACAAATATACTCACAAGTATACAAGCACATGTATATGCGTTCATATGTACACAAAACATGTATATGTGTGTACACACACATGTAATTATAAAGTACTGGATAGAAGCAAGGTATTAATAGTTTCAGTATCTTGAATTCTGTCCTCTGTAGATTTAAATAAGAATTTGGCAGGTAAAAGAGTATAAATAAATGTACAATAAATAAATAAATACAAATAAAATATGTACAAATAAATGTGCATAGAAAAGGAAGTTTAAAACTATTTGGGAATCAATATTTGTTTCAAGCATTTCAATAATTAGCCATACTCTCGTGGAGCTTTTAATTGGAGTAAGCCAGAAAGCCAGCTTCCTTAATTAAGTCTGGCAAAGTATTCTCCTTTACTATTCTTTGGGTGGCCTTCTTAAGCTTTATATTTGACTCATGCTTAAGCTCCATTAGGCCGGGTCACTGCCCCTGGTGTGGGGCTAGTAAGAATACTTGTTGGGAATTGTGCTTTACTGACCCATCTTGATCTCTCTTTGTAGTGTTCCCAGGGCAGGCTTCCTAGCAGAGAATATCCTTCAGAAAGCCAGAGCATGCAGCAAACAGCCTCTCTCAGCCAGGTGGCCTCTTACTCTCTCTCTTTCTTTCCAGAATGACTCAGATGCTAACGTCTCTGAGCAGCAGACATTTCTTGTGGTCGTTGCTATTGATTTTGGCACTACATCTAGTGGCTATGCCTACAGCTTCACAAAGGAGCCAGAATGCATTCACGTCATGAGGTATGAAGTTTGGGGCAGCCTCGTCACGCCTTTCTAGAGTGACAGGATAATGACAGGTCACTTAGTATAATTGGAAAGGCACTTCTACTGGCCCTGAGCATATACAAAAGACAGTTTATGATGGCCAGTTGGGAAATGGGTCGGGATATTAAATAGATGCATGGAAGTAAGAGAAGCAATGGATTGGCCTTGGATTTAAAGTCAAAGAAAAATTCTATAATCAATGAAATGTTGTCTCTTCCATCTCCTCCTCAGCCTGGTTTGTCAGAATTGAAAACAGAAATCAGCTGTGTGAGAAGAGAAAGAAGTGCAAGATTGGTTTAATATGAAGGAAGGAAAGAAAGAAGGGAATGATTATTATGATTACTGTGTCAGACACTATGCGAGTCCATTGAGATACAAGAGATCGAGACATAGATAAAGATAGGGATACACACACACATATCTCATTATATAGATGCTCGTGATGATGATGATGAGGTTGTAGTAAAGTGCTGGATATACACATATGTTCACTAGATACAGATTAGCTGACTTTGAGATCCTTCTTGTACCCCTCTTGAGATCTCTGATTCTGTCATTTAACTGTAGCAATAGGGACTAACCCTGTGATTACATCAGTATAGGGAACTCCCACCTAAGGAGATTCCCTTGGTCAGTGTAGGTCAGTATCCTCTCTGTGTTGAATTATACTCTGAGAGATTTACCGAGATCACTGAAAGGTTAAATGCTGCATTCCAGGTCATGCAGCCATATGTGTCTGAGGCAAATATTGAAACAGTCTTCTTTGCTCCAAGGTTAGCTCTCTGTCCACTAAGCCAAACTTAGTGTTGACCTGTCTTCCTAAATGAGATTTTAGAAATGTCAATAAAAATATATGTTATATCAAATTCTAGATTTTTCTGATGTTCACTAATATTCTTTCTTTATCAAATTGAATGCAATTCAGTATGATGATATACGTCATCTTGATGACAAACGTCATCTTGATGACAAAATAGCACTTTCCAAGGTGAAATTTTGGACAGAACATTGGATTTGGAGGCAGGAAAAAACAATCCCACACCAGAGATTTTGACCAAGTCAACTTAACCTCTCAGGACCTCAGTTTCTATAAATTGGGGATAAACTTAATAAGCTCTTGTTTCCTTCCTTTCTTCACACTAAATCATCTAATGATTGTGAAGCTCAAATGAGGTAATACATACAAACAACTTGGCACTTTAAAGAAATTAATGGCAGTTAAGATAATTGCCAAGAAAAGTGAAAATCCTGTTTGCAAGAGGATCCTGGTCATCGTAACAGTGATGCCCTGTTGCTAACTAAGAAAACACAGCTAAATCAATGTTATGTTTGTTCTGCTGTCATTGACAACATGGA
Organism: Pseudocheirus occidentalis; assembly: GCA_028646575.1. Taxonomy (NCBI): domain Eukaryota; kingdom Metazoa; phylum Chordata; class Mammalia; order Diprotodontia; family Pseudocheiridae; genus Pseudocheirus; species Pseudocheirus occidentalis. The sequence goes on from CM053598.1 coordinate 77,456,155, forward strand.
TGGAAAACCAGCAGGTTGTGTTGGTGGGGTAGGGAAGGGGAGAAGTTCCGTTTGAGTCAATTTCTATTAAAGCTAGGATAAATATTTTTCATTTTCCCAGTAGCATTTATTGCTTTGTTGTTGTTGTCATTTTTTCAGTGTTATTTTCATAGGACAGACTAACAACAGAAGACAGGACACCAGGAGATAGAGAGGGAAATAACATAAATTGCTTTAGGAAGAAAACCTCTAAAACATCTTCTTGGCCATTTTTGGCCCCCCAATGTTATTTTTCTAGATCCATTATCCTTGGAGATAAATCCACTACTGAATTTTATTCTAACAAGAAATATTTACATAATCAACATATTGAATAATAAAGTTAAAAGCGAGAATGTTCAGTGCCATTTTGTGTGGCTAGTATTCAGTTGATACAAAAATGACTGGAGAATGCATGCAATGTTTGTTAATGTAGAAAAACAACATCTAAAAGAAGAGTGACAGAAATAGTCATCTGCAAACATTTTATTTAATAAGCATTTATTCAGTATTCACGAGGTAGGCAGTGTCAGGCTCTAAAAAATGACATCGTCCCTGATCTCAGGGAACTTTGCTGATTGCGTGAGGAATATCTCTCACACACAGGTAAGTTAAATAAAAGCCAGGATGTTATGGGTCAGAGAAGAGAGCTAGACAAAATGCTTTAGGAAAATTAGGGGAGGGAAAGAATTGTGGGTAGGAAGGCAGAGAGAAAATGGAGGCAGATTACTGTTGATCTACAGCTGGCCCTTGCTAAAAAAGAAACAAAAGCAATAATGGTCCAAACAGTTTACCTTTTCCCATGTCTTGCTCTTGCAGCCTGGTCACATGCATCTTCTCTGGGTTGTTTCCTAATTATATTCCATCAGAGGAAATGCATATGCTTTCATACAGAGAGCCAAATAATTTATGGTAACAGCATAAGAAAAACCAGCAGCCTCCCATAACACATTGCATTGTATCACAAATGTACAATGAATGCTTCAGTCAGTGCACCCAACCTCTCACACCAGCAGGTAAGCTAAATGGCGCATTACCATTTTAACCTCTACAGCTAAAAAGATTTTTTCGTCTGAGACATTCATTGAAAGTTGTCTTGATAAGTTGTAGGCTTTGGATAGACTACAAAGAGTGATGTCTGTTTATCATCATTTTTAAAAGGATCGGTTCCATTTCAACATATGTTTGTCAAGCTATGTGGGAATGATTTAAAGAAACTGGAGGTATTTAGCCTGGAGGAGAGATGTCTTGCAGGGAATGTGATAGTTGTATTAAAGCATTTGATAGCTTTAGTGCAGAAAAAAGATTAGACTTGTTTTGTGTGGCCTGAGAGGACAAAACTAGTAATAAGAGTTAAGAAGTACAGAATGACAATTTTAGGCTCAATGTAAGGAAAAATTTCCCAAGAATTAAGCTTTCAAAAAGTGATATGGAAGTCAGCAGAAAGTTGTATTCCCCTCAGTAGAGGTCTTTAAGTAAAAAGGATGGATTAACACTGACTTAGGTTTTATGCAGAGAAATTTGTGTTCAGGTATGAGTAGGATTAGATGAGTTCCGAGGTCTCTTCTAAGGCTAAGGCTCTAGAATTATGGAATGCACAATATATAAAAAGCTTTAAATAATGTTTGTCTGTAGATTTTGGTGGCCTCATTCTTAGGGTTTCCTTAAATTAATTGAACTTTTATTAAATTCACTTTGCTGTTCCCAAATATTCCAAGCAGAAAGCACATTTCTGGGGAAGTAGGCAGAATGGAAGTTCCTTGAGGGCAGAACTGTTTTGTATTAGCACATAGTATCTCCACTTCCTCCTACTTAGTAGGTATTCTTAGTATAGATATTCTTGAATCATTGAAACAATAGCATTAGAGACAAACATTTGATCAAAAACCACGTATTGAGCAGCTACTGGATGCTCTGAGCTGTTTGTGGGAATGAAAGCATCAAATCACATGAACATGTATATCATTAGCACTTATAGAATGATAAAACCTAAGAAAAAAAGGAATTCATGTACTAGAGAGAACATTGGCTTGGGAGTGAGAAATTGTGAATTTTAGGTCCAGTCTTGCTATTAGATCTAACTACCTACAAAGTCATACAGCTAGTAAGATGTGTGACTTTTGGAAAATTACTCCATTTCTCTAGTCTTCTGTTACTCCATTTGTAAAATAAGGGAGTTGGACTATTGCTTCTAGTTTTGTAATATGACATGGGCCCTGCTCTTGAGGAATAGAGAGACGCATGCATCTGACCTATATTATGAAGTGTTTGGGAACCACCTCTATTTATTTTAATTTTTACCCAAAGTAACAGATGAACTTAGACATCTAACAGTGGCCCATAGTAACAAGAATCCAGTTGACAAAAATTATCCTTTTTTTTGAAGGTGTGGTATTAAACATGACAACCAAATACTTAAAATATATCTTCCTTTATTTCCTAGGCGATGGGAAGGTGGAGATCCTGGTGTATCCAATCAGAAGACACCAACCACCATTTTACTGACTCCGGAAAGGAAATTTCATAGTTTTGGCTATGCAGCCAGAGATTTTTATCATGATCTGGACCCAAATGAGGCCAAGCAGTGGCTCTACTTGGAAAAATTCAAGATGAAACTACATACCACTGGTGTAAGTATGGAACAGCTCTTCCATGCACTATAATTAATAATAGTTAATGAAAGCAAAGAAGAGGGAGAGGGCCTGTGGGCCTTTCAAACAGTAGTTCTCAACCCATGATGAATCCAGTTTTCTTAAAGAGCAGCACAGAAGAAAAAAAATGCTCACTTCCAATTTAATCTTCATTCACTTGTGTGGAATACATTTATTTGAAATTCAACAGAGGAAATTTATTGTGAGAGAAGATGTTGGGTGGGTCATGTAAAAAAGATGACAGCCAGTAGATTATATGACTAAGTGCCTGGATTCCATAGGACAACAAATTGCAAATTAGAAGGCCCAGAAGTCAGTGAGATGAGCCAGTGGTCTGATTATTTGAACAGAAATGGAAATGGTGAGCACAGGACTGTTAATTCTAATGTTGAATGGATCTCAGCTGAATAATGATGATGACCGCACCCTTGAATACCTAAGTCTGTTTGGTCTTTAATAATAGTTAACACATTCAGGTGTGTACATCAAGGTGGTGAGAATTGCGGAAAGCAGTTGCATGAGGCAGTTGAAGAAATTGGTCATTTAGGCTAATTCGGTCTCAGAGTCCTGAGTTGAATCCAGAACTACTGCTTAGTCACCTGTGTGACTTTGAATAAGTCTCTTAAACCCTCTGGACCTCAGTTTCTTCATTTTTGAAAGAAGAAATAGAACTAGCTAATTTTTAAGACCCCCTTCCTGCTCTATGTAGAGTCTATGAAAAATGGCTTCTCTGAGTGTAAGGAATTCAGTCAATGAGAGGACATGACCCAGCCATGTTCCCATCCACCCCAACCAAAGTTGAGAATGTTGGTTCTAAAAACACAAAAGCTCAAGTGAACAGGAAGTGAACTGCTTCGGCTCAGTGTAGGAGGTGATGATACGATGCTGTACGTAGCTTGGGGTATAATGTGTAACACTCTAGCCCATGGGGGATGCCAGTCATTGAAGGTTCTTTCAAACATGAATGGCAAACATTAATTAGAAAGCTCGAATCAATCATGAATCCCCACTGATTTTATCAGCCATAACAGGTCCATTTGTTAAGTGGGATTTCTGCTTTCTTTTGTTTCCCTCTACTCCTATCCTCCAAGGAATTTCACCATCATTTTTTAATGACCATTGTCCACCCCCATCATTTGATACAAAGCCTTTTACACTCCAACAAAGCTTCCTATGACTTAATAATGCTTCCTGTTGCTCTAGTGCTCTGGCAGGGAAAGTGATGCTACTTTTACCCCTGGGTTCTCAACAAATTACACAGCTTCAAGCCTTAAAATAACTGCTTTTTAAATTTCAGTTCCTGAATTTGTCACTCAGTATGAATGGAAATCTCATGTCCATATAGAAGGCATAAACTAGCATATTTGCATTATTAAGGATTATTGTTCTCCCAGTCTCCACCCCTTATTCCCCTGGGATTTTCCCAAGAGCTGAATCAAGTTGCATCAAGTGTGAAGATTGCATGTGCATTCACATTTCAAACTGGCATACAACTGGAAGACATATAACTGTGTCATGTTGATTTTTTTGTTGTTATTGTTAAAATGTTGCTATTGCTGCCTTTCAAGATAGCTTTTTTTCTGGTACTCTTTCTCAAATTCCTCTTCCTAATCCTCCATCATGGACTTATGTCATAGGATTATGAATCTTTTTTTTATCATTGACTAATTTTAAAAAATTATTTATTTTTAGTTTTCAGTATTCATGTCCACAAGATTTTGAGTTACAGTTTTTTCTCTTCCCGTCTTTCCCCTACCCCCCACCCCAAAAAAGCAAGCCTACTGAATACCCCTTCCCCCAATCTATTCTCTCATATATCCTCCTCCTTCATCCCCCTAACTTTCTAGTAGGGCAAGATGGGTTTCTATAGCCCAGTACCTGTATATCTTATTTCCCAGTTGCATGTAAAAAAACAATTTTTGAACATTTGTTTTTAAAACTTTGAGTTCCAGACTTTTTCCCTTTCTTTCTTCCTCACCCACCCCCACTGGGAAGAGAAGCAATTCAGTATAGATAGATCCAAATAATTTCCATAGTAGTTATATTGTGAAAGACTAACTATATTTCCCTCCATCCTATCCTGCCCCTCACTTATTCTGTTTTCTCCTTCGACCCTAACCCTTTTAAAAAATGTTTCCTTCTAACTACCGCCTCCCCCAATTTGCCCTACCTTCTGTCCTCCCCCAACTTATCCCCTACCCCCCTATTTTCCTGTAGGGTAAGATACCCAATTGTATGTTATTCCCTCCTTAAGCCAAATTCAGTGAGAAGAAGGTTGTCCCATTCCCTTTCACCTTCCTGCTCTTCCCCTCCATTGTAACAGTTTTCTCTTGCCTCTTTTATATGAGATAATTTACCCTAATCTATTGCTCCCTTTCTTCCTCTCCAATAAATTCCTCTCTTACCTCTTAATTTTAGTTTTTAGATATCATCCCTCAATATTCAACTCATCCTGTGCCCTCTGTCTATGAACATACAAATGCCCACACTCATATATTTATTTATATGCACATGTATCCTTCTATACATATATATATATATATATGTATACATATATACATATATATTCCCTTCAGCTATCCTTATACTGAGAAAAGTCTTTTGAGTTACAAATATTGTTTTTCCATGTAGGAATGTAAATAGTTCAACTTTAGTAAGTTCCTTATGATTTCTTTTTCCTGTTTCCTGTTTCATGCTTCTTTTGTTTCTTGTATTTGAAAGTTGTTTTCTGTTCAACTTAGGGTTTTTCATCAAGAATGCTTGAAAGTCCTCTATTTCATTGAATGACTATATTTTTCCCTGTAGCATTATACTCAGTTTTGAAGGGTAGGTGATTCTTGTTTTAGCCCTAGCTCCTTTGACCTCAAGAATATCATCTTCCAAGCCCTTCAATTCTTAATGTAGAAGCTGCTAAGCCTTGTGTTTCCACAATACTCAGATTGTTTCTTCCTGACTGCTTGCAGTGTTTTCTCCTTGATTTGGGAACTCTGGAATTTGGCTATAATATTCCTAGGAGTTTTCTTTTTGGGATCTTTTTCAAGAGGTTATCGGTAAATTCTTTCAATTTCTATTTTGCTCTCTGATTCTAGAGTATCAGGGCAATTTTGCTTGATAATTTCTTGAAAGATGGTGTCTAGGCTGTTTTTGATCATGGCTTTCAGATAGACCAGTAATTTTGAAATGATCTCTCCTGGATCTATTTTCCAGGTCTGTGGTTTTTCCAGTGAGATATTTCTATTTTTTCATTTGTTTGGATCTTTTTATAGTATTTGTTTTATCGTAAAGTCATTAGCTTCCAATTGCTCCAATCTAATTTTGAAGGAGTTATTCTCTTCAGTGAATATTTTAAATTCCTTTTCTGTCTGGCAAATTTGGCTTTTTAAGGCATTCTTCTCCTCATTGGCTTTTTAGACCTCTTTTTCCATTTGACTTAGTCTATTTTTTAAGGTGTTATTTTCTTCAGTGTATTTTTGGGTCTCCATTAGCAGGCTGTTGACTTGCTTTTCATGATTTTCTTGCATCATTCTCATTTCTCTTCCCAATTTTTCCTCTACTTCTCTTACTTGATTTTCAGAATCTTTCTTGAGCTCCTCCATGGCCTGTAACCAATTCATATTTTTCTTGAAGACTTTTGATGCAGGAGTTCTGACTTTGATGTCTTCCTCCTGCTCCATGCCTTGATCCTTTTTGTTCCCAAAAAAGGATTTTGTTGTATGTTTGTGCTTCCTATGCTTGCTCATACTGGCAACCAATTACTTGACTTTTAAGCTCTTTGCCACAGTAGAACTCCGCTTCCAGAATGTAGAGACCTGTCTCCCAAATTGCTGGGGTTTTTGCAATTGCCAGAGCTATTAGATGGGCACCCTCTCTACAGCCCCCACACACTCTGGCTCATTGATCACACATCCCAGGACCACCACCCAAGACCATGATCAGGATCCAAGAAAGTCAAAGCAAGAACTATTACCCTCTGAATGGTCGCTTGACTCCCCTATGATCTGCAGGTCAGGAACTCTGAAGCAACCACACAGCAGCGGCTGCAGCCACCACACCTTTGCCTCCTTCTTGCCTTGGGGGGTAGTAGCCAAATCCCACTCTAACGTCCCGTGTTCCGGCAAAGTTCCACACTGACCTTTTACTTTGTCTTTGGCATTTATGGATTGAGAAGTCTGTAAACTGCTACAGTTTTTGGTGATTCACTTTCCTGAAGTCTGCTCCAGCCACTGCTGGTTGGGGATGCCCTGGGGCTAAAACCACGGCTCAGGTGGTTCTGTGCTTGGCTTCTAGCACACTATGATGGACTTTTGCTTCTGGCCTGTCAGGCTTCCTTCAGCGGGAGATTTGTTTATCTTTGTCACATTGTGGGTTCTGTCATTCTAAAGTTTGTTTAGAGTAATTTTTTACATGCCTGGGAGGAGATGGAGGTTGGAGCCTTGTGGAAGTGCTGTTTCTACTCTTCCATCTTGGCTCCTCCCCAGGATTTTGAATCTTAAAGTGACGAGGGGCCTCAAAGGTCAGAGAATCCAGTCCTTATGGAAACATGAATCCTCTATAATATCTTTTGTACCTGCAAAAAAAAAATGGGCATACAAATAATCAGAATAGGCATACCCAAATCACTAAAAGCCACCTGAAAAAGGGGGCTATGAAAGGCTCCCAAGCCACAGTGTTAAGAATATCCACTTTTTTGGAAAATAATCAAGATAAACTGTAGCACTTTGATCTATTCCCTCAAGACAGGGGTGGGAGTGGGGAGAGGGGGGAAAAAAGGAAAGAAAACATAGCCTGAATTCCCTCATCTCAGTTTCTTTAAATTTAGAGGTTTCTATCATGTAGAATAAATTTTGCAAGACTCAAAAGGCACATATTTCCTTTATGTCATTTTTTCAATAATAATCCTTCTCTTTTTCTAGAATCTCACCATGGAGACAGATCTGACAGCAGCAAATGGGAAGAAAATCAAAGCACTTGAAATCTTTGCTTATGCCCTGCAGTACTTTAAGGAACAAGCATTGAAGGTAGGACTAACTGCTAGTTCAGTCTATCACAGGGTATTTGTGAGGAAAGTACATGCTGGCCTGAAATAAGTTAAAGATTAGAGGTAGCTGTACTTGAGATTAATCATGTCATCTTTTGTAAGACCCCTATGCTGATTTAGAATGCTGAAATGTTCCAATCAGTCCTAAGTGTTTTCTCTTATGTTAAGATTAAGGGCTTTATCCATTGTGAATCATTTTGTTAATATTCTAAGAGGAATGTAACTACCTCATCCTACTTCCTTTCCATCTAAGGACTGATAGAAGTGATTGGTGCATGAATTTCAGATCCTTTGATGATTTATCAAAGGAGAGATTTGCTGTGGTATACAAAGGAGTGGTAGGAGACTTGGAAACCAAGGAGATGAGAGGACAGGAGATAATGGGAAAGTATACTTTAAATATTGCATTAATCCAAGAAACATTTGTTGGGAACCTACCGTGCAAGACTCTGTGCTAAAGAGTTATACAGGAATACGAAAAATTAATCAGACAAACTTTCTTTAAGCAGCTTATAGTCCAGTAGAGGAGTTAAGGCTCAGACAAAAATAACAGTAATTTTAAAAAACTATTTCGTAAGGGTTATATCATTCCTAATTGGGTTGATTGTAGAAGACTTTGTGGATATTTGGACTAGACCTTGAAAGATAGGTAGGATTTGAATAGGGAGCATGTCTTATGCTGGGCAGAAGAAACAGTACCAACAAAAGCTTGGAGGTAAGAAAGCTTATGTAATGTTCAAAGAAATAAGTCTAGTTTGTCTGGAAATTCACATTAATCATAGGACCTAGAACTTGAAGTGGCAAACAGGAATATCTGAGATCATCTAGCCTACCTCTGTCATTTTAAAGTTAAAGAAATTTAAGCCCAGAGAAGTTAGTTGACCAGCAAGAGGGCAGACTGTGTTTGGCATGACTGAACAAAGGTATTCATTAGCTCAGAGGACGATTGAACAGTAACCAACATAGGCTTAGGTCAGCATTTACAATATCCAGATAGAATAAATAAAATAAAAATAAAAAAACCAGAAAATATAGAATTTATGTTTTCTGTGTAGAACATTATAGACCAAATTATGACAGGCAATTTGATAGTAAGCCTCATAATTGCTCAATCAAGATTGAATGATCACAACACCAAGAAAAGGCATTTCTAAACAGCTTTCCTTGAAACTTAAGAAAAAACTGTTCTTCACAACCATAAACTCTTCATGTTTAACTAGAGTTTTATATAGCACATAAGGTAATAACATTTTTCTTGGATCCAGTCCCAAAACATGTCACATGTTTCACCTGATTTCAAAACACTGAGCAGGCTCTAAAAAAGGAAAATTTTACGAAACAAAGAACTTGACTACACTGCACATTGGCCCAATGCAGACATAATTCAGAATGTTGTGTTAGGGGGAAAGAATGGTAAATGCCAAGTGTTACAAGTAAATGAGTTCAGTGGGAGGGCGTAGTAAGCACAAGATAACTATTCAGACTAGTGGGTAATGTGAGATACTTGTCAGGAAAATAAATATTTGCCAGCTCATTAATCATTTGAAATGTACTTTATAGCAACTAGAAGAGGCCTGCAAACTTGACTAAAGAGATAAGTTAATATGTGTTTGGGTTGAATGTCAGTATGTCTACATAAATAGAAACAAAACCCATCCAAGAACCATTGCGGCTATACCTTCTAATGAAACTGGCCGGCATGACTTGTCAAATGTGAGAATTTTTATCAAAATGGTGGATGCTTTTGGATCTCTCTCAGTGATACAAGTGGATAGCCAAACCCCCTTGGTCATCTTAACCTTAACCCAAAGTTCAATTAGTGGCATAAACACGTGCAAAACTCTGTGGCAAACTCTGGGGATAAAAAGATAAAACGAAAATATTCCTGATGTCATGGAGCTTGCATTTTATTGGGGAGATACAGAAGAAAATATAAAACATGTACAAATTAATACAAGGTCATTTCAGGAGGGAGAAAGTGCTGTTAACTTGGAGATGAGAATAGACTTGATGTGGGAGATGGCACACTGTGAAGGTATCTAGAGAAGTCGATTTTTCTTCTTTGTTTAACCATCTACCCACTCCCCCCCCCATTCCCCTCATCTTTCTCCTTTCAGAAAATCTTCTTGGCATATTGTTGAATGGCACGAATTTTAACCTTGCTGAGTCTCATACTGCCAAAAAAAAAAAATGATATCTTACCATCACCCTTTGGTGCTAGGTTTAATTAATGCTAGGTTCAGGCTAGCCTGAGAAATAAGTACAGCATGAGTCCACATGGCAAGAAAGCTCAGATTATAGTAGTCAAAAGAAAAATATTTTTGAGAGATGACTTTTGTTCATTTTTATATTACTGTTTCCTTTTGGTTTAGGAGCTGAGTGATCAAGCGGGCTCTGAGTTTGAAAATTCTGATGTCAGATGGGTCATCACAGTGCCTGCTATTTGGAAACAGCCTGCCAAGCAGTTCATGAGACAAGCTGCCTACCAGGTGAGATAGTAGGGTGAGAAGAAGGAAGGGAGAAAGAGAAGTCAGATCCTGGAAATGGTGTCATTATAGTCAGCGATTATAGCTTTTCCCTAGAGCAGGGATCTAAAACACAATATATCATCTCCTGAAATCTAGACGTCTTCAATGACCATTGTACTAATTCATTTTTTCTTAAGGAAAAAGGAGAATTGAATGCTTCCTGAGCTACTTTCAGTGATATGAGAAGGTTAACAATTGGACCATCGGTCACAGCAGAAAAGAATTCATACTTAGTTAAATGTTTTTGTTGTGTGTGGCAATGTTTAATTTTAATTTTAATTTTTAGCTATATCCATCATCTTGGTCATGTTTCACCATAGATGCTTTGGCAGCAAAATTCTGAAATGAGAATTTGAGAATTTTTATATCAGGCTGATTAGATGGGTTCCAGTTATGAACAAGGCTGGTGAAATAGGGACATCCGGATGGTGAGACCTAAGGATAAAAACACAAGCAAAACAGCAAAAGCAGACTAAGATTGACATGGGAGATGATAACGCATCTAGCATAGGATGTCAGCCAGTCAATGAGCATTTATTAACTAACACCTACTATGTGCCAGGAACTGTGCTAAATATTAAGAATAAAGATAAACGTACAAGACAGGGGCGGCTGGGTGGCACAGTGATCAGAGCACCGGCCCTGGAGTCAGAAGGACCTGAGTTCAAATCCAGCCTCAGACACCTAACACTTATATATAACACTTAACCCCAATTGCCCTGCCTTCCCTCCTCCAAAATGATCACACAAAAAAAAGACCATTCCTGCTCTCAAGGAGCTCACACTTTAATGGGGGAGACAACATACAAACATCTCTCTCAAACAAGATATATACAGGATAAACTAGAAATAATCAACAATGGGAAAACATTAGAAACACGGGCAATCAGGAAAGCTTTCCTATAAAGAATGGAATTTCAGCTGGGACTTGAAGGCATCCAAGAGGCAGAAGTAAGAAGGGAGAGTATTCCAGGTACTAATACTATTCTTTGTCATCATAATGTTATTAACATAGTCAATTGAAGGTAAAGATCGAAAATGTCTGGTTTTTAAAACACTCTCAAATTTCATTATTTAGCCTAGGATGATGGATTCTGCCCATGCTTTTGAATCAATTACGTTGTCCCCCCTTTGTTCATTCCAGTCTTGCTGTTGTCATGGCCATTTGAGATCTTGAGCCCAGAGAAGCTTTCTGGTATGTGAAATAGCTGTGGTTGATTAACTGGGATAATCAGGAAATGGCTATCTGAGAAAGTGACAGTAGAAATCACAGGAAACAAAAGTCATCTTTCTGACTTTCATTTTCCAGCTTATGAGGCAACTATAGACTTTAGCCAGTAAAAAAAATGTCATTTCCCATTTTTAGCCCTGGTGAATTAGGCAAGAACAGACGGGTTAAGTGACTGTTTTTCCCACTAAGTTATCTCTGGACAATAGTCCTGGAAAAGTACATTCTCTCCTACATAGAGAGCTTCAGAGGGTGTTTTGTGGGGTCTAGAGTGAACAGAAACAGGAAACCAAACACAATAGGAGCATCTGGAAGGAAACTGGCAGAGCCTCCCAGATGTGGTAGCCCTAGTGAGAATGTCATTACAGAGAAAAACAAACTAGTATTAAGGATCCCTCTAAGGCTGGGCTTCTTAACCTTTTTTGTTATTTTGGACACCTTTGGCAGTTGGGTAAAGTCAGTGAACCTCTTCTCAGAATGATGTTTTTAAATGTATACAGTAAAATGCATAGGGTTCTAAGGGAAACTAACTGAATTTAAAAACATTTATCAAAAATATTTCTAAAAATCAAAATCCCAGATTGAGAACTCCTGCTCCAAGAAATTTGCATCTATTATATGTAAGTGAGGAATAGTACCTGAAGAATAAAATCAAATGCTATAGAAAAATACAGTAAACACTCCATTGATTCAAAATGCTTCTTCAACGTGTCTTTTTTAGACTGATTTCCAGGCAGTGTGACTTGATGCCAATGTGTACAATAGAATCATAAGCAAGTGCTCTTCAGTTATTCTGTTCTGTGGAGATGAAAAGATAGTTAAACGTCTATTTTGATTCAAGAATGGAAAAAAGCTCCATAGAAATTGCTTTTTGGATTTTTTTTTTTGTAGATTAGATTAGACTTACATCCCACCAGTATACCTTCTGAAAAAGTGTATCAAGAATGATATGAAAGTGAATGCCACTTCTCTATGAGCAAAATTAGTGTCTCTTTCATTTATTGTACAAGAGCGGGTGAGATGCTTAAAAAGACAGACATGGACTCAGAGTCCTTTCTGAGGGTGAGCAGCTCATCATGAATCCATGATACATCCTTGCATGTCATCATGAATCCATGATACATCCTTGCACGCTATGCATATGGATGAGATAGGAAGAGAAGATGATAAGATGGGTTGGTGGATTTGGAAGTGGTTGAATGACCAAACCCCAGTGAGTTTTAGGTCACCTTAGAAGGACACCTCCAAAGGGTATGTACCTGGCCCTGCATTGTTAAACATTTTTTAGTAAATGACTTAGAAGAAGTCAGAGATGATTTGCTTGTCAGGTTTGCAGATGACAGAAAATTGTGAGGGATTATTGCTAACAGTCTGGATACCAAAAATTGTTGTTTGTCCTTTGTTTTTGAAGAGGACTAATGACGTTGGAAAGGTGATCTCATGACTTACAAGTGAATTGGATTTAAGTGAGGCAGTGCTATGCAAAGTCACCAGCCTCACTCTTTCCTCTATAGCCATCTGGGTTCAGTGGCAAGATATAGATTAGGATGATGAGGGATGGCCCCAGATTCAGTGGGAGACCTTAGGCTTTTTAAGCTAAAGTCTTTCCTAGGTCTTTTTGTCTGAGGCAATATCCATTTAGTGATTAAGGCTAGGTAAAAAATGAAGCAAAAGACAGCCTCTTTTACCTGCTGAAAAAAATCTGTGAGGCTCAAGCCTCTGTTGGTCATTTTTAGGGCTTTGTTGGCTAAGAGTGAGTGTAAATGGCAATTGTTTCTGTTCTGGCCAGAAACCCTGAGGGTCTTCCACTCCCAGACTGTGTTTTTTTTTTTTTCACCAGGTAAAAAAGACCATTTTATTTTTTTTTACCTAGACAAACTGAGACCAGAGAAAGACTTTAGCTTAAAAAGGCCAAGCTCTTCTATTGCCCTGATACGTATCTTGCCACTGGACGCAGATTCTGGAGGAGAGAGTGAGACTGGTAACTTTGCACAGCCCTGTCTCACTTAAATCCAGTTCACTTGCAAGTCAAGATATTATCCACCTTATGTCATTGGTCCTCTGAGAATGAAGGATGAGTAATAATAGCTGCCAGTTCCAGTTGGGCAATGCTTGCTTCTTCCTTCCTTCCTTCCTTCCTTCCTTCCTTCCTTCCTTCCTTCCTTCCTTCCTTCCTTCCTTCCTTCCTTCCTTCCTTCGTCCCTTCCTTCTTCTCTCCACATGGGAAATCATGCATTTACATACATGCAGGTACTCTGTCCAAAGAAAAGTGGATTTCTTGAAACTGAGCTCTGGAAAATCCAGGCTTTGGTAAGGCCTATTTGGATTCAAATGAAGCTACTTGAGTATGCCTTAAACCCAAGTCATTCTGGCTCTCACTGATTGGCCAGTAAGTCCTAACCCAAGCCTCTGTTGGTCATAGTTTGGGTTTTGTTGGCTCAAAGTGAGTGTGAATAGCAATTATTACTGTTCTGGCCAGGAACCCTGAGAGTCTTCCCCACCAAAAGTTAGTAATAGGCTAGAATGATGGTTTGATTTGAAGAAGCTGAAATTTCAAAGTAATAAAGTACTGTACTTAGGTTCCAAGAATCAACTTCAGAAACCCAGAGAAATGGAAAAGAAGCTTGGTGTCAGTTAGCTCTGGAAAAGATCTGAGATGCGGACCGCAAGCTCGCTATTTGTACACATGATGATATGGCAGTCAATTTAGGCAGAGCCATCCTAAGCTACATTAGAGACAGGGTCCAGAACAAGACAGATAATAAATAGCATTGCTATCTTCTGCCCTAAGCACACACTAATAGAGATCAGGAGTGTAGTGCATCATTTTGGATGACACATCTTAGGAAAGGCCTAGAAAGGCTGGAGTGTAACCAGAAGATAGTGACCAGGGGCACAAGGAAACTGAAGAATTGCTATTTCATCAGCAGTTGGAGGATGTGGGGATTATGTGCCTGGAAATGAGGAGGAGTGGGATGGATGTGATTCATATATTCAAGCCTTTGAAGGGCTAACACATGAAAGACGCACTGGGTGTATTCTAAGTACAGTTGTGTAGAAGCTGCAGAAAAGCAGATTTGGGATGATATAAGGAGAAAAAAAAACTTCTGAAAGGTTAGAGCTATCAAAAACTGATATATGCTGCCTTGGGAGGAAAGGGGTTACCGTTCCCTGGAGGTCTTCAAGCAAAGGTGAAAACCTGTCACTTGTTAGGTTTTTAAGGGGCTTCTTAGTTAGGTACAGGCTGACCTTGGTGTTGGCTGAGCTTTTAGACTCCATGTTATGGCGAGCACTTGGCTGTGAGAGGCTGTTTTCTGTCCAGGCCAAAAGAAGTATTTCATTTTAAAGATAGGAAGTCCCAACTAGAACATTCTGCTTTGGAACAGATGGTTCTTCTGGTTTGCTGCCTTTAAAGCATCACCTCTACCTGACTTCAATGCCAAAGAAATGTTCTTAAATTGAGTATGTGATTTGGAAATTGTTCATTCCCCCAGCCTTTTTCCATCGCTTAAGCAAAACAATTTATTAAATGAATCTTATGTTTTAAACTTTAGAAATTGGGGTGGCTAGGTAGTGCAATGAATAGAGCACCAGCCCTGGAGTCAGGAGGACCTGAGTTCAAATCCAGCCTCAGACACTTAACACTAGCTTTGTGACCTTGGGCAAGTCACTTACCTTCAATAGCCCTGTCCTCCCCCTCCAAAAAGCAAAAAATTAAAAAATAATAATAATAAAAAATAGAAATCATCTAGCCTAATTCCTTTACAGATCAAGAAAAACCAGATATAGGGAAGAAAAGCAGCTCACCCAAAATTAGACCACCCTCTGTGACAGAGCCATAATGTGGGTTCTTGGCCTAGCCATGTCTAGATTAAGTTTGATGGATTCAGTCTTTACCCATTGAGGTGAAGTACCCAGATGCAGAATGAATTAATTCTGTATCTGTTATAACCTAAAAACTCATCAGGATCCTGTAGCTCCTTCAAGAATATTTTCTATTGTATGTACTATAGTATGCTTTATTGTAATATAGGAAGCTAGAAAGAAAGAGAAAAACAAATCACCATTTAAGGCCCTTAAAGACTTAAAACTGTGAGGCAGCTCCTATTATGCTAAGATACCATCAAGACATCTCCAGTAAAAAAAAAAAATAGCATTGTGACCTAAAATACTCTCTATGTGTGAGTCTAGTCCATTACAGAATGTTCAGACAATCCCTAGCTGTTGGTCTCCTTTTCAATGAATGGCATTGTAGAGAATGGGGATTAGTGATTCCTCTTTGTACAGTGATCTCATCTACCATACAGACACGTTTTACATCAGCCTTCCTTTTTGAATTAGCTGCAGAGGAAAAAAAAATTAACATACTGGGGGAACAGAATTTGTGCTAATGCGGTCCTTTTTTATAGCTCGAAGACATGCCAGCCTAACACTTAACCTTGGCTGCTGGCTGGGTTGTTTTGTTTTTTTTTTCCTCAGCTGTAGACACATTAACTGTCATTGATTTACTGGCAAATCTGTGGTAGTTTGCAGGTCTCAGGGAAGTGGAGAAGAGTGGATCAGTCTTCTGTAAATATTCCCTTGCCTTTCTTGGAATGTCACTTCCCCACCTACATTACTCCTTTGCAAATTGGAACTCATGAATAGCAAAAAAAAAAAAAAAAGGTTTTAAAAACGACTAAGGTGTCACTTTTTGCTGCCCCAGATTTCAGAAGGAGTCAAACATGTGGCAGCACATTTTTGGTTCAGACGCTTTCTGTTTGTAAGAGTCACTGGGTCATCTCAGTGGAGTTCTTAGGTTCAGCAGAGAAGGGGCTAAGGATCCCAACAGTGACTAACATCAGCCTACACTGCCACCAGTTTGAACCAAACAGACACAACTGGATATCTCTGTGTCAGGTCTTGGCAAACTGCTCGATAAATCTCTGGTCCTTTTAAGACCTTTGTGGAGCTGATGAAAATGTGTGAATGTTTATCCTGAAGCAGTGCACTTTTCCTCACGTTGTGTTTTTCAGTGGAATGCTTAATGGCTTCTCTGTATTTTAGCATTGGTTGTTGGTCTTGTACTTCCTCCTTTTCTTTGGGTCTAAAGACAATGGAGAAAATAGAACTTGTGTTACTTACCTCATGTGGGATGCTGGGAGAAAAGTGCTTTGTGAAACTCAAAATACTCCATCAGTACAAGCCGGGACTAGAGGCAGGGTAGACTAGTCTTAAGAGGGTGAAACCTGGAGTGAGAAATTCCAGGTGTGAATCCCAACTCCAAAACCCCAGCTCTGTGGCCATGCACATGACGTTTCAACTTAGAAGGGATTCAGTTTCCTCTAAGTCACTGGGTTATGGTGAGTGAAGCACTTTGTTAAGCCTGCAAGTGCCTTAGAAATGTGAATTGTTATCCTGAAGCCCTATCCCATCCCACTCACTCCCCCCCCCCAAAAAAAAGAACCAACAAACACTAATAATATGAAATTCCCAAGGGGTAGGGAAGAAGGAGAAGCCTAATTAAGAGTTAAACGGGGACAATTTTTTTTTTCTCTTTGTTTCTCCTCTAGTGTATTTTTAAGAACTGCTTGGATTCCCTGCTCAGACAGCAGCATTCCATTGTTACTAGGGGGTGTAAAAGGCTGGGCTTGGAGTCAAGTAAAACCCAGTTTCAAATCCTGCCTCAGACACTTGCTAGATACCCACATGTGACCTCCAACAAACCACCCAACCTCTCTCAGCCTCTGCTTCCTTCTAGCTCTGAGAGTGCACAGTCCCACCACCTCAGACAACAACATGGCCTTTCTTACACTTCATTCAGTTTGCAAAACATTTCCCATGTAGGCCCCCTGAGCCCCTGCAGATGTTTAAACTGGCCAGAAAACGCAGTGATGGGACATACTTTATTGCATTTTTTTTTTCTCTTGGCTATTTGTGGTTCTTAAAAAGCTTGACCTTCTTTCACACATTGGGAACTAAGTAGCTGTTTCTGGCTGAGACAATCCGCGGCTGTTGTGAATTTTTTACTAACATTTGCCAGAGTCTGTTCTCCCAATGGAGGAAGGAATGGTCGGAGAAGGGACATGCTGATCACAGACTTTTTAGGGTGTTGCTACAACCTTTTAAGGCCCACACTGAGTCTGGTGGTGTGTGGATTTTCATGGCTGGCTTTGAGTTCTCATTTTCATTTGTTTGTTTGTTTTACTTAGGCTTCAGTGGGGAGAGAAGGAGGGAGAACTTCCAGCTGATAGTCTGTGTCAGTGATCATTCAATACAGTTCGAACACAAGTTTTTCACCAATCACAACTTTGAGTTCCTACTTATCATTTCAGTTAATATGTAAATCAAGGCATACTTGAGTTCACTTGCAGCTGTTAGCTGGCCTGTTTTATTTTGTTTTGCTTTTCCCTCTGAAAGACCCATTTCCCAAATGTTCCATTTGTTTTCCACATGTGGATCTTGGTCTCTTAGCAAATTATATGTGATTTTTTTTCATCTCACTCTATGACATTCAGTATCTCACACTTAGGATTGTCAAGTTGAGTTCTGCTGGTTACCATTATCGTTCTTCTCTGTCTAGCACCTCTAATTTAACAAAGAAATGCAGACAGACAACTTGCTAGTGAGGGGTCATGGTTTGCCTTCATTTGTCTTTATTCTGCTTCTGCCAGGAACGTCGACTGTCATCCTTTTTAATAGGTCTACGTTCCAGGACAATGCAGAGTCACAAGAGTGATCCATATGCTTTTACGTTTAGCTTGGCTTCCTATAGTCATCAATTTTCTTTTTTTTTTTTTTTTTTTAAATGAAATTTTAATTTATTTTCTTGGTTACATCATTCATTTCCACAAGGTTTTGAGTTACAAATTTTCTCCCCTTTTTGTCTCTACCCCCCAGCCCAGAA
>CM053598.1:77475003-77499986 GCA_028646575.1 Pseudocheirus occidentalis
CATAAAAACCCTGAGGCCCAGGAAAATTAAGTGATTTGCCCAGGGTTATAAGTGGCTTTCAAACCTAGGATTCAAACCCAGGACCTGTGTGTGATTCTACTGGCAGATCACTTTCCAGTACAGACCACTTATACCGAGAGTATGATTCATATTAATTGTGGAGGGAGCAGAAGAAGAGCACTGTTTTTTTTTCTGCCAGCTCTTTGCTTTCCAAAAGGGAATACAGGTGACAGATGTTTACTTCTGGTTATCTAGCATTAATATAATCGTCTGCATTTGTAAAGTAATTAAAAATTCTTTTCTCATTCACCTGCTACTATGATCTTTTAAAATTAACAAGTGTTTATATTTTTGTCCCTCCACTTTCCCTCTTCGAGTTTCAGAAAGAAAGAAACCTTTGTGAAATTTATGCATAATCAAAACAAATTCCTGCATTGGTCTTGTCTGAAAATATTCGTTATTCTTTATCCTGAGACCCTTACCTGTTTGTTAAGAGCTGGTGCAACTATGATCTTTCAGAAATTCTTATTTGGTTGTGTTAGTTAATTAGTTAATAAGCATAGATTAAGCACCTGCTGTGTACTAGGCACTGTACTAAACACTTAATAAATGGGATCCAGTCAATAAAGGGAACCTTGAGCTTGGAGTTGTACCAGATTATAGATTTACAGCTAGTCCAAAATTTTCATTTCATAAAAGAGAAAACCGTATCCCAGAGACAAGTGATTTTGCCCAAAGGCACCAAAGTAATAAATAGCATGGGATTCAAAGGCAGTCCCTGGAACTTTAAATCCAGACTCTTTCTACCCACTGCACGGTGCTGCTCTTCTGCTGGTCTCAGTGAGGAAGGAGAATGGTGGGGAGGGGCAGTGCAGCAGAGGAAGGAGGAAAGAGAAGGACAAGGCCTAATTATGATTTTCTTTACTTTCAGTCAAAGTAAGAACTTAATTCCTGTTAATAATGCCTCGGAAAGAATTCATGATAGGTTTTACTCTTCTCCTCAGCCTTGGTTACAAAGAGATTTTCCAGTTTCATCAACTCCTCAGCATCTCACTGCTACCTTTGTCAGTTTGTTAAGTATCTGCCATGTGCTTCTAGGCCCTGTGTGGTCTATAATCCTTGTCTACATAATAGAGACACTGTTTTTGTTAATTTTGTTTATCTTAATTGTTTCAGTATCTTGTGTACTTCAGGATCACAGTTAATTTATTTTTTTATTATTAATGTTATTTAATAATTTATTTTGTTAATTTTATTTTATTATTTTAATTAATTTCATTATTTATTTAAATAAATGTTATTATCAATACATATTAATATTAATTATTATTAATTATACAATTTATTAATTCTTTTATTAATTTAATCACAGGGTGTGGGAGATTCCTTTTGTCTTACTCAGGGGTAAGAGTCAAACCATTTAGGCTGGAGTAAAATGTTGAGTGGGCAGCTAGGTAGCACACCACACCTGGCTAGAAAGCAGGGAGACTCATCTTCCTGAGTTCAAATCCGGCCTCAGGCTCTTCCTAGGTGCGTGACCCTGGGCAAGTCACTTAACCTTATTTGTCTCAGTTTCCTCATCTGGAAAATGAACTGGAGCTGGAGTAGCAAACCTTTCCACTATCTTTGCTAAGAAAACCCCCAAAGGGGTCATAGTCAGGAATTACTGAAATGACTCACCAGCAACAAAACATTGAGCATAAAAAGAGAAACAATCTTGATGTGGTTATAGTTAGGTATCTAAGGCAGACTGATATATCCCCATAGATAAAAACCTAAGGTTTTTTCCCCCTTAACTCTGTGATTTTTAATTTTATGCTGTTTTACTCAAGGGCAGTGCCAGATACCCTATGAATATTCAGTAAACATGGAGACATTATTTTCCTGGCATGAAAATCTTTGTCCTAAAATAGATGAGATCCAGATAGAAGCAGTTGTCCAAATTTCAGTGCTCCAGGATACCTGAAGACATTTTGAAGAACTGTTATTTAAAGGAAGGAAAGGTGGGATGTACAGGGGGAGGTTTTATGAATAGGCTTTCTGTAATCTTACGAAGAGATAGCTACAATGTAAGAAGGGCCTCTTTTTCATATCTGTTGAAACAAGGTACTTAGTTTTCCTATCTGTTGAAGGAAACCATATAAGAAGAGAGAGGCTCTAATTATAATGCAGTAACTGTGTAAAAATAAATATGGGCAGAGGGTAAAAGCAGCAGTCTCTCTGCTTGATCTGTGTCTCCTGGAGTTTCTGTACTTTTTTTTTTTTTTTTTTTTTTTTTTTCGGATCTTCAGCTTTGTGGGGACAGCTAGGTGACTCAGTGGATGGAGTGCTGGGCCTGGAGTCAGGAAAACCTGAATTCAAATGCAGCCTCACACACTTATTGGCTGTATGACCTGGGACAAGTCACTTAACCCTACTTGACTTAATGTACTAGATAAAGAAATGGCGAACTACTCCAGTATCTTTGCCAAGAAAACCACGCATATCATTGGCATGCCATGATACAAAGTCAGAAGGAATCAGATGGGACGACTGGATGGCACAGTGAGCAGAGTACCAGCCCAGGAGTCAGGAGGACCTAAGTTCAAATCTGGTTGCAGACGCTTAACACGTACTAGCTGTGTGATCTTGGTCAAGTCACTTAACCCCAATTGCCCTGCCTTCCCCCCCCCCCCAAAAGCAAAAACAAAAAAAAAGGAGTCAGATGTAGCTGAATATTTGAACAGCTTTGTGGGTTCAGAAATTATATTTTATAGTTTATAGTTTATGCTATATGTCTCTGAGTGCACAGAGGCGACGTAGGCAAATTCTGACAAAAAAATAAGAGTTTTTAAAGAGATACTCGTTTAACTTGGATTTCTATTGCAAATGAAAGCAGAAGAATGGACCAGATGCATCTCAGCACAGTAAACACACATACATGCGCACACACACACGCATGCATGCATGCACACACCAGACACACATATGTAACATCTGCAGTTCTAGACATTCTTTCTTGTGAGGCAGAAGTATTTTTATATGAAGTGACTTCCCAGTGCCTCTCTCTTTGATTTGTATTTATGCAGGACTCTTAAAAATTTGAACTCACATGAAGGAAAACATAGAATTAAATTTCTCCTTTTGAGCTTCAAAAGTTTATAGGAATTTTCCTTCTGTTTGTAGCTTATGAAAAGGAACCATTAAACTCCACTTGGCCTAAAACAGAGCTTGATCATTATAGGGACCTTTTCTCAGAAGTTGGAATGGCATGAATGGGAGCAGTTTAGGATGGTCAACAGTGAAAACAAACAAATGACTGGCCCAATCCATTTTTCTAATCACCAACAGGCTTTCAACCAAGTTAATTCTGGTAACAGCATCAATTAGAAAGCTTTGGTCTATGTTTGGGTACTCATAGGGGAGGGAGGGAGAGAGGGAGAGAGCCAGAGAAGGAGAGAAATATAGAAAAGGAGAGAGAGGAAGACAGAGACAGAGGAAAACAGAGAGAGGGAGAGAGATAGACAAAGAAAGAGGCGTAGACAGACAGAGGCAGAGAAGAGACAGACTGATTGTTTTGGGTGGTCCTTGAAGCCCCTGTATTTGCTTTAAGAATGGACAGGTGTCTCTTAATAATTCTTACAAAGTGGAAGTAAAATGCATTTTGAGCAGAAGGTTCTTAGTCCACATGCTGAAGCAGAATGTGAAAAATAAATGATTGCTTGACTATGTGAACAAGGAGGGAAAAATCTTTAATTGAAAATACCTCTGCTCAAACAGGGTAGTTATGAACTGTTCCCTTTAAGCCCAGGATTGTTGTGTGGATCAAATGAGAGTAATGTTTGTAAAGAACTTGGCACAGTGCCTGGCACACAGTATGTAATGCTTGTGCCATCCTTCCATCTAGCTATTCTCCATAAGGCTCTTCAAATAATTGTGGCATTTCAGATGTGTTCCTTCTCTATGGAGCTCATGTTCATATCTCTTCCATTGAAGCTCTGGGGATGGCAGGTCAAAGTCTATCACCAGAAAAATATTTGAACTAAAAAAATTCCCAAGATTTAGTTGATAACTCCCCAGACCCCCTTTTTTCCCCAGAGGTTCCATTGTTGCCACAAAAGAATGCAGATTGTGCCTTCAGAATTTGTTGGAAATGAATGGTCTACCTCCCTGTTGGGCTACTTAGTGTCTACATTACTCTGGGCAAGTTTATTAACTTCCCTGGGTCTCAGTTTCTGCATATCCTATAGGCAGCTAGGTGGTACAGTACTTACAGCAACAGACCTGGGATTGCACAAAACCTGAGTTCAGATCCTGACTCATTTATTTACCAGCTGTGTGACCCTGGGCAAGTCACTTAATTTCTGCCTCAGTTTCCTCAACTATAAAATGATAATACTAATACATACTTCCTAGGATTGTTGTGTAAATAAAATAAAGTAATATTTGTAAAGTACTTTGTAAATCCTAAAGTGCTATATAAATGCTGGCTATTTATTATTATCTGTAAGGTTAGGAAATTGGACTCTACCACCTCTAAGGCTCTTGCTGCTATCAAGCTATGACTTTATGAATTTTCAAAAATCATTAAAGTACAAAAGTTATTTATCTACTTATGAACTCCATCTGTGCTTATAAATTCCCTTCTTGCTCCACTTGGGACTCTTTAACTTCGTAGATTAAAAGAACACAAGGGTATCTTGCACAAAATCTTTTCCACACTCTATATAAACTTCCAAGCATGAAGGAACAAAAAAGGAGGTGTATGTGGTATGTGTCTGTCTGATGCGTCTCCAGTACAGCCTGACATTTCTGACATCTCAGCTTGGCACAGGACCCTGACCTCAGCGCCACCAGAATCCTGAATCCGTGCTATGGAGGTTTTCTGAGGAATTTCCAAAAAAACAAAAAAAACAAAAAAAAAAAACCAGCCTGGGGAAAAAGCATGCCAAAAAAAAGCATGCAAAGCATGTCCCCTAAGTCAGTGTCAGTCCAAAAGATAGGCGATGGAGTTGGTTGCCACAGGTGTCCTTGATTTGACTCTTTTTTCCAGGCAGGGATGGCCACCCCGGAAAACCCAGAACAACTGATAATCGCCCTGGAGCCAGAAGCAGCCTCCATCTACTGCAGGAAACTTCGTCTCCACCAGATGATTGACCTCAGCAGCAAGGCAGCTGTCAATGGTTACACCTCCAGTGACACTGTAGGAGCTGGGTTTGCACAGGGTACCTCTCTCTCTGTCTCTTCCTCTCCCTCTCTCTGTCCCCTCTGGCACTCTCTTCCTTTCTCTCTCTGACTTTCTCTGCCTTTGTTTATTTTTATTTGTTAATCTATCAAGGGCTCCTTGAAAGCAAGATAATCTGTTAGAACAAGGAGCCCATTTCCCAAGAGATCAACCTGGATAGTTTATTTTTTTTCCCACTCAGACCCTTGGAGGGCCCAGATGAGCCAAGAAAAAGGCTCATTTTCAGCATCTTCCAAAATGATTCTTATTAGAACAGACAAATGGGAAGGAATGTTCCCTGAACACTACTCCAGAGTGCCAGGAGAGTTCTTAGCTCTGTATTACACTTGACTGTTAATCCTGTCTATTAACTGATTCATAATCTAATATAACTAGCCTGTTTTTAATTCACCTATTAGGACTACTTACTTATATCTGACTCACTCACTGGAATTGTTTCATATATTATTAGCCTATTACATGCATTATTGGAAAATCTAGTTAAACTGGAAGGAAAAACCCAATGCAGCAAAGCTTTTTTTTTTCCCATGTTTTTTTTTCAATAGATAGGTGTACAATTATGGGGAATATAGAATCATGTTTGAGGTAAACAATTCCTTTTTAATAGTTACCTGCGTTTGTGTCAATCAGAGGCTTGTTTTGTGTCTCCAAAGCTTCTTTTACCTTTGTCAAGGGTTCTTGGGGACTACAGAGATTGAGAGGTTTCCTTCCTCTGGTCTCTTTCCCAAGAGTAACTGGTATGGATAGAACTACTTGAAAGAGTTTCAGGAGAATGAATGACTTTGTCTACACAAAGTCTTACATTTTCAAATGAAAACATAGAGTGAGGGAGGACACCCACTGAGCCCATCTTGGAAGTGCCCCCTCACGGCCCTGGAGAGAATTATGCCTGTGCTAAAAGCTACAATTTCATCCTAGGCTGTGTTCATAAAGACCAGGGGAAAAAAAGAGAGGAGTTAGAGCTGGTGGTTTGTGCATAGTTTCTGGACACAACCTCTGGGCCTTATCTCTTTGACTGGCCATGTCCCACCCAGTCTTCCTAAGGGCTTTGGATTTTGTTTCAAGTTAAAAAAATTTATCTGATAGAGAATTAAGTGGCAATGTCTCTTAGCACCTGCTTTCCTTTGGCTAAGCTAGCCCAGAGTAGTCTCTTTTAGTAAATTCCTCTTCCTTTTCAAAGAGGTAGCTGAGTCTGTCCTTCCTCCATCTTCATTTTCTATCACACATCTAACATTATGAAAAAATGTCAAAGCACATTTAAGTGCATTTAATTTCTAAATATCAATAACATTTTTTCCCATTGCAAACATCAAGTTTTGACTGAATGATTCTAGACTTTTAACAACACACATATAAGCATCTTGAGATTGATATGAGTTTGAAACATATTTTAACCAGAATGAATCAAGATAAGTGTCTGATTTGGTGAGAGATAGGTTTAGAGTTCAGTAATGCCATG
Organism: Pseudocheirus occidentalis; assembly: GCA_028646575.1. Taxonomy (NCBI): domain Eukaryota; kingdom Metazoa; phylum Chordata; class Mammalia; order Diprotodontia; family Pseudocheiridae; genus Pseudocheirus; species Pseudocheirus occidentalis. The sequence goes on from CM053598.1 coordinate 77,481,687, forward strand.
GCAGGATACCCTAAACATTAAGAAGCTTTGCCAGAAGCTTATTTCTTAAAATGTGAGGGGGAATGAATACATTTTTAGGCAAACTGCAATGCATTGTCAAAAATAACATGCGTGTACATGATATTCATGATACCACATTAAAACATTTTTTAAAGAAATAACAACACTGCTGATTTATTAGATAGTCATTTTGTCAAGTCCTTCTCCAGCATAAATTCATTCTACATCAAAGTAATTTTGATACAGTGCTTCTGAAAATAAATCCACAAAGTATCAGAAAATGTGTGCTTTGAAAGCTCTGTTTTCTGTTTATTTTTCACTATCATTTTGTACTTATTACATTGTGTTCCTGTGCCTCGTGGTATATTAAATTCTGGAATAATCACATTTGTTCAGAGAATCTTTTCATGTATATCATTTTCAGACAGGAGACCTTCATGTCCCAGTGAGGGACATGTAAGAGTTTAAGAGGCATTTTTATAGCATTTATTTTCACATTGTAATATTTTCCCCAGAATTCATATTTTTTTATTTTCTCACCAGCATTTTATTGTAAGCATGTAAGCAGAGATTAGGGTGACCTGAAGCTCAGGAATCCACTTGTGTGTGCCCCTGTTTACAAAGATCCTGTCAAAACCAGGAATATTTGAATTTTACTTTCCTCATTTGTAAAATGAACCAGTTGAACTTGATGACCTTTCAGGCCCCTTTAGCTCTAAATCTGGGATTCAATGAGTACAAATTAGCCTTGCATATTGTAGTAGGTAGCACAGTGGATAGAGTTCAGGGTCTGAAGTCAGGGAGACTCATCTTCCTAAGTTCAAATCCGGCCTAGGTAATATCTTTCTTAATTATGCTACTTTTATTCAAACTTTAATGCAAAGTTAAGCTTAACTCTAAGGCAGTGTGGTATAGTGAAAGAGCACTGGATGGGTAATCAGGGGGCCCGGGTCCTCTTCTGTGCCCGATCACTAATCAACTATATGGCCATTGACAAATCACCAACTCTAAACTTCCATCTGTAAGGTGGGGAACATACTATTTACTCTTATCTGCTTCTTTAGTTTTGCTGGAGTTTACCAGACATAATAGTAGAAAGGGAAGTACTTCTGTGAAAATATAAGGAGCTATTATAGTTCATAACCCAGCAACTGAACTAATACTAAGCTTTGAGCCTTTCTCTTGAATTTTCACTGAAAAGGGAAACCTTGGTTTGGTCAGGTGTTTTATGTGCCACCTAGTGGTTAAAGGGAGAATGCATTGGCTTCATCAGTTTCAGGAACATGGCCAGGACACAATGTGGTACTTTATTTCATTCCAGAGCTAGACTTGGAAAACCCATCCCTTATTACTTCCACCAGACAAAACCCCTTGAGGTGAAGTTACCTAATTGAGGCCACAGCAGGGCTGGTTCACAGACAGTGTTATTCTGGATTTACTCAGTACAATAATTCCAGGAAAATAGCCATTTTTCAGTGTCTCAAAAAACCCTAGCCAAACACACATGCAGAAAGGAATTTCTGTAAACCTTTTAACGAGGATGAAGGCTTTAATAACAAACTGGATGAATGGCCTAAGACTGAAGGGAATAATAACTTTATCTAAAAGGAACTGGTTTTATAATTCTCTTGTATTTATTTAGCCCCTTTGACCGAACATTTACTTAAAATGTCACATCTCTAAACTTTCTTGTACTGCTAGTCTATACTTAGTCTAGAGAATTCTATCAGCTTTATCGTTCCTTCTCATACTTAGTCATTTTCTTTCTGTTGACAACTAGCTAAGGAACACATACGTCGTAATCGACAGAGTCGGACCTTTTTGGTGGAAAATGTCATAGGAGAGATCTGGTCTGAATTGGAGGAAGGTAGAGTCCTTGAATGTCCTTTACTCTTACTGGTTTGCTGCTCCTGGCAAAAATGCATTCCCATGACTTTGTTTTGCATGTATAGAAAAAAAATAAAAGTACATTGAGATCGCAGATTGCCCTTTTGGGGGAGGTGAGGGAGGAGGGTATGACTGCATGCTACAAAGCAAAACAATCCAAAATATTAAGGAGATTTTGTAACAGACTTGAATTTCTTCGGATAGGATCCAGAGTACCATAGTCTCAAGTCAGGGCTTTCATGTCATCAAGCACTAAACGTTTCAGCAGCATTAACATAGCAACACATTTCCTGAATGTGTATGAAAGTTGCATATGACTGCTTAATAATAATGCTGCATTCTTATCATTCTTTCTTATCCTTTATGTTTCAACCCCTACTCTTTAGTAGGTATTGTTGAAAACACTCTAATCGTGACTAATCCAAGGGTGACCTACTAAATATTCAACTTCTTGTTGCTAATTATGAATGTTCATGGATGTCTGCTATAGTGCCAGGCTCAGCTCCTTTCGGTGGCTTCCAACTGTGTTCTGATACCCACGTGAAAAGTGGCCATTTCTTTTTGTAACAGGTGACAGGTATGTAGTTGTGGACAGTGGAGGAGGAACAGTGGACCTCACTGTCCATCAGATCAGATTACCTGAGGGACACCTGAAAGAACTGTATAAGTCAACAGGTAAGCAATTACTCCACAGCAAATGATCTTCTAAATTCCATTTACAGCTTTAACTCTCCTAGGATTGGAATGTCATCTAGCATTTCAAATAAACTTATTTTCAGAGATGTCATTAATAGAAGATTCATATTTATTTGAGTGCTGGCATGTGTGATGGGGCTCATTTCCAGCAGGAATTGCTAACACTCATTTAGAAGAGGTAACTTTCGGTTATATGCACTGGAGCTAGACACTTCTCGTCCCTGGGCCTCAGTCTCACCATTTTTAAATGAAAAGATTAGACAAGATCATCTGTTAGGTCTCATTTAGCTCTAAGTCTTATAAAGTCTATGATATCTCTAAAAATACTCCTACAGTAAAATATACACTGAAAATTCTCTGTAAGTTGGAATTTGGATTTCTCTGGGCCCATTTTAGACTCTTTCAAATTCTGCAGCACTCTTGTTGTAATGCTTTCTCCTATAAATACGGTCATCTCTCAGCATGTATGTCAACCAAGGACCAAATTCAAGGATGGCAGTGGTATAGAATCATAGGATTAGAGAACCAGAAGGACCCTCACAGGTAAATAACCTGCCCAAGGTCAAGTTAGTCACATCCTCACTATGCTTAAACATCACTAGTTAATCTGGCGATTAAGCCCCATTCTGTGATCTGCCTTTATGTGGAGATAGATTCTTAGTAATTTGTACATTTAAATAGTGTACTGGATTTAACTGAAGTCTTGTGGTTTTTCCAGATTTATTTGCTTTTTTATGAGAAGAAAGTAATTGAAATTACATGGCCTTTTATAACTGATTGCTTTTAGCCATTTAAGGTGTCATTGATTTGATATATTTAAGTCAAGTGCATCATGGATCTATAATTTAAGTAAATCACTAAAATTAATGGGAATTATTTTGAGGGAAAAATATCCCTTGAAAAAGGAATTCTTAACCTGTGTGTGTGTGCATGTACATGTGTCTGTGTGTGCGTGCGTGTGTATAAGAGAGAGAGAGAGAGGTAACTCTCTCATTGGGCAAGCTGGTGAAGTCTGTGGAGTCATTTTCAGAATACTATTTTTAAATGCAGAAAATAAAATATATAGTTTCACAAAGAAAACCAATTATATTGAAATATGCTTGTGAAAATATATATTTTTTAAAGTTCACAGGCACTGGAATATCTCCTCTACATTGAATGAGAATATTAAAAAATTGTCCCTGATTGTTTTAAATCATAGTCTCAGAATTTTAAAATTGAAAGAGACCTTGGACCATCTTAGGAGTTAAAGGATGGCATTATAACTTGCTTATTAAAGGAGCTTCTAGCTTTGTTTAAAAATTGTACCAAAGATAGGACTGCTTACCCTTCCAGAATCCTGTGGATGACAGTTTTCTAGAGCAACACCTTGACAGTCACGTCTCTGATTAAGAAGTGCTGAGCCAAAAAGCCTACTGTGTTTATTGTTTGCTAACTAATCTCTACATGGGCATTAATTTTTTTTTTTACTTAGGTGGACCATATGGTTCCTTGGGAGTGGATTATGAATTTGAAAAACTTCTGTGTAAAATATTTGGAGAAGATTTTATAGAACAATTTAAAATTAAACGTCCTGCAGCTTGGGTAGACCTAATGATTGCTTTTGAGTCCCGCAAACGGGCTGCTGCCCCTGATAGAACCAATCCCCTAAATATCAACTTGCCCTTCTCCTTTATTGACTACTATAAGAAGTTTCGAGGTCACAGTGTGGAACATGCCTTGAGAAAAAGCAAGTAAGTAAATAAATTCTTTCTGGACAGATGAGTAAGTTAGTCATCTGATGCTTTACTGAATGACCATTCAGAATTAGACAGGGGAGTGAGATGGGGACTATTCTGCCATAAACACAGAAGACTCGTGGTAGAAATGGAGATAAGCTGCTCATTTTAAATGAGTAAGGGAAATGAATAATGGGAAAAACAAGGAAGTACTTGAGAATGATGCCTAGATGTTATCTTCTATCACCTGTCTCACTTGGCCACATTTTTCCTCTAAATTGAACTATGTGCTTGCTGGACCAAGGCTTCTCCAAGGGCAAGAAACCACTGTTGCAGGAAGAAAATTCAGGCAGTTTCCCCCAACAACCTGGTAAACTTTTATAAGAGCTTCTATTTCCTAGAGATTTCTGAGTAAATTTATAATGGACAGGTGGATAGAAGAGAAGGAGTCCAGTGGTACAGGGTGAATTTACCTTGATTCTTAAAAAACTTAGCTGAAAAGGAACAAGCAAGCCAGATTTCACTGCTGTTTTTAGACTTGCTCTCTGATTTATAAACTTGATAGTCCCTTGAGGACAAATCAGAAACAGTGAGTGGAAATTTCAAAAAGAACTGTTAGGCTTGATGTTAGGGGAAATGTCCTAACAATTAGAGCTTTCTAAAATTAGAATGAACTACCCTAAGAGGTGCTGTGTTTCCCCCTCTTTGAAGGCCTTCAAGCAGAGGCTATATTACCATTATGTCTGGCATATGTTTAAGTGAGGTTTCCATTCATATATGGGTTGACCTAGATGGCCATTGAAGTCCTATTCATCTCTGAAATCTGTGATTTTTCAAGGCTCTCACTTGCTGGTCCAGTGGTAGATAGACTGCCCACTTCACAGAGTAGTTAAGGTTGTTAGGGACATGTTTTGTAAGCATTAGACAATTATAGAAATGAAAGGTGGTATGTTCACTAGCTCTATGTAGGATGGTGCTAAATACATTCCCCACTGCCTGGGACATGTCATGTGTGTGATTCTGTTTGCCACTAGCTACGTCTAAGAAATCTATGCTCCCAAAATAATTGATGGTGACCTATGGTGGGTTTCTATGTGGAATTCCCAATTACAAGTTTAGTTAAGAACAAGAGGGAAGACAGGGTTGGGAGGCCTGGGCATATTCCTAATGTCCTGAGACTCAGGAACAGGTTAGCAAGGACACTTTGCTTGAGTGTGACAAGGAATTCTATGTAGTTGTTTCCTTTGAACTATGAAACAGGTATGGTGCCTAGTTTGGTCTCGTTGTATAAGTACCTTGATTAAGAAAGAGATGAAGGAATATCTTTTGGGTGATATACGGATGTGAATTCTATATATATATATATAATGTGTGTGTGTGTATTATATACATATATATGTGTGTATATTACATATAGGTGTATGTTATATACAGAGATACAAATACATATGCATGTATATTTTTGTGCTGCAGTTGCGAGGCTCAAGATAATGTACAGAAAATGTTATAGAAATGTAAATTATTATATGTTGCATACACATTTATGATTTCATTCTTGTTATGTATAATGTCCTACAGTGTAGATTTTGTGAAATGGTCATCCCAGGGGATGCTAAGGATGAGCCCAGATGCAATGAATGCCCTTTTTAAGCCAACAATTGACAATATCATCGATCATCTCCGTAAGTAACAAAATAGCAGAGAATCAGTTATTCAGTGCAGTTGAAAATAGACTGGTTTTTGCCCTGTCCATTAAAACCAACCAGCCCAGTTAGAGATAAGTACCACATAGCATCTTTGAGAGATTCATACTGTCGTGTGAGGCAAAACGTTGCAGTGGAGAGAATGCTGAACTCAAGCTGAGGAAGACCTGAGTTCAGATTCAGAACCTTATTAGTATCTGGATAGAAAAAGGCCTCATACAGGGGGGCATGGCACTTGAGCTGGGATTTAAAGAGGGTAGGAATTCTAACAGGCAGAAATGAGGAGACAGTACATTTTTTACATGTGGGGACAGTCTATGCAAAGTCAAAGACTTAAGCGATGTGTGCAGAATAGCATGTGAGGAACTGCAGCAGAAGGGTCAGTTTGGCTGAATTGCAGGAGGTATGAAGGGGAATGAATGGCATATAATAAATTTAGAAAACCTTTGTTCAAATCCCACGTCAGAAACTTAACTGTACGATCATAGGCAAGCCGTTGAATCAGTTTCCTCATTTGTAATTCTTTTATTATCTATTTTCTAAGTTTATTTTAAGTAAAAAAAAAACCCAACTGTGGCTATCTTTGAAGTACTAAGAAAATGTGAGTGATGGTTAGGTCCTTGTAATCCCTTGGAGAGAGAAGCCTTGATAAAGAGAGAAAACAGGCACTCTGTCCCTTCACTCTTCTTCCAGGCCTGGTTTCTTCCTTGCTTTCCTTGATTCCCCAGGCTCTCAGTGAACTGCCCTTTCTCAGATTTGTCAGGCCATAGTATTCAGCGCACCTCTCCTGGGAAGTTAATCAGCTTTTAACTCAAATTAGATTTGTGTACATTTCTCATTCCCATCTTAGATTGTAAAGTCACCAAGGGCAGAGGTGACAGTTTCATTTCTATACACCGCAGTCCTGCTCCTCCCTCTCCTTCCATATCCCCCTGCCCAAGGAGCTTTTGTATCCTCAGTGCCCAGCTGTCCACAGGGACTAGGGGGAGGGAGGAAGGGGAACTATGCCAGGCACTGAGCTAACAGCTTTGTAAATGTGATCTCATTGGCTCTTCCCAGCAACCCTGGGAGGTAGATGCTATTATATTATCCCCATGTTACAGATAAGGAAAGTATGGCAAACAAAGATTAAGTGATTTGCCTAGGGCCTCATAGTAAGTATCCAAGGCTGGATTTGAACTCAAGTCTTTGTAACTGGAGACCTGGCACTCTATCCACTTTGCCACCTAGCTGAAAAGGTAAAGATTGCGGAGAGTTTTGAATGCCTAACAGAGGAGTTTGAAGTTTATATAATAGGCAATAAAGACTTTTGACCATATTTATTTTCTTTCTAAAAATTTCGTTCTATTCCCAACTGTAATAAGCATTTAAAAAAAGATCATTTTCATATACAAAGTAGAACAGATTATATGTGAAACTGAAGAGCACTATTATGTATACTCATCTCTTTAAAAGTATACAATTCTATGTTACTTTTTTTTTTTGTAACATGTTTCTTTCAAAGCTGTCTGGCTTGTCTGTGTTTCCTTTTTTATTTCTGTTCTTCCTACCTTCCTTTAAATACCAACTAAATTCTCACCTTCTGCAGGAAGACTTCTGCAGCTCCTCTTAATTCTAGTGCCTTCCCTCTGTTAATTATTTTGTATTTATCCTGGAGATAGCTTGCTTTGTACATATTTATTTGCATGTTATTTCCACTTTTAGATTGTAAGCTCCATGAGGGCAGGGGCTATCTTTTGCCTCTTTTTGAATCCCCAGGTGCTCAGCACTGTGCCTTTCACATAGTAGGTATTTAATCAATGTTTATTGATTGACTGAATTTTCAAAAACATTCCAGTGGCCTGTTTTGGGTTTTTTTTTTAACTATCATTATCCCTCTCTTTCCCCAAAATGAAAAAGAAAAATCTTGTCCTTGTTAACAAGCATACATCATCAAACAAAAGAAATATGCACATTTGTCATCTTTAGAAATGCATGTCTTTGATGATGATGATGATGGTGGTGGTGATGATGATGGTAATGGTGATGAATCCATCACCTCTCTGTCAGAGAGGTCTGGCTTCGGAAGGCTTATTTCTTGAAAAATTTTTTTGTAGGTGAGACTTTTCCCTGATTCTAATTTGTGTGTGTGTTGATAGCTGTTACACGTTTCTCCTGTTCTATGAGATAGAGTCTCCTAATATTCAGGTGGACCCCCCTGGTATGTTTCACCTTGAGGATGTTATCTGTCCTTGAACAAACTTGCTGTGGTTTTTCCCTTTCAGGGGACCTGTTTGAGAAGCCAGAGGTGACAGATGTCAAATTCCTCTTCCTGGTGGGTGGCTTTGCAGAGGCCCCTCTCCTGCAGCAGGCAGTGCAGTCAGCCTTTGGGAACAAGTGCCGAATCATCATTCCTCAGGATGTGGGTCTCACCATCCTCAAAGGAGCTGTCCTTTTTGGGCTGGACCCGGCTGTCATTAAGGTGCGACGCTCGCCTCTGACCTACGGGGTAGGAGTCCTGAACCGGTACGTGGAAGGGAAGCACCCACCAGACAAATTGCTGGTCAAAGATGGCACACGATGGTGCACCGATGTCTTCGATAAATTCATTTCGGCAGACCAGTCTGTCGCCCTGGGAGAAACGGTGAAGCGTAGCTACACCCCTGCCAAGCCCTCCCAGATGCTCATCGTGATCAACATCTACAGTGCTGAACAAGACAACGTCAACTTCATCACCGATCCAGGAGTGAAGAAGTGTGGCACCCTCCGTCTGGATCTTACCGGGACCAATGATACCCCAGTGCCAACTCGGAGGGAGATCCAAACATTCATGCAGTTTGGGGACACTGAAATCAAAGCCATGGCCATTGATATTCCCACCTCTAAGAGTGTCAAAGCTGGGATAGATTTCTTAAATTACTAACTTTCACCTTCCATCCCTTCCATCTCCTATTCTCCCTCCCCCACCTCAACTCACTTACCTGCAATGCTTTGGTTTTGAAGGCTCCATCCTTTCCTTTTCACACTTGTCATCACACCCACTTGAATTTCAGCAGAATAGATGAGAACAGATAGAACCTAAAAACACTGGGGATTTGGAGGGGTGTGTTGAGATGTGTTTTAGTAGAGATTCTGACACCATAAAGATTGTCAGAAATAAGGTATGATCTATAGAAATGAACAAATTCAGGGACAGAGAAGGGCACCTGGTTCTCAGATACACAGAAGTGGTCAAACCCTCCTTCAGACAGTGAAAAAATATATTTTTGCAGCCTTGGTTTGTCTTTAACAGATCTTAGTTAAGCAGAACTAGAGCACTTTTATTATAGTATTTTTAGATTTAATGAGATCCCAGAGCCCAAGGGACACTCTTAGACTTCTTTTATCATAAATATTTGTGATTTTTTTTTAAAAAAATTTTTGAAGGTCATTATAAAAAAAAACTACAAGTCTGTAGGTATTCTCTTTCTTTGTCATCATGTTTTTCAAGTGGTGCTTAATTGGAAGCCTGGAGTGTTTCATAACCAGTAAAAGAAGACTGCCTATACTGTGCACTGATTTTCCAGGTTCAACACAAGATTTTAAATTTCAAGTGAACAAAAAATCTTTAACAAACTGTATAGTGTGGGCTCTGCTAATCCAATAATAGCATAGGTAGAGGGAGGCCTGATGTTAAGCCCTACAATAATTCAGTAGACAATGCTTGCTTTTATACAAATGGATCAAGCTGCTGATCTACCCAAAGTATTATGCTGATCTGCCCAAACATAATTCAGAGATGACACAAATGAGTTACTGGAACCTCTGACATATGCAAGTCAAATGCTAATGTTAAGTAGGTCATATTAGAGCCCTAATTAATTTCAGTAGAAGATGCCTATGTTGTTTCACAGGATTAATTAAGCCTAGCACTTATGGATTTTGTAAAACCTGATAAAAAATACATTTCTAGGGCCAGACTTCCCCATGAAGTAGTATTGGCCATTTAAAATCAGTGCATAGTGAGTGGAATGTAAGAACTGAAATCATCCTTTGAAATGCATCATCAAATTATTTAGTTTTTCTCCCTTACTGAAGAGGACTTTTCCAAAAAAATACATGATGGATTAAATGGCAGACTGAACACAAAGGTGCTTTATAGAATAGGCCCCTTCCTGGGTCTCTTTTTCTGCAGAGGGCAAAAGCTCTTATAAACAGGGTGTCCAAGATTAAAAAAAAAAAAGGTTGTGACTGATGACGACTTTCTGGGACCAGACCTCTTCCTTGTTTGAGTGTCCACCTTACCTTAATCTTAGTATACATAGTAAAGGAAGGAAAAGTATTAGGGACAAAGACACATGACAGTTTAGTAACTGTCTGCCTTGTATGTTACTGATTTATGATATTTTTAAAGTTAACGTGTTCCTTCATGATTTCTCCACAGGCATCCTCATGCAAAATCCAGGACCAAACCTCCAAAATGATTGATTGTATGAACCTGGCTCACAATTTATCAGACTTTTCAAAGCTGTATTTTCTACCTGACGGAATTCATTAAGCTTTAAAGCTGTTGGGGGTTTCATGAATGAATAGAAACTTTTATTTAAATGCAAGTTAGAACTACAAACCCATTATCATGGCTAATAGATCTCCTAAATGACATTTCAAAATTTCATTGAACATTTTACATTTTGCCGTTATTTTCACTATAACATCTCTTTATAGAATTCCCTCATAGAATGTGAAATATTAAATACTAGGAATAAATCAAGAATGCTAGTCACATAACTTGGCATACAGAATTCTTGTACAATTATAGAGGTATGCTTTCTAGCATTCGACTTCCTGCTGCCTGCTATGCTTAAAAAGCTAAATAGTACAGGTTTTTCTTTGGTGTTACCAACCAGAGTTTACAAATAAGGAAGACTTTGCAATTTAGTCATAAACAATATAATTTTATGTACATACAATATTTGAATAATGTACAGAACGTTTATTTCTACAAGACTTTTTTCTTGTATAAAAAAATGCTCTTTGCTTTTTTGTTGAATGCATTCCACTCCAAATTGTTACTGATATCATTTCAATCATTCTAGTTAATGACAGGCTTTTAAAAACAGCAAGCAATGCAATATTTGTGGAAGGAAGGTTGACCAAAGGAATAGAGACAGATGGCCAGGGCTAAATATTGTTGTGAATAAATTGTCCCCATCAGCGATCAGCACCTGGGTCAGAGACAGTGGCAGTCTGCATTCTTTCAAACCCTTCAATATTTGCTTTTAAAAGAAGGAAGACTAATCATAGATGACTACTTCTGTCACATACTTGAAAGTTTTACATTCTGATGTCTGTAGGCAGCCTGACTTTACATATAAAATAAGGCTGATCTTTCGAATCCTTGCTTCCCGGAGGAAACTTTGATGATTCTTGAAGCCCCAGCTTATAGAGTGAAAAAGTAAAAATTCAGTCCATACAAGTGGCATTTTCAGTGTGTCAGCATTTAAAGGAAGGGAAAGAAGGGTGGATTACTCCATCTTTTCTTCCTTTTAAAGTGTGAATAAATGATTCAAAAGTAGGATTGCCTTTGAAGGGTCTTTCCCTCTATCCAGACCTTTCTCCTTTTCCTGTTGTCAATATTCTCCTACCTTGCATTCAAGATATGTCTCTTTAGGCCAGGTAGACTAGATCACAAACCCCATGAAATTGTAGTGTGGGCAAATGTGATTGAATGGGACCAGAAATTCTACTGGACTCTGGAAATGCAGCCCAATTAGACAAATTTATTAAGAATTCTCCTATATCTAGTAGCTTTTTAAGAAGAATAATATTGAAATTTCCTAGAAATAGATCGCTCTACTGTAATGATACATGTTTTGATCTTATAGAGTTTTGAAAAAGATGTGTCTTCTTGACCCACTTTACTGAATCACCCCCATGACTGTCATCTGGGTAACTGAATCATAAGTATCTTGAAGGTAGGGACTGTAGAATTTTCTTTGCAACTTCCCCACTCCACACACACCAAGCATGAATAAATGGATGAACAAACAAATAACACTGATAGGAAATAATACGATATGTTTCCACTTGAGTGGAAGTTGGCATAAAATGTTCAAGTGACCTTTGCAGAGTGATGACTGAGAAAGACTATGAAATAACCCCTATCCCTTCACTGTTTAGGGCAAGTTTAGCTGTTAAGGGTCCAGGTCCAGATTAGGCTGTTTATTGTCAATATGTCAAGGAATGGTATATATCAGTATAAACTGGAGTCAATAATGTTTATAGGAGAAGGTTGGTCTTCACACTGCAAAGACTTAGTGGCTGTAATACACTGTATATTCACGCTAAAAGTGGCTTAAGCAGATGACTGGTACAAAGAGCATAATATTAGACTACTCATTTGCTTGGAGTACTAAACGAAACAATAAAATATCAATCATTGTGGTCCTTCACCTCTGCACAAGGGAAATGCGAATCTCACTTGGCAGCAGCTCACACAACTTGTCAGGACTGTATCTGCAAACTCCTATGTCTTCACAGGTGTCTAATAAAGCAAAGTAAAGCTCTTGATTTTGTATGCCCCCAAATGTGTATTTATTGCTGGTTTCCAGGGGTTCTAAAGTCAAATTAATAATAACAATATCAATAATAAGTAGCATTTACATAGTTTGCAAAATGCTTTACCAATATCTCATTTTATCATTACAACCACCCTGGGAGGTAAGTTCTATTACTGTCCTCAGATGAGGATACTGAAGCAGACTGAGGTTAAGTGACCTACCCAGGGTCACACAGCGGGTAAGTATGTGAGGCCAGATTCAAACTTAGGTCTTCATGATTCCAGGTCCAGTCCTTTATCCATTGTGCCAGATTGCTGTTTGTACTGTTACAAGTGAGCTTCCCCTTCCAAGTCATATTGTCTAGAAAACAGGAGTTTAAGTATATGATTGGGATGGTGTTTTTTTTTTAAATGCCGAGATCATAAATTTTAAGCTTTTAGAGTAATATAGAATTGACTTCACTACTTATCCTACTGCATTCGAGATAAAGTTATTTCATTAAAAGTTTTTCTTGCTTTAAGGCAGCAGCTAGATGGTACAGTAGATGGGGTGCTGGGCTTGGAGTTAGCAAGACCCGAGTTCAAATCCTGCCTCATTTATTGTTATATGACCCTAGGCAAATTACTTAACTCCCCCAGCCTCAGTTTCTTCATTTGTAAAATGAGAAAGGTTGACTTGACAGCTTCTTAAGTTCCCTTCCAGCCTTTCTTGATCATAGAAAGAGTTGAAGACTGGATACATCTGTCTGATCTACTTTCTGGGGGGGGGGGGGAAAGTACTTAGAATGAGATGTGAAAATGAATGTTATTTCTTTGTAGCCAAAATTAGTCCTCCTTTCATTTGTTATACAAGAGGAAGAGGAAAAAATATATAGAGAGACTGGGGTCATGACCTTGAATATGTGTGACTTACATGTCAATGAGAAAGTCGCTCATGGAGAGGTGTGGGTTAGACAAAAGGCAGATGGATTTGGAACTGGCTGAATGACCAGACCCAAACAGAATTGTTATTAATGGATCAGCATCAGCTTGGATGGAGAGATCTAGTGGAGTGCTTTAGAGGCTCATGCTTTGACAATGTGCATTTTTATCAATGACTTGGAAGAAGGCATAGGTGACAAGATTGTTAAATTATTATTATTGGCATGAAGCTTGGAGACAGAGTTGACATACTGGACAACAGTCTGGGTCCCAAAAGATCTCAGTAGGTGGGAATTATGGGGCTGAATCAAATAAGGTGTAATTTGATTAAAAAATAAATATAAAGCTCTATACTTAGGGTTCTAAAACTCAACTTCAAAAATATAGGAATAGGGAATTGTGCATTCTTAAGGTCTCAGTAGAAGACAGACTTAAAACATCAAAAGGGTGCCATGATAGTGGAAAAAAAACCATCTGGAACAAGTTCTGCAATTGGTCAGAATATATGTATTATACACACATGTGTATGTATGTATATATGTGCATGTTATACATGCATATACATTTACACACATATGTATATATAAAGAGTACTATCTTTAGTACTAACAACCTAGTTCCCTATATGTCAAAATATGGGAATCACCATGGATTTAGACATATAGGACATATATACTATAGGACTGTGTTGGTATTTCCTGGCCAGCAGTATGCTCTGAGCATATAACTAGCCAATGTCATTATCCAGCTTTGATTGGTAGCATATAACTTATATGTCAAAATGTCAGTGGATTTTTGTTGATCCAGCTTTGAAATTGAACTCCATACACATCATTAAAAATCACTTATCGATGATAACTCACTTCAAAGCCAGGAACTTCAATTTATGGGTGGGTAACGATGCTCACTCTTAACGAATCTTCTACTTGGCCAATGCAATAGGTTTCTTGGTGATTATCACTCTTGTGATTGAATTGTATCTGAGACATTTATATTAGTATCAATATACGACACCAGAACTTCATGTTTTTGTCCCGATAATAAATTTTTTAAATGATTTTTTTGGCAGGGGGAAGGCAAGGCATTTGGGGTTGTGACTGGCCCAAGGTAACACAGCTAGTAAATGTGTCAAGATCTGATGTTGGATTTGAACTTGGGTCCTCCTGACGCCAGGGCCAATGCTCTATTCACTGCACCACCCAGCTGCCCCCATCCCAATAATTATTCTTTGGTTCATGCAAATTTAGGCCAGATTGCCCTCTCTTTAAATCTTCTTTAATTTCTTCCCACCCATAAACATGTAAGTGACATTACTGAGAGACTTAGCAGTGAGGGCATGGGTCTCCACTAATAATAACTAGCAAATCCTAGAGGGGGAAAATAAAAAGTTTGGTTCACAAAAGGACAATTACAGGTAACAAACATGTCTATCTTCTCAGGGTTAGTACTCCCTGCTGAGAAACTCCACGACCCATGAATTTGATGGAAGTCTTTCAGAATTGGTATGTGTCTTTTTTTAAAAGTGCATTATTAGTGTCCTATTTTTAAATCACACCATTTGTAGATATACCTCTTCCCTGGAGAACTGAACCTTTCTTTGGAACTAAGAAAAATAGTTGGGCAAAAACACAGCTACTGTCTTTGACGTTTGTCAATGGGTTTTTTGCACTTACAATTCCATACCTCTCTGCTGAGAAATTGGAGGTACGTTCCATTATAAGGTCCAAGATTTCACTCTGAATTGGTTCATACAAATTTTTCCAAGTTTCTCTGAATTCATCACATTTATTTTTTCTTACTGAATAGAATATTCCGGTAATCCATATTTGTACATTCATGAGGGTTAGGTGATACAGTGATAAAAACCACCAGATTTGAATCATAGGACCTGGGGGTTCAACTCTTGGTTTTCTACTCACCACTTTCATGAACTTGGGCAAATCATTTAAACTTTTTGGATGTCAGTTTCCTCATCCGAAAAAGAAGACTGTCCTAGATGTCCTCAGAGGTATCTTATGGCAGAACTGGTAGTTGATAATTGGGAGCTTTTGACCAATGGCTTTTTGATACTCTTAATACTTTCAGCAATTTCTTCTTGTGTTCTTCCAGTGTCTTCCCAAATATGGGTAGTGATGTGGCACAGTGAAAAGAATAATATCTCTAAGCAGGGCTTCTTAAGCTTTTTCCTCTTGAAAAAGGAATTTCCTATAGTTCGACTATACTACAGGAACTGAGTTCAAATTCTACCTAATGCTACTACTTGGGTAGTAACTACTCAAGTAACCTTGAACAAGCCACTTAACCTCCCCAGGCCTCAGTTTCCTCATATGTAAAATGCAAAGGTTGGAAAAGATGAACTCTGAGATCTCTTGTAGCTGTTGTCTTTGATACTGTGGTAAGATCATTTAGACATTCCAACACCTCCACTCATGTCATCAATTACTTTCTCCATAAGTCTCTGAAAAGTGATGCTCTAGAAATCCTAGGGGATATGCATGCACTCTTATTGACAGAATCCCATTTGTCTCTTAAGAATCTCTGGGCCTTTTCATTTGCCCATCTGCAATTCCCCGAAACCTTTCCATGTGTCCAGATGAATTATATTGTATGTTATTAATATAATATTAAAAAGTTATGTATCAGGTTATTTAGCCTACTGGAGTAAACAATTTAAATCTTGAAATACTAATGTATCACTAATGAATATTGGTAAGGAAATAAAACAAATCTGAGCAAAGAGACTACAATAATACATCAAAAAGGATTCGCTCTAAGTTGGATTTATGCCAGGGATGGCTCAAAATTAGGAAAGAAAATAAATCATATTTTTAAAAAACACCCAAAGAAACACGATCATATCACTAGATGGTGAAAAACTTTTGACAAATTGTAAAACGCATTATTCTAAATCTTTAAGAAGTATAAGTGCAGAAGGGCCATTTTAAGATACAATTAAAAGTTTACGTCTACAGCCAAAAGTCAACATTATTTGCCATGGGAAAAACACTAGAAGTTTTCCTAGTTAAATACAAAAAAAAGCATTTGGAACCAAATTCAGATGGAAGAACAAAAAGGTCTTTAACAGTGATTCTTTTTAAAAATAATTTATTTTTAGCTTTTGACATTCACTTCCATATGATTTTGAGTTTTAAATTTTCTCCCACTCCATCTCCTCCCCACTCCCCATGATGGCATGCAGGCTGATATAGGCTCTATTTCTACATTCGTATTAAACATATTTTCACATTAGTCAGGTTGTAAAGAATTAGAACTAATGGGAAGAACCACACAAAAGAACAAAACAGCAAAAGAAACCAAAAGGAAAGCAAATAGCATGCTTCCATCTGCATTCAGACTTCAAAGTTCTTTCTCTGGATGTGGATAGCATTTTCTATTGTGAATCTTTTGGAGCTGTCTTAGATTCTTGCATTGCTGAGAAGAGCTGAGTCTATCAAAGTCAGTCGTCACACAGTGTAGCTGTTACTATTTACAGTCTTCTGGTTCCACTCAATTCCCTCAGCATCAGTTCATTTAAGTCTTTCCAGGTTTTTTTGAAGTCTGCCTGCTTATCATTTCTTATAGCATGATTGTATTCCATAACATTCATATACCACAACTTGTTCAACCATTCCCCAATTAATGAATATCCCCTGAATTTCTGATTCTTTGCCACCACAAAAAGAACTGCTATAAATATTTTTGTACATGTAGGTCCTTTTGCATTTTTATGACCTCTTTGGGATACAGACTTAATAGTAGTATACTGGGTCAAAGGATATGAATAGTTTTATGGCCCTTTGGGCGTGTTCAGCAGTGATTCTCAAAGTGGAGACTATGAACTTGTTTTTTAAAATATCTTATAACTATATTTCAACATAATTAGTTTCCGTTGCAACCCTATATATTTTATGCATTTAAAACCTTTTTTTTCTCCTGAGGTCCACAAAGCTTGAGCAGATTTCCAAAAAGATCCGTGACACACAGCGGGTTAAGAATCTATTGGTTTAGAATCTCAAGGAGATAAAAACTTTTTAAATAAGGATGAAGGATGAAGTTTTTTCAAACATCAAATTATACTATAAAGCAATAATAAATAAAATTATTTGTTATTATTTAAAAATACAAAAGCAGACCAATAGGACAAATAAGAAAGAATCAAATATAATTGAGCTCAGAAAGTGTTCAATAAACCTAAGAATATAAAATACCTGGGGAAGAATTCCCAGTTTGACTAAAACTACTATGAAAACAGAAAAGCAATTTGGTATATGTTACGGAATTCCTTGGGAAATATCTTGCCTACTTAATATTCGCTTACCTTTACCCGGCCTTCGGACATCTCCGGCATCAGATAATAAATCTGAAGAACTGCTTCAAAGAACACCCAGAGAGAGTTTTCTTTGTAATGCTTTAATGACTCTGTTGACTTTGCTGACTCTAAGGACTCTGCTGGCTCTGATGACTCTGCTGGCTCTGATGACTCTAACTATTTATTGTTTTGTACTGCTTTATAAATCTTTTTAATTCTGCCACGTACTCACAAACGGTGCTTACAGCGCATGCTCAGGTTACAGCGAGCCATTGTGAGGCGCCCCAAGTTTCACGTAACATGACCTAATTCTCACTGGATATTCTCAGTGATTGCCACGTACGCTATATCTCCAGGTAGTAATTTCCAGTATGCTATAGCCCTGGGCAGTAATTTCCACGTATGCTATAGCTCCAGGCAGTGATTGCCACTACGCTATAGCTCCAGGCACCCACATGCACTCCTGCACGTCTCCGAGCTCTGCCTGTGTGACTCATGTACTCATACCAGCACGTATAAACCCCCACTTCTGGAGATTTCTATGTACCA
>CM053598.1:77500486-77518295 GCA_028646575.1 Pseudocheirus occidentalis
GAATTAAAATATACAGGGGCTGGGATAGGGAGACCCCTCCTTCCCTACCAGAAAATAAGAGAGCAGAGCAGGGGATGGGCTTTACAGTGGGATTGCTGTTAGGGGGTTGGGGCAGGAGCAAGATGGGAAGAAAATGTGTAATTCAAAAAATGTAATGAAAATGAATAATGTAAACAAGAAAACAAATAAAAACTAAATTAAAAAAAATTCAAATGAGGTGACTTGTGACAAATGCTAGATAGACAAACTTCCATTAAAGTCTGCTTCTGGTGCCCATCTTGTGGTATGATGCTGTGTTCTCGAAGGCTATGCCAATGGGAAACAAGATGCAAAGTGTTCAAGTGCAAGCTTGGTGCTGGGCTGTATGTCCCAATGCCTGCAACATGGCAGGCACTCCATAAATAAATTGAACTGAATTGAACTTAAGTCTAAGGATAACTTAGCTAGCCATGCACAGGCTCAACACCAGAATGTGGGGCCTCCAGATGATGGAGTTTCTCTTAATGTGTAATTACAAGGTGTAGTTAGCATGATCCTGACATCCAGAATATTCTAATTCAGAGATATTTCCAAAGCATTCTCAGATCTCAGAAAAACTCTTCAAAACTTATACATTGACAAACTAGGTCCATTTCAGTTAAATCACCTCCCGAGTTGGAAGCAAATTTTATTATGGCTTACAGTTCTAGTCTTCGTGAGAGAAAGATAAAGTCAATGTTGAGCACACTAGAGTCAGAGGCAGTGAAAGTTTCTGACAGCTACCTCCTTTCTTTCTCCCCATGGGGATAACTCAGCCAAAAAGCCCCAGAATTGTTTGGGGTATTTTTTGTTTTGTTTTCATGATTATAAATGGAAAAGGGAGTAATGGTATGGCATCATTCTGAATTCTTACATCTGCTCTCAGAATTTTCAATATTACTACTGAGTGTGGCCGTGCCTAATAATACAAAAGCCTCCCTTTTCGCCCCAACCAATGATAACCTCTCACAGAAATATTTTCCATGGTGTTTTCCTTGGAGCAAACACCCACACATAGAAAGTAGCTAATAATTTTAACAGGGAAACAATAGACTTTTTTAAATTGAGTTGAGATCTGGCCTGAGACTTTAACTGTTTAATTAGCAGCTTCCTTTCAAGAAAGGCAGTTTTGTGCATAGTTAGGTAGCACAGTGAATAGAACATGGCCCTGGAGTCAGGAGGACCTGAGTTCAAATCCAGCCTCAGACATTTGACACTTACTAGCTGTGTAACCTTGGGCAAATCACTTAACCCCAATTGCCCTGCCTTCCCTCCTCCAAAAAAAAAGACCCAAAAAAGGCAGTTTAGTTCAACAGAAAGAAAATGGATTTAGGGACATGATAAGAGATACGAGGTCAATCAACCAACCTATCCACAGGCTTTTATGAAGTACTGGCTTTGTGCCAGTCACCATGCCAGGTTCTTGTGATCCAAAACCAGAAATGAATCACTCAGTCCCTGCTCTCTAGGAATTTACCTCCCATGCTCTATCAATCTATGACATTCCCTCAGGGTTTTGTCCTTGCTTTGACTGACTAGCTAGGTTAACTTTGGCAAATCTCATCACTTCCATGGACCTAAATTTCTCTTTTTGTAAAATGAGACAGTCAGGCTGGATGATTTCTTGGATGTAGCCCAGCTCCAAAATTCTATGAAATTTTGAGTACTTTTTTCTGTTCAAACCTCCCTTTTCTTATTTGTAAAATGAAGGAATCGAGAGAGTGTGTCTCTAGGATTCTTATATCTCTAACATTGTATGAGTCTATTACTTCCCACTCAGTCACCACAGATCTCTCAGCCTATGTCATGGTCTTGGAGTTTTCCCAGTCACATCTGTTTATGACCTGATCTGAAGTTCCTAAGAGTCCTAAGTATGTGTGGAAAGAGAATTATTGCCTAAACAAAGCTGGATCAAAAGTTTCAGCATGAAACATCCCCACTGTTCAGTTGTTCCCTTGAAGAAAGAAAAATGTTTAGAGGGAAATTTTAAAAAAAAAGAATGAATGCTATTGAAAAATAAACACCACCCCAGTCTAGCTCTGTCAAAGGAAAAGATGCTAAGGTAATCTGGTCTTCACATGCCTATGACTCACTGTACATTGTATACTTCTACAGGATTGATTTTTTGGTTAATTTCTTTATTGTTCTATGTTTTCCCCAGAACATGTTTCAGGTGGAAAAAGTGAACTGCTTCTGTGTTGACTGGAAAAAGGGTTCAAGAACGAGGTATATACAAGCAACCAACAACATCCGGGTAGTAGGGGCTGAAGTGGCCTATCTGATCAATGTATTATCAGTAAGTTGCTTTCTTTGGGCTGTGCGCTAGGACATATTTGTTTTTAAAACTGATATGGTATCTGGAGTCAACCTTCCCAAATGGTCATGATCACCATTCCATATTTGGTATGATGATTCACTCAGTACCAGAGGGTTTAGAAAAAGCTCCTTGACTAAAAATATGTCCAGGAGTGGCTAGATGGTGCAGTGAATAGAGCATCAGGAGAACATGTGTTCAAATCTGCCTTTGGACACTTAACACTTACTAGCTGTGTGACCTTGGGCAAGTCACTTAACCCCAATTGTCTTGCCTTTCCCCCTCCAAAAAAAATAAAGGCAAAAAAAAAAATAATCTAATAATCCCTAGGTTAAAATGGTCCCCAAGGTGGTATAAAGTCAGAAAAGTAAACCCAATGACAAGGAGATTAAAGCAGTCATCATGGAAATTCCCTGGGGTCATTGGCATTCTCTCCCCAAATCCTAAAACTATAAAACTATATTTATATCCTTCATGCCCAAAGGGCCCATAGTTGAATTGATCAGTCTCCCTGGGGTGCAAAGTTAATTCAAATTTCCCAAGTCTTCTCCCTCAATTCTTAGTTCCCATCAACCTCCATGGAGAATATAAGAGTTAACTCAAGACTCCCTAGTTCCACAGCACAAATAAAACAAGAGTCCTAACAAGAATCCTTGGGATTTGTCTTTCTTTGGGCACACGAACAAGTCACAGACAGTATGTGTATTGTAACTATAACTTACATTTATGAAGTACATTTAAAGATAGTACAAGATGTTCAGAAGATAGCTGACTTTTCAGAGAGTTATGCCTAGAATATTTTGGAAGGTTCCTGCAGTCAGACCTGCAGTTGATCTAATCTGCCACTGGTCAGCAGTATTAGCATTTCCAGATAGCAGGAATAGCATTAAGGTATATGAACCAGACCAAGTGGATTAGAGTTTTGCCCTTTTTTCCTATCCCCTATCCCCAGTATCGGCCCCATCTGGTTCCTTTTCTCCTCAGCTAACAATGCCCCAAGTTTAGGGTAAGAAGGGGGACTGGGATGTTGGCCCAGGGAACTAACCCTGATAGGCCACCAGCAGTCCTTAAGACTGAGGTTGAATACAGCTGCTTGTTAATGTATTCCCTTTTGTATTTTTTTTTTCAAACTAAGGATGGGCATTCTGCTGTAGTCAGAATTGCAGCGTAACATGAGGAAGTTGTTTTCTCCCAGGGGGTGGGGGTTGAATGTGGAGGGGGTGTGGAGAGAGAGAGGGAAAGAGAGAGGGAGGGAGAGAAAGAGGTGGGGAGAGAGAGAAAGCACCCAAACTGCTTTTTTAAACATGCTTCTTGTATTCTGGGGTTGGGGAGAGGACTGGTCCCTGGTATAATTGATGAAAATCCTGGCCAGCCTGCATGACACTGGTCTCTTGGCCCTTGGTGGTGTTATACAGGCCATCTGCCCCTGTTAGGGAGCACCCAGGTACGGCAGAATGAGTAAGTGAGCCCTGGGATTCATTTGACTTAATAATATTGGGACCATTGGAGGTGGCAGCCTAGGGCTAGGATGGAGTTAGGGAACAGTTCTGTCAGACAGCTTGAGGCTAGAAGAGAACTGCAAGGTGTACAAGGCAACCCAAAGAAGCACTCCCTGCTCCCCTACTTGTTGGTCCCTTTATGCAAAGCCCCAATTGCCAAGTCCTAGTTAGGGATCAGGATGAATGCCAGAAAGACAGTGCTGCCCTTTGAAGAAGCTTTCCTTTCTCCCAGACAGAGTTTGGATATTCTCCCTCTAATGTTCACATCATTGGTCACAGCCTGGGAGCTCATGCTGCTGGGGAGGCTGGGAGAAGACTTGAAGGCCAAATTGGCAGGATCACAGGTATGTTGAAGAGAGGGTGACAATGATGATAGAATTTATCTAGCACTTTGGGGTTTGTGAAGCTCTTTACAAAGGTTCTCTTGCTTGATCCTCATGATAAGTCTGTGAAGTTAATGCTACTAGTATTCCCATTTTACAGATGAAGAAACTGATGTTAAGAAAGCTTAAATAACTTGTTCAGGGTCACACTGCAAGTAAAGGACAGGATTTTTAAAACTTCTCGAATATTGGTGAGATGCTAGAGCAGGAAATGGAGAGGAAGAAGAGGAGGAGGAAGAAAAGGAGGAGGAAGAGGAGGAGGAAGAAGAAAAGGAGAAGGAAGAGGAGATTTCAAAAAGAAAACATCTGTAATGTGATAATGTGATTCATTTAATCTCGAGGATTCAGAAGGCAATTTGGAATCCTATAGGGCCCCAGGTCATCACTGTAAGCATCATTTTGCCAGTCTGTGGTTGGGAGTATAGGAGAGGTAGAAGGCTAAACTGAATCTAGACTGAGCCTGTAAGCTATCCAGGAAGCTCTATTTAAAAAGACCGAACACCTGATGCGTGTGTTGATTTGTCATTCGCTTCTTTCTCACATAAAAATTAAAAGGCAAAGCAGGATTAGAAGGAAATAAGAAAACTGGGAAACAATTTTTATAGCCAGTGTCTCTGATAAAGGCCTCATTTCTAAAATATAGAGAACTGAGTTGAATTTATAAAATACAAGTCATTCCCCAATTGATAAATGATTAAAGGTTATGAACAGATAAGATGAAGAACTTTCAGATGAAGAAAGTAAAGCTATCTACAGGAGTATGAAAAAATGCTCTAAATCACTATTGATTAGAGAAATGCAAATCAAAACAATTCTGAGGTACTACATGATACCTAGCAAACCGGCTAACATGACAAAACAGAAAAATGATAAATGTTGGAGATGTGATAAAATTGGGACACTAATGCACTGTTGGTGGAGTTGTGAACTGATTTCAAGCATTCTAGAGAGCAATTTGGAACTATGGTTTGGGAGTATAGGAGTATAACATACCTTTTGACTCAGCAATACTACTTCTAGGTCTATATCACAAAGGGATCATAAAAATGGAAAAAGGACCCACATATACAAAAATATTTACAGCAGCTCCTTTTGTAGTGGCAAAGAATTAGAAATGGAGGGGATGTCCATCAGTTGGGGATAGTGAACAAGTTCCGGTAAATAAATGTAATGGAATTCTATTATGCTATAAGAAATGATGAGCAGGCAGATTTTAGAAAAACCTAGAAAGGCTTACATGAACTGATGTTGAGTGAAGCGAGCAGAACCAGGAAAACATTATACATAGTAACAGCAAC
The DNA here is from genome assembly GCA_028646575.1 of Pseudocheirus occidentalis. Taxonomy (NCBI): domain Eukaryota; kingdom Metazoa; phylum Chordata; class Mammalia; order Diprotodontia; family Pseudocheiridae; genus Pseudocheirus; species Pseudocheirus occidentalis. The sequence goes on from CM053598.1 coordinate 77,505,999, forward strand.
ATTGATAGACTTAGGTCTTCTCAGCAATACAATGACCTAAGATAATTTCAAAAGATTCATGATGGAAAATGCTGTCCACATCCAGAGAAAGAACTTTGGAGTCTGAATACTGATTTAAGTATACTATTTTCCCTTTTTTTTTCTTTCCTGCAGGTTTTCTTGTTTGTTCTGATTCTTCTTTCACAGTCTAGCTAATGTGTAAATATGTTTAATATAATTGTACATGTACAGCGTATATCAGATTGCTTGCCTTCTTCAAGAGGGGTGAAGGGAGGGAGAAAAAAAAAGAAATGCTAAAAAACCCTGCCTTCTAACAATTTTAACAACAGTCACTATATATGTAAAATATATACACATATATGTATACATATTTTCCCTAACCATCTACAAAGCACAAGAAATATTTTGTGAAGTCCCCTTAAAGAGTTGATATTTGTAGTATGTTGAATACTATAGTATATATGTATGTATATATATATATATATATATATATATATATATATATATATATATTCTCTTCTGTCAGAGAACTCAAGTACAGAAACGAAGTAGTGGGAGTGGAAACAGTGAGGATTCCCAGGTTCTACTCCTGGTTTGGCCAACAACTCCCTGTGTAACCTTTGAGCAAGTTACTTCTGTTTCCCAGGCTTCATTGTCTTTAGTGATAAAATAAGGAGAACTGGACTAGATAAAATATAAAGTCTCCTACTGCTCTTATTTATAACTGTGTGTTACTGTGGGAAGGGCTCTGGATTTAGTCATAAGACCTGGGTTTGAATCTTCACTTCTGCATGACCCTGGGTAAACCTCTCACCCTTAGATTTCTGATCTATAAAATGTAAGCTTTGGAGCAGATGATCTCTAAGTACACTTCTGGCTTTAAATCCGTGATCTGTAGACAAACATTTAAATGTCCAAGGAGAGCTCTTGCTATTTAAAACTGTCCTTTTTAAAAATTAGAGTCCTTTAACAGTGTTAAATATTTCATAGTGACCTGTCTATTTTGTGGGTATGGATGGATGGTTGAATCTCTGATTTCCTTCAAGTAGAGAACAACTGTTTATGAATTTTTCCCTCTAGGCTTGGATCCAGCTGAGCCTTGTTTCCAGAATACTCCAGAAGAAGTCCGATTGGATGCCAGTGATGCCATGTTTGTTGATGTGATTCACACAGACTCTGCTCCTATGATCCCATACCTGGGTGAGTGTTTCACCCTGAGTCCTGTAATTGGGACCAGCTATGGTTAAACTCCTGGTTAGGGGCCTGAGAGTCAGAATCTGACAGTAACTTAGCATCTGTTGATCCATTTTGAATGTTTTAGGTTTGGGAATGAGTCAAACTGTGGGACATTTGGACTTCTTTCCAAATGGTGGAAAACAAATGCCTGGATGTCAGAAAAATATCCTGTCAACCATTGTCGATATAAATGGAATATGGGAAGGTATGTATATTGAGCAAACTAAGAAGATGATGACTTCCCCATTTTGGAAGATGTCAAAAATTTATAGGCTGCCCTTAATTGTAGCTAGAATTCTCTCCTGGTACAGATAAATATTATGTCTCATCCTGGCAGTATGCCATAGATAGATTCTATTGAATCCTAGATATGGAGTTATTAAAGGATCTTAGAAGTTGTCTAGTTTAACTTTCTCATTTAAAGATTAGAGAAGTAAAGCCTAGAGAGGTTAAGCCACTTACCAATGGTCACCCAGTTAAGAAGTATCAGGGCTTAGATTTGAATTTGAATTCAACTGAATTCAGATTCTAGATAAATTTTTCCCTACTATTTCATCTACATTTAACTGAAAAATTACACTCTAAAGTAGGACCAACCTTACTTCTGGGTGAATAAGCAGGGTGTCCTGGTCTGTGTGTCTTGAGCGGCCTTATAATAAGAACTATAGTTTGGGAAGGCTATATTCTCCTTTCTTTCTATCATCTTCTCCCTCTCCTTCTCCCGCTCCCTCTCCCTCTGCTTCCCTCCAACAATTCATTTAATCCTATGGGCATTCCTGCTTGGGTCATTGTGCAATTTCTGACACTTTGGTAATTCAGTTCAGTTCCATAAGCATTAAATAAGTTTCTACCATGGGCAAAGCACAGTGCTAGTTAGTGGGGATGTAAAAACAAAAGATAGATGATAGATAGATAGATAGATAGATAGATAGATAGATAGATAGATAGATAGATAGACAGATTTTCCCCTCAAGGAGTTTACATATCACTAGTATAGAAGAAAAGCTAATATTTTTTCCCTAAAATGAGGTTTAATCTACTGAATAACCTTCTTGGAATTTCCATCAGAAACCCTCAGGAAGAAAACTAGAAGGGAGCCAATGAGCCTGGGAATGGTTTGTTACATTTTTGTCACTCTTTATGAACATCTTATTTGGCCTAGGTCACATTGTAATGTCTCACATGTTTAATTAAACTCTGTGAGAAAATACGGTGTAGCAAATAAAGGGTTACCTTTGGAGTCAGGAAACAGGAATTCAGGTCTTGCTACTAACACATACTCACTGTGTTCTAACTAGGTAAATCACTTAGTCCTCTCAGAGCTCTGGGTAACTGTTGGTAACCATACATTACAGACCAGTTGCTAACCTGCAGTGGTAGATGAAGTCTCTTCACTGAGAATGCTTCCTACTGATGAAATCTTAGGACTCAGGCAAAAAAATGAAAAACATTACTGACTGAGGTATACAGTACCTTGCCCCTCCCTCCACTAAATGAGGCTGTTTAATATTATACCAGGTGATTAATAGCAGGTGATTATGTGAATTAGAAAACAAATAACTACTTAGCCCTTTCTGAAAGGAAAGTCGAGTGACAACAATGGTCCCTAACTCTAGAGAGATGATGAACAGACCATGGATAATAGAAATTAACATGGCCTTAATTACAGAAGTAATTTCAAGTGGGCAAAAACATTAAAACTGAAGTCTGGGTCTATTATGTGAGGCTCAGTCACCAGTTCTGGGCGCCAGGCAACAATCTAATCCACTTTCTCTCTCTTGTTGGATCCTTGGGCAGCAATTTTGGATTAAAGAAACAATTAAGCATAAAATGTGTTCTGTTGTGTAGTAAGCCATGGTAGTAGTGGCCAGATCATCTTCTTACTACAAGTTATTGGGCAGCAGGGCTTGGAGCATGTTTTTCTGTGAAAATGGACAATGTTTTGGTATCCTTGCTTAGATGATGGAAAAGAAATCCCATTTAAGTATCTGGGATGTTTCACAGGTGTGGCCTGCATCCAGGATAAATAGCTCATTTGGCAGCTTCTTTCAAAAGAATGTATCAGAAAGATTCTGGAGACCTAGAATTGGTAGACCTAAATTCTCAGGTTGTTGGGATCTCAAAGTCAGAAGGGAGATCAGAATCCATAGAGTCAACCCTGAATCTGATTAAGAATTCCTTCTGCAATCCTGTTGACCAGGGGTCATCTAGCTTTTTCTTACAGATCCCCAATCAGGGAAACCCACCACCTCCTAGAGCAGCCCACTCCACAGCAGAATAGCTAGCATTGTTAGGAAATGCTTCTGACAGCAAATCTAAACCTGCCTCTGTAACACCTACCCATTCCTTTTAATTTGCCCTTTAGGGCCAAACAGACCTAGCTTAATTCCTCTTTCATAATTTCTTTCATATTTTAAGACTAACAAGTTGGAGAGAGTTCAGAGTAGGGCAACAAAATAGTGAAGGACATTGAGAACATTCCATATGAAAAGCAAGGGGACAAACTGAAGATGTTCAGAGTAAAGAAAATTTAGGGGAAAAGGAGTAAAGTATTCAAGTATTCAAAAGTATGTATTCAAAAGAATATCCTCAAGTATTCAAATATCTATCCAATGACTTCTTAAAACATTGTGCCCCAAAATTAACACAATAGGCTTGAGGTGATCTGGCCAACAGAGCACAGTATGTGTCACCTGGACAGAGTATCACCTGCATGCTTTTAACCCTGAGCCTGACAAAGTAGCTTAAGAGCTCACCACCTCTCTTGGATGAAATTGGCTCCTGTGGACTCACTGTTTTGAACTTGTGTATCCCACTAGAAGTCCAATATCTTTTTCAGATCAATTGCCATTTAATGCACCTCTCTTGCTTCATATCTGTGATGTAGATTCTTATATCCTAACCTTGTTCCTTTCTACTAGATTGTCCTTTGACAAGGTATTACTTTGGACCTTCTTTTTCTTCGGTCTCCCTTTTGATAAAATGAGCAGATCTATTTAACCTCTAAGGTGTCTTTTTCACAATTTCTGAGGTCTCTTCCAGCTCTGGTATTCTAAGAGAAAGTGAAGTTAGAATGTAATTTTAATAGATGGAATTTCATTGGGGGAAAGTGACAGAAAAAGGGGAAAAAATGCAGCAATTGTGGTGATTCTATTCATAGTTTTCTTTTATGTCCTGATATACAAAAAGAAGAAAAGCTCTGGAAATTATGGACCAGGAGTTTATAAGTATTTTAGACAAGCATTATAGATTCATGCCACAATAGGGTTAGCAGGTGTAATCTATAACCCAAGACCCCTGAAGACTCCATGAACTCTCCTCTGTCTAGTTTCTGGATTTCCTTATAATAAAACTGCCCCACCCTGTGCTTTACCCATATCACTGAGTTTTTACCTGTATCATTTAGTAAGGCATATCCTTCCTGAGCTAGACTCCAGTGATGTTTTGTTCTACACAATTTCGGTAAATAATTATGCTCTCAAAGTTGCTTTCTTACTTTAGGATATCTAGTTCACCCTATTAGTTACCTATACTTTCTTTATTTGTATATAGATATTTGAGGCTATGAGTTTCATGCTGACTCCTTTCTTGGATTCTTGAAAATTTATGGATTTATGCTTAGTATCTCTAATGTTATTTTTCTTCCTACGTTGTCTTTACTCTCTATGACAATTAGTTTAATCACACACACACACACACACACACACACACACTTAGTAAAAGAGAGAGGCAGTTTCCTCTCCTCTTCCCCATTTCCCCATCCTTTCCTCCTTCTCCTTTTCAGATTAAACCATTTTTATTACATTTGCATGATTCCAAGGAATTACATTCTCAGCCCTTTCTAGGTGTTCTCCATCTCTGGCCGTGAGCCTGTCATGACTCTATGTTTAGCCATAGTTGAGAAATCCACATGCCATTCTTGGATATCATCATCTTAATTAGCTGTTCACTTCCCCTTCCCACATCTGCTTATCTCTTCCAAAGCTCTCTCCATAATAGATGCTTGATAATATTTGTTGAATGAATGAATTTCCTAAACTGCAGTTTCGTATACAGAACATCAAAATATTGGTCAAATCAGTCCACTTAGTGGTGGAAAAAATCAATCAAACCAGTTGTTTGTTGTCATGTAAACAAAACAACCCATTTGACGACTCTTTACTTCTCAAGTGGTGATATTAGCTTTGAGTAGGCACAGCTTGAATTCAAGTTATGGGAGGCTAGAAATAGTTACAGGTCTGTTAAGTGATGATGAAGAATTCTGCAAATACACTTGAATGTAAAGGAATTGGGGGGAAAAACCTATAATTTGCAATTATTGTAACATATAAAAATCCTGACACTGACCTAGGAATTGTGTAAATAATTCAAAGTATGAAAATAAACAAAATATCAAACTAACTGCCTTGGTCAAATTCTTTAATGGGAAAATGAAACTGCATTCTTGCTAAGTTTAATTGAAGTTTGTCTCCCCAGGGACACGTGATTTTGTAGCTTGCAATCACTTGCGAAGCTATAAATATTACTCTGAAAGCATCCTCCAACCCAATGGCTTTCTTGGTTATTCCTGTGCTTCCTATGAGGTTTTCAACTCGGTAAGTGATCCATACCCCAAAATGTGAATTATAACCTCAAGACATACCACCTGCACAGAATATAATTTTGTTCTACTGAAAAACAGAAAGATAGCATTATGAGTTGTATTTAGGTTAGACAACAAATATTTATTAAATCTCTAATACTTGCTAGGCGCTACACTAAGTGCTAGGGGTACCAGAAGAAGCAAAAGACAGTCCCTGTCCTCAAGGAGTTAACAATATAATAGAGGAGAAAACATATAAATAAACATATACAAAGCAAACTATGTACAGGATGAATAGGAAATAATTAACAGAGAGAGAAGACACTGGAATTAAGAGGGGTTGGGAAAGGTTTCCTATAAAAGTTGGGATATAAGTCCAGTTTTGGAAGATTTAGGCTCAAGAACTGCTTCTGACATATACTAGCTGAGTCAAGTCACTTAATTCTAAGATTATGAAATACAGAATGACTTGTAGGCTTCATCACTGGTGGAGAGCATTCCCTCTTTAATGAAATCAGAGGTCAATGCAAATCTCAATAACGAAAATAAAATAAAACAAAAGATATATGAGTTATAATCTGGTCACGTACCCCATCATATTAACTGAGAAAAGCAAAATGATGATATGGGAAAATTTCAAAAGCATATGATCATAAGAACTCAAAAAACATCACATAATGGAGGATCAAATTGCCCCAGTCCCAGTGGGGTAGCAAAGGAAATTGACTATGAACATGAAATTGGAGGGGGTAGACTTTTATGACTCTTCATGACCCCATGGACCATAGCACACCAATACTGTCCATGGGGTTTTCCTGGGTAAAGATACTGGAGTGGTTTGCCTTTTCCTTCTTCAGGGGATAAGGTAAACAGAGGTTAAGTGACTTGTCGGGTCGACACAGTTAGTAAATGCCTGAGGACAGATTTGAATTCAGGTCTTCCTGATCCCAGGCTTAGCTCTCTTTCTCCTGAGCTACCCAACTGCTTCTTTTGACTCATAACTAGAGCTAGACAAATGAAGCCTGACCCCAGAATGCTGACATTGATGGTCATAGTGGTCCCCTAGGTCACCATTCCCATACCTCATAATCTTCAGTCTGCTATACCTGAGCAACATACCCCTCTCTCAGGGCCTTCCTTTCCCCATCAATGTACCTCTTCTCCTTCAGTCTTCTTTTCCCCAGGGACTGAGAAATGGGAGTCACTGGCTGTCCTCTCAGCTGAAATCAAAATCTCTAGAGGACACACTATCCCTACTGTATCTGAATATACCTGACTGTTCTTTGTACTACCCTCTACTCCTACTAAATTTGCCCTGGGCACAAGAATTCCTAGTTTTGTGACAGATGGAGAAAAAAGAAGCCAGTCCAAAGGCCATGGATCTACCTACTCTATCAAAGTCATGTCTGACAACATGATGGGCATCAACTCTCAAAGTGATTTTTAACATTTATTTTTAAAAGACTGAAAAGAGAACTATATGAAAAATGTACATTTTCCCCTTTCCTGAACTTCTTTGACTTTCACAGAATCACAGAATCTTCAGGTTGGAACTAACTTTAGAGACTCTCTAGTTCAGATTTTCATGCAATGCAGGAATTCCCTCAACAGTGCCCCTGAAAGGTGCTCAAACAGCCTATCCATCAGTTACAGGAAACTTCTCCAGTAGCTGTGCAATCTATTTCTGGACAGTTTTGATTAGTACTTACAAATGCTTTCTTGTTCACTCTCATCTGCCTCCCTGTAAATTCAGCTCACTTTTCCCAGTGCTACCCTTTGAAATTAAACAGAATCAGTCAAATCTCTCCTCTACTCCATGGCTTTTCAGGTAGTTTAGGGCAGGAACCATGCTGCTACCCAAAGTTTTTTTCTTCTTCAAGATAAATGTACTGGTTTCTTCAACTGTTCCCATATGATATAACTTCAAGTCTCTTTCATCATTCTGATTATCCTTCACTTCTCCCAAACCATGACTGGTTCTACTCAGTCACTTTATGTGCACACACACATGTGTGTGTGTGAAGGTTAATGTCACCTATCTAATGAGTCAACAAGTATTTATGTCCCAAGCAGCTAGAACACAGTTGGCACTTAATAAGTGCTTATAGCTTGGTTGCTAGAATGACTACTGGGCCCAGTACTGTGCTAGGCTCTATGAAGGATATAAGGGAAGCATAGGGCATATCATTATTCTCATGGAGTTTATCATCTAGCTGAAAACAACACACAATCCTATCCCATGGAGGTCAGCTGGAGATGCAGTTCAAAGTGGGGGGAGAGAAGGAAGGTGGGCACAGGAAGAACAGAAAGCAGACTAGCATTACTGGGCTGAATAACAGTGAGAAACAACAATCATGGTGGACGTTTATGTAGCAAGTGCTTTAGGTTTTACAACATTATCTCATTTGATTCTCCCCCAAACCCCATGAATTAGGTACTATTATTTTCCCATTTTACAGATGAGGACAGTGATATAGACATGCCATTAGCACATAGTGTAACCCAGAAAGAAAAAGGAATTTAAATGCTATTTCATGTGACCTTGGGCCAGTCACTTAAAGACCTGCTTCAGTTTCCCCACCCATAAAATGGGGATGATATTACTTGTACTACTTATCTTAGAGGGTTGTTGTTAGGAAAAGTACTATATACATCTTACTCCACATAGAGCAGGTGATCACCAATTTTTCCAATAAATGACTCAACATATTACATTTCATAGACAAATTAATTAATTTCTTTTTGCCTACCAGGATGCATGTTTCCCTTGTCCAGCTGAAGGCTGCCCAAGAATGGGTCATTATGCTGACCAGTTTAAGGGAAAAACAAATGCATTGGGGCAGACATTTTTCCTGAATACTGGGGACAGTGCTGACTTTACTCGTGAGTTTCTTTTTTGCTTACTATGCCATTTTTATAATCTTTGCAAGTAAATTTAATTTTTTCCAAGCCACCATTCTCCCTCCCCTTTTTTATTGGCTTGACTTTCCCCTGGGGATATAGAAAGGTAATAAAATGCATAAGTTCATCATGATCCAACTCTTGTAAGTCTTCTCCTAATGGATCAGTAGAAAATCCATATATGTCTGTTGACTAGTGGGCAAAGCCCTATGCAACTCCAGAAAGAAATAAGAAACATGATACAAGTTATTCTTTTCTACATGATGAAAAGATGACTTCAATGTGTTTTCTTTGGGCAGGTTGGAGATACAGAGTATCAGTCAAACTGTCTGGAGAGAAAAAACTGAGTGGGTATATCAGGATTGCTATGTATGGAAGTAATGGCAATTCAAGACAATATGACATTTTCAAGTAAGTCAAATATTCAATTAAAATAGTCATTCTTTTCCACATATTAAATCATTCTTTTCCATGTACTTTGCTTTACCCAGCAGAACTGTTCTTGAAAGCTTACATATAAATTAATTTTTAAACAACTTTAAAAAATGGAACCATGGAATTTTAGAGAAGAAATATGTCATCTGGTCCAAATCCAACTTGTCTTAGAGATGTAGAAACAATGAAGAAAAGTGATGATTGTAGAAAATTAGAACTACAAGAGTATAGACAGAAACAACACTCAGTATGAAGACTATAAGAATCTTTCCCAGGTGCCAACCTCAGTACGATGGTTGGGCTCTTCCTCCTTGGGAGGGCTTCCACAGTTCCTGTTTCCTGGATTAACTACTATTCTACTCTCTTAAGTCTTCTAGAAGGTGAAAATCTTTCACTCAATCCTAATTACAGTCATACATCTTCCCTTCCCCCCTTCATCAGTTGGACAGTTCTCCAACTGTCCACCCACCTCCACCCTCCAGCCCCACTAAATTTGCAATGATTCAATTTGGTCTGATCTAATTATACCTGTAAGAAAAGAAAATGCAGCTTTGTCTAGTATAAGGTTCTCAACCAGGCATTAATGAAATGTTAAAATTGTTTTTATAATTTCCTTTGTAATCTTCTGTATTTCTAATACAGTATTTAATACTTTTTTTTCGGAGAAGGTGTCCATCAACTTCGCTAGACTACTAAAGAGTTTCATGACACAAAAAATTTAAAGAATCCATGCTCTAGTTCAGTCCCTTCCTTTTACAGATTAAGAAACTTAAACCAAACAAATAAGTCAATAAAATAAATTGAAAAAAAAAAAAGAAACTTAAACCTGGGGTGGCTAGGTGGTGCAGTGAATAGAGCACTAGCCCTGGAGTCAAGAGGACCTGCATTCAAATGTGACCTCAGAGACTTAACACTTACTATCCATGTGACCTCAGGCAAGTCACTTAACCCCAATTGCCTTCCCCCCCCTCCAGAAAGCAAAAAAAAAAAAAAAAAAAAAAAAAAAGAAGGTAAACCCCATTAAAGAGAAGGGACTTGCCCAATGTACTCTAGGGGAGAGTCTCGGAGTTAATCCTTTTAGAATGCATACCTTCTAACTTTAACTATTTTGTAAGTCCTCATTTAGGAATATTAGATTTTTCTTAAAGTGAAGCATTTGTATAAGTAGAAAAAGATAGCTCTATTTTAATTCAAATTTACTTGTGTGAAGTCGGCATTTGACTTTGAAAAAAAATGCTGGTTACAACTTTGGGGCCATGCAAATGATTCCACATTGATCTATGACACGTATTTTAAAAGGTAAGGCAGAGATAAGTGTGTCCCTGGGCTGTACTAACTGGGTGTCGGGTTGATACCCTTTCCAACCATCCGTCAACTGCTAGAGAGAAACTTAGGCAGTGGGGTAAATAACATCCCATCATATTCCAAGCTGAGTTCCTGGAGAATATGTTTTTGGTCTTATAAAATCATTAAACACACATCCATGAACCAATCCACAACTGTACTAGGCTTACCCATATCCAAGGAGTTTGGGGAAGCAGTGAATTTCCAGTTATCCTAATAGCACAGTTCATTGGCATGACCTTTCTGTGCTTCTCCACTTGAAGGGGCACCCTCAGGCCAGGTGCAAGTCATAAGAAGGAGATTGATGTTGACATCAATGTGGGGGAACTGGAGAAGGTGAAATTCCTCTGGAACAACAACGTGATCAACCTCTTCCGGCCCAAATTAGGTGCTTCAAAGGTCACAGTGCAAAGTGGTGAAGATGGAACACAGTATGTACATTCTGGATATAATGATGACTAATGACTAAATTTTTTATTGAGCTTATTAAGTTAATTGTTTAAATTATACTTTTTTTCTTCACAACAACCATGTGAAGTAATGCAGTAATTTTTGGACCCATTCTACAGATGAGGGAACTAAGATCCAGAGAGGTTGACTAATTTGTTCAGCTAGTTAGAAAATGATATTTGGGATTCAAACTTACGTCTCTCCCAACTCAAGTTAACACTTTGACCATGTAATATTTGTCTGTTCCTTCTGCCTTTTTTGAGAAAACAAATGACAATTCACTAAGACCATGTGGCTCAACAGAAGTTGTTGGTTAAAAGCAAGAAATAGATTTAAAAAGGAGCAGTGATGGGGTTAGACCATCTGACAGATGCTATGGAAAATATCTAGGAGGCACCACTAGGAAGTCAATGACACCAATTCTAGGTATCATAATAAAATTATCATCCATTATTCAAATCTATTTGATAGAAAGATGTGAAAGATCATAGCATTAGAGAATATGATATGAGTTGGGAGCCATGCCCTGAATGATCAGATTCTTTCTTTGGGAAACAGCAATTCTCTTTGACTTGACTTTAGAAAGATATAGCAGTTTGAAGGGAAAATAAAGGCAACATAAAATCCTGAGACAGCAAAATAATTCATCATTATCACTGAAGGATAGGTCTAGACCTAAGCCCTGAGAATTCATCTAATCTGATTATTTCACTTTTACAGATGGGTAAACTGAGTCCTAGAGAAGTTCTGTGACAGAACTGATATTAGATGGAATTTTTCAGATGTCCTGATTCTGGGTCTTCCCCTAGCATAGTTTTCTTTGTTGATCAGTTTTTAGTACTCAACTGTAGCTTTATTTTTCAGTTCTTAGGCTGCTTTCTATTAGCTTAGTCAACCCCCCTGCAAGCAATAGGAAGGAGATGTCTATGGTAAAACCTGGCTAATAGTGAATTATGAGGAAAGAGTAAAATCTGACGTTGGAGAAAGTTTGAGTTGTAGATTGTCTTGTTATTTTGGGGAGAGGTGTATCTGAGCTTATGTTATTATCAGAATGAAGAACTCTTAGGGTGTAAACTCTCTACTTTCTACTCAATGCTCATTGGCCACAGGTGTATACCTAAGGCTATGAGAGTTGCCTGTGATATTGAGAGGTTAAATGATGTGCCCAATGTCTCACATCCAATGTCCCAGAAGATAATCCATCTCTTCTGCACTCCAGGGCTAGCCTATTATCAACTATGACTGTGAACTCCTCTCAGAGTTTAATCAATCAACAAGCATTTACTAAGTACTTTCCTTTGGCCCAACCCTGGATTGAGTGCTGGAAATATAAAGGGAAGAGTAAAACA
>CM053598.1:77518795-77548911 GCA_028646575.1 Pseudocheirus occidentalis
TACCAACTGGGTCAGGGTGGAGGGTGGGGGACTCAAAAAAGGCTTTATGCAAAAGGTAGTTCTTCATCTGAGCACTGAAGGAAATCAAGAATTCTAAGAATCAGAGGTAAGGAGGGAGTGAATTCTAGGCATGAAGAAGTACAAATAGAAAGGCATGGAAGTGGGAAATGGTCATATGAGAGGTTGTATGTAAAGAAATAGATGAATTACCTTTAAATCCAATGTAACTTAAAAACAAATACACCCGTAAACTTGTAAATGAAGTTGTCCATAAAAAACAATTTCTACTCATAGCAGACATATATTATATCACATGAAAGAGGATTTTAAACACAGAAGTTCACTCATTTACAATGGAGTTACTCAGGTGATTAATTACCAGCAATTGGTCAATCTCAGCTCACCTTGGTCTAACTCAGGACTGTATCTAACCTACTCCCTGGGGCTTTAAAATTGTTCCAGTGAGAATAAGAACCTGTTGCTACATATACCATCCTATACTTCCCTTCCTCAATGACTGAAAAATTAGTCCTCCTGATCTCCTTTGGGTTTTGAAAAATTCAGGGAAGTGGGAAAGAAATTTCAGGAAAAGACTGGTGATCCTAATGCATGAAGAATAAAATGAAGAACTCAGGCCCGGCAGAACCACTCAAGGAACACTTGGCTTTAGCAGCCCTCTGCTGGCATGAGAGGGAATATAGCATAGCCTAATGTTTAGATGAGCTGGCAGCTTGGTGACACAGTGGATAGACTTCCCAGCCTGGAGTCAGGAATAACCATCTTCCTGAGTTCAGCTTTCGCCTCAGACACTTACTAACTGTGTGACACTTAGTAAGTCACTTAACCGTCTTTGCCTTGCTTCCTTATGTGTAAAATGAGCCAGAGAAGGAAATGACAAACCACTTCAGTATCTCTGCCAAGAAAACCCCAAATAGGTCACAAAGAGTTGCACTGAAAAATGACCAAACAGCAGATGATACATGGCCAGCCTCCGAGGCAAATCAACCTGAGTTCAAACCTCACCTCTGACACAGGATAGCTGTGTGACCTTGCACAAATCAGACCGCATTTCAGCACTCCAGGTCAGAGAGTTAAATGTGTGGCCAGCCCTTAACTCTCCCTGGTGGGGCCCAGAATTGATTAAAATGTAATTTGGAAATAGCTAACAAAATAGACATGTTGTTCAGTCATTTTCAGTTGCATCTGACTCTTCTCGACCCACTTTTAGGGTTTTCTTGGTAAAGCTACTGGAATGGTTTGCCATTTCCTTCTTCAGCTCATTTTATACTTGAGGAAACTGAAGTAAACAAAGTTAAGTGATTTGTACAGGGTCACAGAGCTAGTGTCTAAGGTCAGATTTGAATTTACAAAATTGTGTCTTCCTTACTCCACTCCATATAGCTGCCCCCAACAAAATAGTTAAGATACAATAAAGTACAGATAATATTACATTTTAAAACCAAGTTGATTTTTCAGCCTGCAGGGATCATTATGTACAAATTAAATTTGACACCACTGCTCTAGGCAACTCTCTAAGATTGTAAATTATAATGAACAAAGAACAGGAGAGAAGGGGAGTTTCTGCACTGGAGGAGAGACCTTCATCAAGGAGTCCCTTATTCTAGAGAAATCACCGATAAAGGTCCAACCCCCAACTTTCTGCGGCACACAACTACTGTCTTAAGATTGGACCTAAAACATGAAGTAGGATTTTTTTTTCATTCTTCTTCAGTAACAGATTAGGCAGATGCAAACTGAATGGACAACCTGCAACTTTCAGTAGTGACAGTTGTCTGAATCATTAGGAAGAGTTTCCATAGCAAGAGTTGCTTCCATAAATAGAATTACAGGTCTGAACTTTCTTCCCCCAAAGTAGGAAGGATTAGGAAGGCTTGAGTGTGAGTCAACACAGATTTCTGAAAGAATGGGATCTGATTGAATGGGGTTTTACAATATAAAACTTACTGGCAATGGGTCTGTAGTCCTAGGCTTGGAAGGGACCTCAGAGGCCATACAATTCAATCATCTCATTTTACAGATAAGTGAAGGAGAGCTCTGGGAGGCTGTGACTTCCCCAAAGGCACTTAGTGAGAGGCTTTGAACTGAAGTCTTTTGACTTCCCTTCCCCTTCTACATCCACAAAACACAAATGAGCCAAATCACATTAACAAAGGCTGACCAGCACAATGACTGAAATCACATGGAGTCTCACCAAAGGTATGCCATCCACTGATGACTTCATTTGTACCTCCACAGGTATCACTTCTGCAGTAGTGACACCGTTCGAGAAGATGTCCTGCAAACACTCGCTCCTTGCTAAAAAATGGATCCTGGTGCTCTTGCTATGTCTTTATTGTGATAGAATTGCAAAATGCATCCTCTTTCTTTATGTGATATTGATGCTTACTTTCCCATCACAGTCTGGTTACTATAAGGACTGGAAGCCTCCTGAGGGTAACAGCCATCTCATCTAAACTCTATTATGTCCCCTAGTGCTCCACAGACAGAAGGTACCTAATAAATGTTTGTTGTATGAAGAGAGAAATGCATTAGTCCATTTTCTTTGTATATACTTGTTATCCTCTTCTTGTATATGTTGTAGAATATGTTTCATGAGAGCACAAAGTGCTTCACTTTTGTCTTTGTATCTCTAGCATCTAACACTACAACTGGCACCCATAGCAGATGCTTAATAAATTCTGGCTGGATTGAATTGATCTGAACTTTGCACTGGTGATGACTAATACCATTCTGGGTTCTTCTTCCTTTGCCATATCCCTTTGAGGACAGAGCTTGTATACTGAATTTACACAGGTGGCAACATGCTGCCTTATGTGAAAAGGGCCTCATTAGACCTAAAAGAAACATGCATGAAACATGTAAAATTAACAAGAGATGGACCTTGGTAAAACATGCCAGTAACATACCCAACTATACAGAATTAATCATCTTAAATTTTTAAATGAATGATTCTGGAGGTGGATGCTATCAGAAACATCCATATCAACATCAGTTAGGGAGCTTTTTTCATAATGCAACATGGACGGTGATGGGAAAACAATAATGTAGGAGTAGCAGGAAGAAAATGCAACAAAAGGAGGCGGACAGTGACCACAATTGATCCTAGAACCTTTCCCAAACCATTAGGAATTGAGGCTTATTAAGTATAGTACTAAATGGAACTATAATAACCTACAATTTAGAGGAAGGGGCAAAGACAGTTCATTGGGGAAATTACTTTCAGTGCCGACTTGTTCACTGGCAAAATAAATAGAGGTTTTAGCACTGCCTCTAACTTCACCCAGATCCTCAAAGCACCTGGTTTCAGTCCACGGTGATTTAAGAAATATTTTCTGCCAACCTGAGTCTGTTTCTGACACAAACCAAGCTGCTGGACAGATGATTGAAGAGCTGATGTGTTGCTGGAACATGAGCTGTAATCGGTGATGGGGATGTGGAAGGTGGCTTGTTAACTCTTATGAGGATCAGATGAAATTAAATTACACACATTTAAATCTTGGGCATAAACATGTAAGAACGTGAGGAAAAGGGTTTCGAATGAGATAAATGCTTTACAAACTTTAAAACGTTCTATCAATTTGGCCTGTTGTTATTATCATCATTATTAATATTTATATGAGTATTAATTTTGACACCAAAATCAGACTTTGGCCCAAAAATACAACAGAGCAGATGCTGGGTTATTCCTTTTCAGAGGCTGATGAAGCTAAATGTTTGCCCAGACCCCCACTTATCCTAATGAGATTTCATAAGACATGTCTGCTAAGGCCATTGTTTCCAGACTGATTCAATGATTCCCCAGCAATTTTGACCTGGCCTCTTCCCAAATTCCTGAACAATACCCATCTTGTCATTTGAACTATGGAAGGGCAGCACTGTCCTTTTACCAATGAACACCTACTGAGTAAATGGGTTGCTTCAACAGAGGGGTTGTCATATGGGAGGGATGTTGGGGAGGGCAGGGGTATTCAGCACTCTGAAGCAAAGCATGAATGGACTCGTGTGGCAGTTACCTTGAACAGAAAAGAATAGTGAAGAACGCCCCGAAGTTCATTAAGTGATGTGAGAGCTCAGTTGATCTGGTCACATGGGGATAGGAATATATGTGTGAACAAATATATGTTCTTGTTTCTCAATAACTCCTGTTTTAAATAATTTTAAAGCTTATCACCCTGAGGATACAAGTATTATTGTCTTCATTTTCTAAATGAAGACACTGAAGTTCAGAGAGGAGGGTGACTTTGGTTAGTAAATGGAGGGGACAGTCTTCTGCTTCCAGGCCTTTATTTTTGAAATGGAAGCCAATTGTTTGGGTATCGTGGATCACTGTGGCTCATTCTGACTTCCTGGATTCATTTTATTCCATTAAAAAAACTGATTTATGCACTTGCACTGGTACAGACCCTGACTTTGATCATGCTCACCTAAAACTTTCCTTACTTAATCAAGGGTTCATGATTTCATCCAAGTGGGAATTTGTCCTAGTTGTACAGATAGCAGCCTCTCCCCTGCTTAGGAGATAGCATCCTGAAATTGTTTTGACCAAAAGTTATTCATGTCCTTACCACAGCTCTGAAGGATGGAGGGTAGCAGGTACAATCTCTATTTCTAAAAGTGAGGAAATGGCAGTCTTAGAGAAACAAGAGGTAATTTCATATGTGGTTGGGAAGATATAACCACAGAGCCCTCCAGGGGGAGGTAGTAGCCTGCTAATGAGGCCACTGGGTCTGCATTATGAAATCCTATGTAATCCACAATGCCCTATCCCGGGATGGGTTACTTTTCCAAATATGACAACACTTTTATGTCGGAATTCACACTCTGATTTTTTTCCCTGGGGGCACATCCTGGAAGGAGTGGGAGGCCTGAGGAGAGCTTCTCTCCCAATTTGTCTGCAGGCTAGATGGTCTATGACCCAGAAAATATTTGGGATTCTTCAGTGATACTACCATCCTGACATGCACTGCTACCTTACCTCTACCTCTTAGACTCTTTTGTTTTCTTCAAAATTCTATTCAAGGGACATCTCCTCCATCCATCCTTTTCTGATCTTTGATTCATTTTGTAAATTTTTATATACTTTACGTAGATGTTTTGTTCCCCCAATAGAAGGTAAGCTCCAGTATAGGAAATGCTTCATTTTTGTCTTTGTATCCCCAGCACAGGGCATTTAGTAGGTGCTTAATAAATGCTTCTTGATTATTTAATCAATGTGTCTATACCTAAATGTCCTGTGTCTAATGCAGTTGCCCTGGAATCAGAAGACCTAGTTCAAATCTTGCTTTTGACACTACCTAGCAGATCCTGGACAAGTTGTTTGGGTCTTAGTTTCCTCAACTGTTAAATGAAAAGGTTGAGCTCAGTAATTCCTGGGTTCCCTTCTGGCTCAGACTGACAATCCTTATGTAGCCAGCCCACACTATCATTTACATAGATAGAATTTCTTACGCTAAGGGATTTGTTGTTGTTGTTTAGTTTTCCTGTACAGAGTTGGCACTGAGCCCTCAAGTTCCTTGTGTTTTTCTCACCTGATCCCCTCATAGGCAAAGGTACGAATTAGAAGAAGCAGGAGCATCTGGCAGCCAGACTGATTGTTGTTGAGGTGGCTGTTTGGTAGACATAAAGTTAGACCAGCCCAGATGGGAACTGAACCTTTAACCTCGGTCTCATTAGCACCAGCTGCTGGAGCCAACTGTGTGAACAATGATTGGGACAGCTGTATTTATTAGTCTTATCCTTCACCACAGTCACCTCAGCAAGCCATATAATTTCAACAACTTATCCCACTGAAGCAAGATGTTAAAATTAACAATAGAAAATAAAAATCCACTTCTAATAAACAGAACCCAGAACAGTCTTTACCTTGTCTTGGGAACCTGGAAGGGAGGGGAGGGAGGGTGAACAAATGAATGCTTTACAAAGCGATTTCAGAAAAATGGGATGTTAAATGAACAACAAATGACTTTCCCTTTTACTCGCTTTTAATGCTAATGGTGCTATTTATTCTTGACCTTCAGAAAGAGGAGAGTTTTAAAATGACAACATAAAAAGACTTCTTGTTTGGAAACGCAAGCTACTTCAGCCCGCATATGATTAGTTATAAGTATAGCATGCACGCATATCATTCATTGCAGCTCCCCATTTAAGGCTAATTGGTATATATTTCAGTTGACATAGATTGTTCTCTTTGCATATGCGTCAAATTCCTTAACAATGTCTCTGACAAAAGCGTAGTGTTGGGGATATATAAATTATGTTGGCTACCATATAATCAGTGTTATCTATTAGAATGCTATTTGGGACAAATCATGTTCAAAACATATATTGAAATGATTTTCCTGCTATTTTAATATCAGGCCGCTTGCCACAAACCTTTGATTGAATTTTAACACTTCAGCGTTCTATTTCTGTGACATATCTGAAGTGAGGTCTCCGTTATTTCAAAAGCTCGGTTTATAAAACAAACTCGAATTTCCCAATGCATCTTTTTTTGGTCAATAGAGAATAAATTTTCCAAAGCACTCCTTACTAAGAGCATAATGCAATGATAAATGCTCTACTTTCATGTCTAATTACTATATACTACCTTTTTTAGTGAATTAGGTAGACATTAATGCAAAAAAAGATTTGTTGTTGTCCAACCACCCATTTTCTCAGCAAAGATATCAGTGTTTTCCTCCAGCTCATTCTATAGATGAGGAAACTGAAGCAAACAGGGCTAAGGGACTTGTCCAGGGTCACCCAGCTGGTAAGTGTCTGAGGCCAGATTTGAACTCAGCAAAATTGGTCTTCTTCACTTCAGGCCTGGTACTCTATTCACTGAGCCACCTTGCTGACCCATAGGAAACATTACTTTAGGCTTTTGTATCTTAGTTCTAGTACTATTTTAAGAGGGTTTTGTCCTCCTTCTAGTATGAGATCATTCGTTTCTATCCTTTAGTTGTTAAAGATGATTCCTGTTAAACCAGTCTGAAGAATGCCAGTACTATTTTGAATAAGTTAGTCATGAAACCTCTACTTTTTCACTAGTATATATATATATATATATATATATGGTCAGCCTTTTCATGTCAATAGTAACTTGCCAAGTGTATCACCTGGAGAAAATAGAGAAAATCTTTGTTGTTTTCATTCTGTGGTTTCTTATCCTTCTGAATCTTTAATTTGTGTACCTTTGTTAGCTAAATTACCCAGCCCATAGAAACATACAGAATTAGGACCCTGAGTCACCCAGCCCAAAGACAGACAGGTGCACAGGACTGAGACCCAGAGTTAGCTAACACATAGACAAGAGCACTGGGTCTCCCCAGGTAATACATAGACAGTCCCACAACTGGAGCCATGAACCATCTGACATGCATACAAAAGAACTGGGAATCTGGGCAATCCAATGTATAGAGACACATACAAAACTGAAACTTTGAATTACTCAGTACAAAGGATTGGGATCCTTAGTCATTCGACAGACTATACAGGTACACCAGATTGATACCCTCAGTTATCCAACACAAAGACACAGAACTAAGGTGCAGATCTAGCTGGTTAGATTCAGACATCTGAGACCAGGGGCATGTTGGAGCCAGCTCATGCTGGCTAATGGGAGTTAAGGGTTACATTTGCACTATGAACATTCATGTCTCAGAAACAAACAAATTCTAACAAGTCAGAGCTGAGTATTTATGCATAAGAAAGTGTTGAGAAAATGTTAATAAGACAAATTAAATTTATATGTATCATTTGTACTTTTTTGAGAGTGTAGAGTCAGTTTTTAATAACTGACCAGCAAGCCCCTGCCTAGGATCCCAAGTTTCCCAAAGTACAGGTGGATATAATATACTATAGTGAAAAGAGCACTAGATTTGGAATTAGTAGATGAGTTCAAGTGCTAATTTTGCTTCATACAATCTGGGAGGCCCTGGGCAAGTCAATTCATATATTAGAGCCTCCATTCCTTGTCACTAGCATGAGTATTGGGTTGAATGATCCTGAAGGTCGTATCTAGCCTAAATCCCATAATATGCTGCACATAAGACTGGGACCCTCCTAAGGGCAAGGGAGAAAGGGCTTAGGATCAAAGCCCCTGAGAGAGGAAAGAGCCAAAGATCACAACTGCTTTGTTGGTTCTGATGCTCAGAACTCTACAATGACAATTTAATGCATGGAAATGATGAGATTTCATTATATATTAGAAAATAAATTTCCCTTCCATCTTCACTTCCTTTGCCACTTACATTTGAATCAGTGGTATCTCAAGAGTCAACAAGTGTTTGTTGAATTCAATTGGGAAAATGTGTACTATATCCCTGAATAGCTCCTTTGTACTATGAGGGAAATGCACACCTTGTCTAGGTGCTGGTGGCTGGCTCTTCTGGATAATTTTTCCCAACCTTCCTTTGATTTTGGAGGAGTAGTAATTTTAAATAACTATAACCTCCAAGAGTTGGAAGACGCCTTAGGAGCTATTTAGGTTAGCTTGTCTGACTGAGACTGAGCTTAAATCTCAATAGACGGTAACCAATCATTCTCTGGTAGGTTTTACTTTGAGATAATAAGGTACAGAGGAAAAGGTGCTGGCTCTGAGGTCAGAGGACCTGGGTTCAAATCCTACCTCTTACATTTCATGCTATCAGTGTGATATTGGCAAATAGCTCAACCTTCCTGGCCCTTAGTTTCTTTAACCTAGATCTATGAACCTCGTACAACTTCCCCCCAAAGGGGTCATGTTGCCTCTGTTCCAGGGCCTCCAGTCAGTAAGGCAATTCATCTCATTTTAATAGCTCAAATTGCAAAGAAGCTTTTCATTACACCAAAACTACACATTTCCATCTCAAATCCTGAATTTTTTCTGACCACTCCCCTCTTCCAGTAACTTGACTCTCCTCTTCCAAGAACTTTCCAGGGTAGAAACTTTCAGTTTCCTTGTGAATTTGTGTCTCAAATGGGATATTTGTGAATCACTTGGACAATGTCTGGTGCATAATATGCATGTAATCAATGTTTTTCCCTTCTTCCCTTCCACCTCCTCTCTCTGCCTCAGAGTTGTAGCCTCATTAGAGGTACCAGGCAGAATCAAATCCTTGCATATAAAACATCTGGACCCTTTTGGTTTCCCTGATCTGCCTGAACCAGGCCTTTCTTTTGACCTACATCTGCCTTAGTTTCTGTATCTACAAAATGAGGGGGTGATATGGAGCTTAAGGTCTCTTTCAATCTTAATTCTCTATAACTCTAAAAATCTCCATTCTTATCTTGTGTTGATTCACCCAAGAATCAACAGATGACCTAATCCAATATGTCAAATGAAACATAGATATGATGGATATTCTATGCTGTCACCTTGAACAAAAGCACTTTAATGCTAACAAGACCCATTTGGGGAAGGCATACTCTCAGAATCATTGCCCAGGGGCCATGTGGTGCAATGGAAAGGCCATTGGACTAGGGAGTAAGCTCTAGTCAAAGTATCACCATCTGCTACATTGGCCTCAACAAGTCACTTAACTTTTTTAGGTCATGTTTTCTTCATCTATGAAATGAGGACTTTAGCCTAGACCACTGCCAGAACTTAACTGGGGCTTCAGGTGGGAAATAAAGAAGAAACAGATGAGTTATTCCTTCTACATCGTGACTTTCCCCAAAGCAGTTTCAATACATCTCAAGTTGGCATAAGAAATTAAATGGGGATTTGGGGGGAGTTTTGAGGAAGCCTCAGGTGACACACAAAGGCCAGCAGATGACATAGAGCCTATGGAATAGTTAACCCAATTTTTACAGTAAGATACTGAAAAGAAAAAATTCAGACCTCTTTTCTTGTATGAAGGTAGGGCTAAAAAATTTTCTGAAAATTTTCCAGATCCTCAGAAAATTTTTTGACCCCACCATGATGTGGAAGAGACAATTGTATATACAAGATAAATAGAAGATAATCTTAGAGGGAAGGAGCTAGCTTTAAGAGGGATCACTGAAAGGTTTCTTGCAGAAGATGTGATTTTTATCAGGGATCTGAAGGAAACCAGGGAAGCTAAGAGACAGAGGTGAAGAGGAAGATGATTCTAGGCACAGGGAAGGTCCTTTATGATCTATCTCCAGCCTGTCTTTCCAGTCCTGTTGCTCATTACTCTTCCTTGCACACTCTGTTAATGCCAAACTGGTCTCTTCTGTATATATAACATGCCATCTTCCATTGCTATGACTTTGAACACATTGTGCCATGCCTCAACTCCCATAACTGGGATGCTCTTCTCCTCACCTTCGCATCTTAGAAACCTCAGCTTCCTTCAGGACTCAGTTCAGGAGCCATGTCCTCTACAAGGTCTTTCCAGATTCTCCTCTACCACTATTGTTGCTGGCCATAGCACTTAGTATCTTGTATGTATTTTCCTTTTAACTATCTGTGTATGCATGCTTGGTTCCCACTTATAGAACGTAGGATCCTTGAGGGTAGAGAATGTTTCTTTTTTGCCTTTTACATCCACTATACCTAGCATAGCACTTGGCATATAATGAATACTTGGCAGGATGAAGGAATGAAAAAAATAAATGAATGTAGCCTAATGTACTTATGTCAGACAAGTAAATTAAGACACCAAAAGAAGAAATGAATTACCCAGAGACAAACAGCAGGTTAATGGCAAAGTTGAGACTCAGATCCAAGCCTTCAGATTTCAGACCCCAGACTCCAAGTATAGCATGAAATTCACCAAGAGATAGCACCAAGAATTCTGTAAACACACCGTGTCAGTTCACACAGCATAATAGATGCACAGGGAATTTTGTCTTATCAAATAATGGAAGCATTTTTAGTGGCATTAATGGACCCAATACTAATGCATCTTGTGTTAATAATGATAGTTTGCAATGCAGGAAAATCACCTATTTTGACTTCCTCTTTGACAGCCAACACTCCAGAAATTATAGGCTAGTAAGAAACAGAAGAGATGGAGATTAAGAAAAAGAATTGAGACACATAACTGCTTAAACAAAGAAGTTGCAGATTTGCAGTGAACTTGATTATCCTAACTGTGAAGTTTGGGAAAAAATTAGATGATATTGAAGAATTGATTAAAATACCTGCATCAGATTGTATTACCTTTGTCACCTTTGGCCCTTGGGGGGAAAAAAAAAGAGAAACCTGAAACTGTATCGGACATTATTAAAGATAGCATTAATGAGGGCATGATTTAAATTCTAAAGCACAAAATCTTTCTCATTTAAAATCTGTAAAAATTTGTGTTTGCCCATTCCAAGGATGGACATATACCCTTCAGGGGAAGTTCAATCATGCACCTCCTTTAATTTATTTCAACAGCAAATAGGAGAGCAGTGTTTTCAAGCTCTATAAGACTGTCCCTTCTGTTGTTTTTTGTTTTGTTTTGTTTTGTGTATGGAGTCTGAAACTATGGCTCACTGAGACAGTATTGGGGTGGAGCTTGTCAAATCCAAATGTCACTTTTTCTTTTGAGAGGTCTGTAGTCTCAACTCAGCACTTCAAAACAACATAGCTTAAAACCAATCTATATAATGCATCTACTCAACTTCTAGTTATCTAGTGATGTCTGGAGTCCTTTTGAAATAGGAGTTTTTGCACATTATTTTCACTAGGTCTTATAAGCTAACACAGGAATGGATTTTTTCCTCCTAAATCCACTGGAATAGTTCTTATAGAACAGAGGTCCCTAACCTTTTTCATGGAGAGAATACACTTGACTTTCAAGTCTCACAGATCTAGGAGAGGGGACCTAAGTGGTCATTGATTCCAAATCCTCATTTGAGAGTTGAACAGAACTGAAATATAGGGAGGTTAAATGGATTGGCCAGGGTTAAAGAGTTACTGGGTGGGGTGGGATCTGCACCCAGAGGCTTTCCTGACTCTAAGTTCAGCTGTCTCTTCACAATTCCACACTGCCTTTAAGCCTTGTTTCAGAAGTTTTTGCTGCTTAATGGATGGTAGAGGCCAGTTGCTGGTGGCTACATTTTCTATACTACAGGAAATCTCAGAGTGGGAGGGGAAAATACAATAAGGGCTGCACAATTTGAGAGAGTTGTGATTTTCATCATTGGAGGGAATATCCAACTGATCCACAGATCGATCTGAACACTGAATTTTTGAGAGTGAATGAGTACTATGGCAAAGATAGGAGCAGAAGATGGGGAAGGGCTATAGCTGAGGAGAGACCATGAACATGGCAGCCATGGTGTCACAAACTCTTACATCCTATCTGGACCTCCATAGATAGAAAGAAAGAAAGAAAGAAAGAAAGAAAGAAAGAAAGAAAGAAAGAAAGAAAGAAAGAAAGAAAGAAAGAAAGAAAGAAAGAAAGAAAGAAAAAACAGATAGCAGACAGACAAATAAGATGATGGAAAGATAGATAAAATAGATAATATATGTATATGTTATCTCTCTTTCTCTTTACACACACACACACACACACACACACACACACATCCCAAACTGTAGACTAGTTTTTAGCATCCATTCCTTTGCCTATAAGTGCAAAACAATAGTGTCATCCTGTTCTACAGAGAGGTAAGAGAAATTGAAAGGAAATTTGATGTTTATGACTCTGGAAGTGTAGATTTGCATCCCTTTGTATATTAGACTGTAAGCTCCTTGAGGGCAAGGATAGTCTTTTGCCTTTTTTTTATCCCTTGGCACATAGCAGATGCTTAATGTTTATTGATAGATTTATGGGTACAAAGAATGCTTGACTCCTTGACCTAGTTTCCTTTTTAAAATATTGCATCATGTTTTAGTGAAATAATTTTCATCTTGGATACATGTATCTGTAATAGCAAGCACCCTAGTATACCCAGGAAAACCTGGTAGCACAGGTTCTTTGATCTGCTTTACTAAAGGAAAGACAGTTTTAAAGGGGTTAGTGATCTTACTACAATAAAGAAGTGAGTATCCAAGAAAGACAGATAAGTATAAAATACAAGCAGAGAAATTAGCACAAAGACCAACAGATAGGGTTCCAATTGTCTGAGTAAAGCAATGTTTCCATATACTTTATATACTTCACTGGATCAAGGGAGCATAGACATCTGAGCAGTCAGGTGGCTTGAACAGAGTCTTGACTAGGAAATCAAAAGATGGTTCTCATGAGCAAAAGAACCCTTAAAGCAAAACACCAACCTCCCAGAATATGTAACAAAGACTTGACATCTGATTGTTTGAGTGCCAAGGAGCTTGGAAATCCTCATGGCCCAGCACTTATTGGAAATTCCCCTGTAGCCCAGAGTCTCATTAGCTCTGGGCTAAGGATCTATGTGGCTATTAATGGACAGAAGGTCTTCAAATGCCCTTAAAATTACAGTATCTCTGCTACACCCAGCAATAACATGAACCATTGAGTGGGGGCTCAGATATGGTTTAAAAGTTATCATCCTGAGGGTAAAGCACCTGAGTCATCCCCCAAACTCCTTCATATACCTTTAAAAAGTGACTCTGAACAAATTCTAGAGTGGCAGAACGAACAAAGAGACAGAGTGAGGCAGATTTTCAGCTCAAGACAACCTGGAAGGTTGACAGAAAGGGTCTGTTGCACCAGGCTGAAAGAGGAGGCCAGTGTAGTACAGGTCAAGCCAGTGCAGACTTGGCCCCAGTAAACCAGGAGCAGGCCTTGAGAATGATTGAATCTGCAGCAGCAGTAGCCTTAGTGGAAGCGGCTGCTCCTGGAGCCATCAGCCCACAGACAGAATGTGTGAAAGTTACCTGTTTCAACTTCTGAGAGCCAACATGTCAGAGTAAGTAGTTTATCACTCTCACCCTTCCTTATTGACCTTGAAAAACCCAGAGAATATTGCCCCAGGAAAAATTCTGAAATAGGGAAGCCAGTAGAAAAAGGAAATACAGCAGTCTTTTAGCTTGGGAGGGTAGGGGGATTAAGGAAAAGGTTTCACTTGCTGTGGTTGAAGGAGACCAGTACAGGACAGAAGGTGTCCCCAGCAAGCCAGCAGCAAACCCCATCTCAACAAACCAGTGGAAAATCCTAAGTCCCAAGGTGGTAGAACAGGCAAGTACCAACACCAGGCATACACCAGCCACCACCACCAACTCCAGCTCAGCACCAAGTAAACTACCAGACTTCAGCTGCCAGACCCTGAGACCTCAGTACACAAAACCAGTAATCAGGCCCCTAGTCCCTCAACACAAGAAGCATGAGACAATGCCCCCTTTAACCCAGAAACAGAGATCAACTTTAAAAGCTAGAAAAAAGGCAAACAAAATGAGTAAAAAGCAACAAAGAAAAACAATGACCATAGAGAAGTATCTTGATGACAGGAAAGAGAAAAACACAAATTCAAGAGAGGACAACATTGTCAATATATCCAAGGTACTGAAGAAAACAATTCCTTAAAAAAGTAGAAGTCGCAAAGTCATATTACAGTAGAGGGAAAACAGTGCAAAGGAGATGAACACTGTTTGAACTTTACTCTCATTAGATTTGGCTCAAGATGGGAATAACATATTCTGTTAGGTATAGAAATCTAATCTGTCCTATAGGCAGTAGCAAGGGAAGGGTAAAGAAAAGGGAGGGGGGATAGAAGGGAGGGCAGATTGAGAGAGGCAGTGATCAAAGGCAAAACTCAAGTGAGAAGGGAAAGGGAGATGGGAAAAAGAAAAGCATAAATGGTGGGTGTTAAGGAGGAGAGAAAAAGGATGGAGAGAAAAACAGAGAATAATCATAATTTTGAGTGTGAATGGGATGAACTCTCCCATAAAACAGAGAAGGATAGCAGAATGAATTAAAAACCATAATCCTACAATACGTTGTTTACAAGAAACACACTGGGGAAAAGTAAAAGGCTGGAGTAAAATATATTATGCTTCAGATGAAGTTAAAACAAAAAAGGTAGAGCTAGAAATCCTGATCTCAGACAAAGCAAAAGCAAAAATAGACCTAATTTAAAAAGATAAGGAAGGAAATGACATCCTGCTAAAATGCACCATAGACAATGAAATAATATCATTATTAAGCATATAAGCATCAAGTGCTATAGCATTCAGACTCTTAGAGGAGGAGCCAAGGGAGTTATGGGAAGAAATACACAACAAAACCAAGCTAGTGGAGGACTTCAGATTCCCTCTCTCTGAATTACATAAATCTAACCACAAAATAAATAAGTTAAGGAGATGAATAGAAGTCAGATCATGATGCAATAAAAATTATATGTAATAAGGGACCATTGGAAGGACAGACTAAAAATTAATTGGAAACTAAATAATTTAATCTTAAAGAATGAGTGGGTCAAATCACAACTCATGGAAACGATCACTAACTTCACAATCACTAACTTCATCCAAGAGAATGACAATAATGAGACGATATACCAAAACTTATGGGATGCTGTGAATGTGGTTCTTAGGGGAAGTATTATGTCTCTAAATGCTTACATGAATGAAACAGAGAAAGAAGAGATGAATAAACTGAGCATGCAACTAAAAAAGCTAGAATAACAAATTTAAAACCTGCAATTAAATACCAAATTAGAAATATTGAAAACCAAAGGAGAGATTAATAAAATTTAAATTAAGAAAACTATTGAACTAATAAATAAAACTGGTTTTAGGGGGGAAAGAGCAATAAAATAGATAAACCTTTGGGTAATTTGATTAAAAAAAAAGAAAAAAGAAAACCAAATTGCCAACATCAAAAATGAAAAGGGTGAATTTGCCACCATTGAAGAGGAAATTAAAACAAAAAATAGGAACTATTTTGCCCAACTATATACCAATAAATTTGACAATCTTGGTGAAATGGATGAATATTTACAAAAACACAAATCGCCTAGATTAACAGAAGAGAAAATAAAGTACTTAAATAACCCCATTTCAGAAAAAGAAATTGAACAAGCCATTAATGAATTCCCTAGGAAAAAAATCTCCAGGGCCAGATGGATTTACAAGTGAAGTCTATCAAATATTTAAAGAATAATTAATTCCAACACTATGTAGACTATTTGGGAAAATAGGTAAAGAAGTTCTACCAAATTCTTTTTATGATACAAATAATGGTGCTGATACCTAAACCAGGAAGAGTCAAAACAGAAAGAAAAGTATTGACCAATTTCCCTAATGAATGCAGATGCAAAAATATTAAATAAAATATTGCAAAAGATTACAACAACTTACCATGAGAATAATACACTATGACCAAGTAGAATTTATACCAGGAATGCAGGGCAGGTTCAATATTTGGAAAACTATCAGCATCATTGACCATATCAACAACAAAACTAACAGAAACCATATGATTATCGAGGATAGGAATAAATGATGTCTTCCTTAGAATGATAAACAGCATCTACCTAAAGCCATCAGTAAGTATTATATGTAATGGAGATATGCTAGGAGCATTTCTAATAAGATTGGGGGTGAAACAAGGATGCTCATTATCCCCACTGTTATTCAATATGATACTAGAAACATTAGCTTTAGCAGTAAGAAAAGAAAAAGAAATTAAAGGAATTAGAATAGGCAAAGAAGAAATAAAGCTATCACTCTTTGCAGATGACATGATGATATACTTAGAGAATCTTAGAGAATCAAGTAAAAACTAATTGAAATAATAAATAACTTCAGCAAAACTGCAGGATATAAAATAAACCCCCATAAACCATTGGCATTTCTACATATTACTAACAAAACCCAACAGTAAGAGATAGAAAGAGAAATTCCATTTAAAGTTACTGTAGACATTATAAAATATCTGGGATTCTTTCTGCCAAAACAAACACAGGAGCTATATAAACTACAATTACAAAACATTTTTCACACAAATAAAGTCAGATATAAATAACTGGAAAAATATCAGTTACTCATGGGTAGACAGAACTAACATAATAAAAATGACAATTCTACCTAATTTACATATTCAGTGCCAGGACCAATCAAACTACCAAAATGTTATTTTATAGAACTAGAAAAAATAATAATAAAATTCATCTGGAAGAAAAAAAGGTCCATAATATCAATGGAATTAATGAAAAGAAATGCTAGGGAAGGTGGCCTAGCCTTCGATTGTATTATAAAGCAGCAGTCATCAAAACTACTTGGCTAAGAAATAGAGTGGTGGATCAGTGGAATAGGTTAGGTACATGTAATGGTGATAGTAATTTGAAGACCTTTTTCTGCTCTGAAGATATACCCTGCCCTCTAATAGGTTGAATGTAATCACATGAAATCTATGGTGGGAGGTGTTTACTGAAGGGTGGAGCAGAGCCCACAAGAAGCTGGGAGTCAGAGCAGTTACTGATAAAGGGAAGAGAGGACATCATTAACTATCACCCAGGGAAATAGACTTGTGAATAAATGTTGGTTGATAGCCACCTGCTGTGACAGCTAGAGTTGTCTTGTTTTGTGGGAAGGCTAAAGGATGGTGTGGCCCTCTGTGCTGTTATGGCTTATTAACTTCCATGTTGCTATGATGGATTCTGTTTGCTGGTGTTGGGATTTGGTTTTCTGGTGTCTGGATCAATGTTTTGCTTCTGTCTTCTATGTGGAAAGTCTGTTATATTTTGTGATTAAGCACTATGCCAGCATATTTACAGTGGCCATTGGTGCTGTGAATATTGCACTGGCACTACAGTACACAAGACATAGTAGTTAATGACAATAGTAATCTATTGTTTGATAAACTCAAAGATCCCAGCTTCTGGGATAAGAATTCACTATTTGACAAAAACTGTGAGGAAAACTAGAAAATAATATTGCAGAAACTAGACATAGACCAGCATCTTATACCGTATACCAAAATAAAGTCAAAATGGGTACATGATTCAGATATAAAGGCTGATAATATAAGCAAACTGGGAAATCAAGGAATTGTTTGCCTGTCAGATTTATGGAGAATGAAAGACTTTATGACCAAACAAGAGATAGAGAACATTACAAAATGAAAAATAGATAACTTTAATTACATTAAATTAAAAGGTTTTTCACAAACAAAGCCAATGCAACCAAGATTAGGAGGGAAGCAGAAAACTGAGAAATAAGTTTTACAAGCAGTGTCTTTGACAAAGGCATCATTTCTAAAATATATAGAGAATTGAGTCAAATGTATAAGAATACAAATCATTCACCAATCAATAAATGGCCAAAGGATGTGAATAGGCAGTTTTCAGAGGAAGAAACGAAAGCTATCTATGGGCATATGAAAAAATGTTCTAAATCACTATTTATTAGAGAAATGCAAATCAAAACAACTCTGATTATCACATCACACCTACCAGATTGGCTAATGTAACAAAACAGGAAAATTATACATGCTGGAGAAGATGTAGAAAAATTGGAAAACTAATGCATTATTGGTGGAATTGCAATCCGATATAACCACTCTGGAGAGCAATTTGGAACTATGCCCAAAGGCAATAAAAATGTGCATACCCTTTGACCCTGCAACACCCCTTCTAGGTCTGTATCCCAAAGACATCATATGAATAGGAAAAGGACCCACACATACAAAAATATTTCTAGCGGCTCTTTTTGCAGTAGCAAAGAATTAGAAATTGAGGGGATGCCCATCAGTTGGAGAATGGCTGAACAAGTTGTGGTATATGAATGTAATGGAATACTATTGTGCTATAAGAGATGATAAGCAGAGGGCAGCTAGATAGTGCAATGAATAGAGCACTGGCCCTGGAATCAGGAGAACCTGAGTTTAAATTCAGTCTCAGACAATTAAAACTAGCCATGTGATCTTGCCTTGCCTTCCCCCTTCCAAAAAGAAAAAGAAAAAAGAAAAGAAAAGCAGGAAGACTTCAGAAAAATCTGGAAAGACTTGAACAAACTGATGCTAAGTGAAGTGAGCTGAACCAGGAGAACATCGTACACAGTAACAGCCACAATGTGCCATGATGACTAACTCTGATAGATTTATCTCTTCTTAGCTATGTAAGGATCCAAGACAACTCCAAAGGCCTCACAATGGAAAATGCTGTCCACGTCCAGAAAAAAAGATCTATGGAGTATGAATGCAGATTTAAGCATTTTATTTGCTCTCTTTTTTTCTTGTGTTTCTTCTTTCTTGTGGTTTCTCCCACTGGTTCTAATTCTTCTTTACAACATGACTAATGTGAAAAATAGGTTCAATGAGAATGTATACATAGAGCCTATATCAAATTATATGCTGTCTTTGGGTGGGGGGAGGGGAGATATAGGGAGAAAATCTGGAGCTCAAAATCTTATGAAAGTGAACGTTGAAAATTAAAAATAAATTAATTTTTAAAAAGAAAGAGTTACTATCCCAAAATAGTAAATTTAAAATCAGGGTAGCCAAATATGGAACTATTTTATGGCAGAACATGATATACAATGTCAAGGCTCTAGGATGGTATTTTATACTTGCCATTGGTTTATATATCTTAGAAACAGAAGGGACAGTAAGAGACCATCTGGCCCAGGTCTCTATATTCATACCAGTAAAGTTTACTTTACAAATATGTCAAGTAAGCACCCAAGAGAAGAAGTAATTTATCCAAAATCATACAGTAAATTGGTGTCATAGCTGGGACTTTAATGTAGGTCTTGCGTTTCTTAGCATAAAGCTTCTTCCACTATACCTTGTTTCCTATGGCCTCAAACTGGCCATGACAAAGGCAAGGAACCTGAGGGAAAGGCCCGTCATTCATTACACAGAGAAATGGCATTTTTATTTCCAACACAATAAAAGATTGGAATTAATCTATATAGTGGTCGTTCATCATAGCAATCCCATCGAATTCTTTTGGCCAGTGACTTATTGTGCAGCCAGCAGGTGCATGGATTCTTGTGGAATAGTCTGTGGACAATTGTGACTATGTCCTGATCACATAAGAGTGGTGTGAAGTTCAGGAAACCAGACAGGACATTTGACAAGCACATGCAAATGTTTCAACCGGCTGAAGCTGCTTAAGTCAAGAGCAAGATAAGAGTTCCATGTGTCCTATCCCCCTGCATAGCTTGTGCAAGGTAGTGGTTCAAGGTATTTCTTAGGTCTGCAGGATCCGCGATACTGCGTTGAAAAGTCATAAAGTGGAGAGCTTCCATAGCCACCTCCACAGGGTTTTCTAGTGGAATCTTGATCTGGAAAATAAACAGTTGTTAGTTTGGAGTTCAATGATGAACATTGTGTGCAGCCCTGATGTTAAGACTAGGATCCAGCTAATGAGAATGTCAGTGGAAAACAGAGGTTCAACCCCTGATTTGCAAAAAGAAAAAAAAAGAGGATACTTACATTCACATTTTGGTTTAAATACTGGGCAAACCTCAGGAGGTACTTGGATAGTGTTACATTTCTTATCTTCCATCAGGCTGCAGTTGAAATAGAAACCACAATATTGGTTCAAAATATGCTCAGAGTGCTTTCACATCTTACCTACAGCCAATTGATTTTGCTCCTTCTGAATTGGGTTTTTGTAGATCTGTGAATACAGCTGGAAACCGTTCCAGTCTCTCCCCATCTCTTCTCCAGTTGAAGTAGTGCTAGAGACCTACTCCAGGGTTGCTAGATACCACCCTCATTTGCCTCTAAGGACAGTCAATTCTGCAATCAATCCCTCTTCTCTTCACAAGGAAGAGTGAAGTCGGAGTCATACTGCCTGGAGACAAGGGAACATCTTACTGCTTTCTGGAGTTACCCTCCAAGATTCTGGGTATGGACTACAGGGAGGACAAAGCACATACATCTCTGTGGCAGATTAGTATAGACATGTTTGGAGTATGAACAAATTACTTTGGATTTCAAATGCTTCTTCCTATTGCAAACCATTGTTAATTTCTTATGGCGAGTCTTACTTCTGATATCGTTTGAATGGACCTTTCTTGTGGGTTTCTATTATATTTAGGAAATCTTCATAGCTCTGTTTTGCCATCACATGATAACGTACAGCACAGCCAAGTTCTGTAACCCTGCCTCTTGGCAGGTAGCCAGCCCAGCCAGGAATGGGGGGTTCCTGTAAAGGTTTCTTTTTACAACCAGCTCCTGCAAAGGGAAAAAAAAATCCGCTTAAAAGCAATACCCCTAGTCAACCAATACTCAAGTACCCTGTTAAATTGCTAAGTATCCAAAAGTCCAAGCCAATAATCATTAAAGTCTTAAGCCAGAAGATCTATGCTCAAAAACGGCTTTTCAATTACAATAAAATGCTTCAGAAGTCACTCAGAATAACTTTTACATTTTTCATCAGGAGTCACATGGAGAGGCAGGAAATCTGCCATATGAAAATCAACTGACCAATGAATCACTCACTTAGTGTTTATTGAGCAATTATTATATGTTAGGCAGCGCGCTAGGACTTATCGATAGGAAGGACAGTCCGTGGTCTCAAGGATCTCATATTCTATCTGGGAGACAATATTTACATATATTAGTATAGGCAAGATGCATGCAAATAAATATAAGAAAATGCCATAATGGAAGGAGCCTTGACTTTGGGGGCAGATACCTGAGTTCCAACCCTGCTTCTGTCACTAACGACCTATGGGCTTTAAGACAAATTGTTCCATCTCTCTCTAGGTTTCATCTTCAAATGGTGTGTGTGTGTGTGTGTGTGTGTGTGAGAGAGAGAGAGAGAGAGAGAGAGAGAGAGAGAGATTATATAGCCTCTAAATCACCTGTCCTTTGCACCTATAGACCCCAAATCCTAGAATTATCCAGTACAAATAGCTCTCAGATCCCACATAGGTACATTTCCCAAAGTATATGTACATAGGTTTTTCCTAACTCAGAATGGCTAGTCACCTACCAATAATGTAAAATGCTATATAAATCAGGCTCTTTCCTTACCCATCACTCCCAAAATTTATTTAATCTATAATAACATTCCTAAAATAGAATATTTAACATATTATTTCAACTATATAAAATCAAAATGCATAACATTATTATAATAGGAAAATGCTTTCTGAGAAAAAATATCACTTCTTCTGTGCTCCTAGTAACAACAGGAACAAAAACATCAGTGTCAGAAGGCAGTTACTCCAATGGGAAAAGATAAAGAAAGGGGAACAGGGTGGGGGACATGTTTTCAGGTATCAATGCATACTTAATTCTATACATCTACGTAAGATTGGCATCTTTCTCCAGGTAAAGTCACTCCCCATGTCCTGTATTGGGAAATAATAGAAGGCTTTCAAGTAGCCTCTTCACGTCCAGGCTAGATGAAATTGGAAGACCCAGTCTTTAAAAAAAGTTGTATGTATGAATGTGTGTATGTATGTGTGTGCATGCACACACATGTATGTATATGTACACGTTATATGTATGTATATGTATATATCTATTATACACTGTATCTATATATTTTGATGAACCTGTGATTCAAAGGGAATTCATGATAAGCAATTTCATGTCCACATTATTGTTCTACAAGCCACTACACCAAGTCACTACAGAAATACGAACAAAAATGTGAATGAAAAGAAACTTTACTTGTTCAAGTTGTTCTCAGATTGAGTAACTGTAAGTAGGGATTGCTTGTACAAAGCCTTAGAGTTCCAAATTAGGTTAATGAACAGTTACATTCAATCTATTTTCTTCTCATCTTCTGAGAACGAATTCAACATTCATTCCCCCCAAAACCTATTGTGTATCTGTCATGTTCAAGGCATTTTAATAGTTCCTGGAGGAGATAGATAAGATAGAGCTCCTGGCCTCAAGCAGCTTACAACCCAGAAAGTGAAATAAACCATTAACCCAAATAACTGCAATATAAAATAAAGATATAGTCCCACTAATGCTAATCATGGCATGGTTTTGCCATGATCAGGCCAAATCAGTATAATAAAAGTGATTATACTACCTACTTTAATTTACATATTTGATGTGCCAATCAAACTAGAGATTTGACAGAAAAGAATTAAGATAAAGTGCAATGAAATTCATTTGGGAGAAACCAAAATTCAAGAGTTTATGTGAAAATAAGGGGGGAAAAATCCCAAATTGTAATATAACACAGCAATCCAACAGATAATTGGGCAAAAGATGTGAACAGTTTTTACAAGGAAGAAATGGAAATTATTAAGGACCACATGAACAAGTACTCCAAATAAGTAATAAGAAGAGAAAGGCATATTTAGTAACTCACAAATTTTGATAACAAAATTGTGAAAGACAGAAAAAGACAGAAATAAGCTAATGGTGGAAAGACTGTAGCAAAACAACATATGCATACAGTATTAATGGAGCTGTGAATAGTTCCACCCATTCCGGAAATCGGTTCTTTATAATGAAAAAATTTACTAAACTGTTCACACCCTTTGACACATTACTAAGCATATTCCCCAAAGCAATAAATGACCCCAAATTCCCATATATACCAAAGTATTGATACAGCTTTCTTCATAGAGGCAAAAAACTAGAGACAAAGTAGGTATACATCAATGGGAAAGGTGGAATAAATTATGGAATATGAATGGAATGGAATTTTATTCTGCTATAAAAAGCATAAAAAGCATAGAAACATGGGAAAATTTATATGAACTGATTTGGACCAAAGACAGAATGAGGAGAAAAATCTACAAAAGTGCTACAATAAAGGCGAATGAATGCTTTAAAAAATCAGAATTTTAATCATATGCTTTTAGTTGGAAGAATCATAGCAGGCATCATTCAGGATATAATATTAGAACTTGAAGAATAGGACAGATGTCAATAAACCAATGGAAATACTTCCCATTAGTGTTCTGGGACATCTGTCCCACTCTCTCTCTACACCCACCTTTAATTTTATGGTTTACAAAGCATTTTACAGTAGCTCTTTGAAGATGAAAATAGAGCTAGTGTTGTCTTCGTTTCACAAATGGAACTCAGAAAAGTGGCTTGTCCAAGATTCACACAGTTAGTAAATGTCTGATTTGGAGAAACAAATTTGGTTTTCCTGACCAAATTATCTTTCTGCTAGACCAGTGGCTCTCAAAATGTGACCTGGAAACCCCTTGGGGTCCCTGAAACTCAGGAGGTCCTTGAGGTCAAAACTATTTTTATATACTAAGATATTTTCATTTCTAATATAGTCAATATTGATACAAAAAATCTTTTAGTGACTCAATAATATTTAAACTGTATATTTTAAAATGTTTAAGAATTTTAAGACCATATTAAAAATAAAAATATTAAACATACTATTTAATGAAAAGTTTGGGAACTGCAGAACTAGACAATGAAACCTCCCAGTGCGTGGCTATATCTCCTATTTTACCTCTTATAAGTAATCTACTTTTACTTCACCAAATGAGTTAATAATACATTCAAGCCCTTTGCAAACCTTAAAATGATAGATAAATGCAAGCTGTTTTTAACATTATTTCTTTCCCTTCAAAAGAATCCACTCTCAAGACACATTACTCATGTCTGAGCTCTTAACTGTTGGAGATTGTATTGCCATTTTATTTTGCAAGTTTCCAATTTTCTAAGTCCGTTAAAAGATCAAAGGTGAGGTTCTAGGAAGCGCAGTAATTATTCATCATGCCAGACTCTTTGTGACCCCTTTTGGAGTTTTTTTGGAAAAGATACTGGAATGGTTTGTCATTTCCTTCTATAGCTCATTTTACAGATAAGAAAAACTGAGGCAAACAGGGTTAAGGGACTTATCCCGGGTTACCCAGCTAGTAAATGTCTGAGGCGAGATTTGAACTCAGGAAGAAGAGGTTATAAAATTCCATTACAACCTTGAAGGTAGGTTTCATGTTTTACTTATCTGATATAACCTGTAGCAACTAAGAACTTGCAATAGATGTTGAATAAACATTGGCTGATTTGAATCAGCAGTAGCAGCTGTTAGAATTTAGTAGGGACCTTGGGGATCATCTAATCCACCACCTTTATTTTTACAGATGTGTTCTGGGTCCTTATAACGTAGGCCCAGAGAAGTTAAGGTAAAATGACTGGACCAAGGTCACAAAGCAAATTCATGATAAAACAGGCACTAGAACCTGGCTCTTCTAATTCCTGACCCAATGTCTTCTTCTTCCCATTAGAATCCTACTACCAGGGCGGCTAGGTGGCGCAGTGAATAAAGCACCAGCCTTGGAGTCAGGAGTACCTGAGTTCAAATACAGCCTCAGACACTTAACACAAAAAACTAGCCCTGTGACCTTGGGCAAGTCACTTAACCCCAACTGCCCTCCAAAAAGCAAAAAAAAAAAAAAAAAAAAAAGAATCCTACTACCAACTACTTCTCTCACTTGAAATGCTTTGTCTGCCTGGTTTCAAAAACATAGCTTTTAACACTTTATATTTACAAGTAAAGATTTTGAAACTTTTCCTGCTCTTATTCAGGAAAGTTTTCCCATTTAGAGGAAGGAATGGGAATGAAGATTTTTATAGGATCTACTATGTGCCAGGCACTGTGCTAAGAACTTTTACAAATATAATCTCATCCAATCCTTATAATAACTAAGGTCACACAGTTAGTAAGTGCCTGAGGCTGGATTTGAACTCCTGTCCTGTCTTCCTGCCTCTAGGACCAGATGCTTTATCCACTTTACTGCCTCATGTCTGTTTACTCAGATGTCCTTTGTTTACACATGAGCCTCCATTTACTCAGAGATCCGAAGTTTCTTGCAGGCAGGTCTGTTTCTAGGACTAAGCAATAGCAAAGTTTGTTGAAAAACTTGAGTACCTATTTGAGTTGGATGATTGCGGAGGCAGTAATCATGTATCATCCTTAAAACTGTCTCCTTGCCACAGATTTCTTGTAGTTTGTCGGCAGTGGCCACTTGGTATCTCAATGCCGCCAGCTGATTTTTATATTTCTCAGTTGTGTCTCTGAATTTTCTGATACAGTAATTGGTGTCCCTGTTGTAAGAAGCACCCATTCTGCCCATCCGGAGAGGAATATAACCTGTAGAAGCCAAATAAATGTAGTTCCATATTTAACTTAGAAAGGAGTGGACAGAATGTCACCAATAACTCTACTTCATTCCGGGTGAAGGTAAACCCAACAACATCTGGAATTTCTCACACGCCCAAAAGATCTGTTCGATTTTTGTTGTATAAATGTTAATACCAGCAATGTGGTTTCACTAGCTATTGTAGCCTTCCTCGGGGGCTGGGGAAAAATGACCTTGGAGGAGGGGTGGGAGGGGAAGTCCCTTTCTGACAAAGATGATGACAGTGATAATTGTTTTAGAGTCCATCTCCTGATGTCAACCTGAACAGCAAATGGGGGGAGCATTTAATGTGACAAAATGATCATTCCGAGAAGTCACTGAAATTATTCTTGTTTTTAGAGAGAATGCTTATTTTCTTTGACACTTCCAAAATGCAATTTTGGATCTTTCTTTTTGGCCTGTTTGGAAATTGCAGTCTTATTAAAGCCAAGACCAAATACATAAAAAAGGTAAATGGGTTATATGTGAGAAACACCCCCTGACCAATTTTTTGCCATTTTCCTCAAAATAACATGTAATCTTTAAAATTAGCATGGGTAAAACAGAATTATTTATTGAGGACTGATGAGTTCTAAACACTATAATATTGTCACAGTAAAACAATATTTTTATAAAAAGGTAGTGGAAAGACATGTTAAGAATGTAATTTAAAGCTAAAGAAAAAATATGCCTTAGTTGAAGATACTATTTTGCCCTTTTTACCTAAATAGAACTAGACCTTCAGATAACCCACCTTCCATACCCCCAACCCAAAGATACACATACTGGCACAAACACTCATACACATACAATGTACAATATCTTTGGAATAACGGTGAACTTTTGAGTTATTTTATAATGCTTATAATTATCTCCCTTCCTCCTTTTCCAGGTAACAATTTCCTCTAATGAGAGAGAGGCAGACCAGTGTGCAAAGAAAAGAACACTCACTGGCTTTAGAATAAGGAAACTTAGATAACAAATCTTAGCTCTTGCCACTTAATAAACTAAATGGTTATAGGCAAGTCTTATCCCTTCTCTGATCCTCGATTTTCTCATGTAGAAAATGGAAATTTGCCCACTATACCTCTCCAGACTGTTTTGAGAAAAGTATTTTGCACATTGTTGATATATGGAAGCTATCATTATATGGGGACAGTTAGGTGGTTCATGGGTAGAGTGTTGGGCTTGGGGTCAGGAAGACATCTTCTTGAGTTCAAATCTGGCCTTAGACACTTAACAGCTAGGTGACCCTGGGCAAGCCACTTAATTCTGTTTGCCTCAGTTTCCTCATCTGTAAAATGAGTTGGAGAAGGCAAACCATTCCTGTATCTTTGCCAAGAAAACCACAAATGGGGTCACAAAGAGTCAGACATGACTAAATAACAACAACAATAACATAAAATTGTTATGTGGGGTGCTGAAGGAGTAGCAAACGTTTGCTATGCATCTCCTACATATGTGCAAGACCCTGTGCTAGACTCTAGGTACAAAGACAAATAAGACACGTCAACTCTACCTCCTCCCCGGCCCATGGAGAGTTCCCATTTAATCTAGTTTAAATAGATAGCATTTTAATGCTATGCCCATGAGATAATCATTGTAACATGACTAGCACAGGGCACCTGGGCACATAGTAAATGCTATGCAAATATTAGCTATTAGCTATTATTTTTAATCACCCTCAAATCCTATCTTGACTGGCATACAGGTGTGCACAGAACTAAAATTCTGCTAATAGAAAAGACATGAAATTGGATAACTACAATCTATACTGCGTTGCTGGTAGTATTTATATATAGCTTGTCCTCCCACAAACCAGTTTTTATGAATGCTGGAGCAAGTTATGAATTTAATTTAGTCAAGTAATTCAGTTAAGATAAACTTTTTATGCTGCAGAAAGATTTGGGGCAAGTCATCAGTTGGGAATGGAGCAACTCTGAGAAAAATCAGCCTCATGTATCCAAAGGAATCTTTGTTGCTATCTGTTAGAAAGAAGATATCATCAAATTTTTGTTCTTTGTTTCACTCATTACAAGGCAATTATTAGCCATACAAGAAACACCAGTGATTCCAGAGTAGTGGTATTCCTCTCACCTTCGGCAAGGGAGATGCCACTCATCTATGCTTTGATAAGTTCTAGGGGCTTGCCAAAAGCCACAACAAGGAGGTTAAATGGATTGCTGAGACACGCAGCTAGTAAGTGCTAGAAGCAGGGGCGGGACTTGAACCCAAATCTCTTCGACTCTCAGCCCAGCACTGCACACTACCATGCTGACTCTATAACTGGTAGTTATAGAAACCGACAGAAGAAAAATCTTAGGATCTAGAGTGGAAAGGGACCCTAGACATCATCCACTCAAAATCCTGCCCAAAGATGATATACTTAAACATCCTCTCTTTATAACAAAATCACAGTTGTCAAAGGAATCCATCACTTGCCTATGCATCCCGGTGTAACTGGAAGGTTTCTCATGAAGACTGGTGATCGGTCCATGTTTTCTTGAACTGGGTCTGTGTTTTCTTGAAATGAATTAAATAAATGAACATGATCACTTACAATCTACAGGGCCTTGTGTTAGGTATGGTAGGGTCCACAATGATTAAACAGGCATGATTAGTGCAATTGTGAATTTGGTCCTCTAATAATCAAGACTACTTATGTCCATAAAAATCAAGAGGTAATGGTCTTTGGGTACAGATTTAACTATAGATCAGTGGTTCTCAACCTTCCTAATGCCGCGACCCTTTAATACTGGTATGCGGACATATCTGCATGTGGGCAGACCTGCCTGGAGACGGATAGAGAAGCCATGTCTTGGTTTCTAAGATCATCAGAAATGTATTTTCTGATGGTCTTAGGCGACCCCTATGACCCTTGTGAAAGAGTCATTTGACCCCCAAAGGGGTCACGACCCACAGGTTGAGAACCACTGCTATAGATTAAGCTGTTGGCTTCTCTTAGAAAGTAAATGGTAATGAAAACTTCATTTTAAAGCAGCTTCATTAATAAGCTCATTTCCTTGGCATGATTCAAAACATAAATGGGAGCCATAACATACAAATTAAAATAGTTGGGTTCTACAAGGCTACATACGGTAGATTGTCACTGTGCCCCACTGTCTCACAGCACAGCACCTTGGGGTGCCCTACCTTGCTTTCTTCAGGAGGGTGGGAGAACTGGGCTTTTCAGTGCACAGCACATCTGTTTCTTGTTAAGTCAGCAGCCCTAGAATCACAAGAATAATAATAACTTGCTCTTTGGGAGTGCCTTACTGTCTCCTGAAGGCTTCATCATATATGCTGTCTTACTGAACCTTACACCACAGCCTGGAGAGGTGGGTAGCAGAAATGTTATTACCCCCATTTTATAAATGGGGGAACTTACCAACAAACTTTCTTTACTATCTTTGTAAAGAAAGACTCATGGATGAAAATCTTAATCAAGAACATCTGAATAGGAGTCAGGAGATCTGGGTTCTAGTCCCAGCTCTATCACTGACCTCATACGTGACTTCAGGTAAACGTTCCTCTCTTTCTATTTTCTGCTCTGTAGATTTAGAGAATTGAACAATACTTTAGCTAAGGTCCCTTTCAGTTCTAATATTCTATGATTTTACAGGGACTTATGATTGTGTGACACTGGGGATCTAGAAATAATCACGAGGGGTATAAAATTGGGAATGGAAGAATTCTAACTGGCTGGCAGGAATCCTCCCAAGTGGGGCAAATCCCCCAAGTACCCATGTGGGTTGTTGCCTCAATAATAAGATTAATTGACGACCTTCACCAAAAGAAGAGTGTTATGTATGTTAGTGGAGTAAATCAAGATGAATTGGACTATATAAATTTCTATTTTTATCATTCTATCTACGTGAGTTCTGGTTAAAATGCACATCTGTAGCAGTGGAAGTTGGGGGAGGGGGGAGAGAAACATGATCAAGGGATAATAAATCATTCCAAACACAAAAGGAATGACAAGAATAAGATGCTGTTTATTCTTTCTTTTTCTGGTTATACCAAGGATGTGAACCACAGCCAGTGTAGCTACTGTCTTCAATGATGCAGATGAGCAATGTGAATTTAATTTATAGTCTTTTAGAGATGCCTGAGGGCACTGGAAGTTAAGTGATTCTCCTCTGGTTATAGATATAGATATAGATGTAGATGTAGATGTAGATGTAGGTATAGGTATAGGTTTAGGTATAGATATAGATATAGATATAGATATAGATATAGATAT
>CM053598.1:77549411-77560105 GCA_028646575.1 Pseudocheirus occidentalis
GAATTTCTCCCATCATTCTCATTTCTCTTCCTAATTTTTCCTCCACTTCTCTTATTTGGTTTTCAAAGTCCGTTTTCAGTTGATGTATAGCTTCTAGGCATTCTTCAATTGTCTTGGAAGCATTTGGTGTGGGAGTTCTGACTGAGCTGTCTACCTCCCATTCCATGGTTTGATCCTTTTTGTCCACAAAAAAGGATTCTAGAGTTTTATTGCTGTTCTTATTTTACTTCCTTTTTCTCATGTTGGCCAGTCAATTAATTGGTTGGGGTTTTTTTTTTTTTTAGCTCTGTGAAACTCTGCTTCCAGGGGGAAAGCTCTGTTCCAAATCGCTGGGGTTTTCCCAGCTGCCAGAGCTATTAGGGGGGTGTTGCAAGTCCCCTCAATGCAAGAGCACTTGGCCCTGATCAATTGATTCAGCCTCCCTGCTGAGTACACAGGCCAGGGGCTCTGAAGCAGCCTGATGGGGGCCGCTGCAGGTTCCAGCAGTTCCCTTCCCCCACTGCTTCCTTGCCCTGGGGGCAGATTAGCTGAACTGCTTTTCCTCCCCCAAATTAAGTTTCAAAGTTTCACTTTCACCAACCTTCTCTGACCCTGGTTTGCAGTATTTGAAGATCCCCTCAGGCAGGTGCTTTAGATCTTCTCTGAAGTAGACTCAAGCTGTGGCTTCGGAGGCTTGGCTCCTCCTGGCCACCCTGGGGCCTGGCCTGGCCGCAAACTGCAGTTTTGGGCTGGGCAAGTATCTGCTCCGGTGCAAGCTGCCCCTCTCCCATCCCTGTTTCTCATACCTTGGAAGATGTGGAGGTGCTTGAGGCTGTAGATCCTCTCCTCTGCAGAGTGGCTGAGGTGCGTCTTGGCTCAGCTCAGATTGGCTCCTTCCCCCCACCCTGGGCCTGGCCGCGGTCTCGGTTTCAGGCTGGGCCAGCCTCCGTTCCTGGCTGCTGCGATGATCCCCTACTGCCCAACTGCCTTCATTGAGAGATGTGTTTTCTGTATTTTTGTGAGTCTAAGAGTCCTACACTTTGTCTGGGCTCATATTTTATGCGTGTTTAGGGTGGTGGTGTGGGAGCTGCGGGACCTTGCTGCTTCTAAGCTGCCATCTTGGCTCCCAAATATTATTTCTAAAAATGATCAGTGATGAATTTCATTCCAAAAGTAAAAACATCTCAAGTTCTTATTGAAA
The DNA here is from genome assembly GCA_028646575.1 of Pseudocheirus occidentalis. Classification (NCBI taxonomy): domain Eukaryota; kingdom Metazoa; phylum Chordata; class Mammalia; order Diprotodontia; family Pseudocheiridae; genus Pseudocheirus; species Pseudocheirus occidentalis. The sequence continues at coordinate 77,550,592 of CM053598.1, forward strand.
GAACTTGAAAACAACTTCAAGTTGGAAGTTATGTCACAGTAGACACTGCACTGGAATTGCTTTTGTAAATGCCTGAATTCCCATTCTGCCTCAGAAAGCTCCTAGTCATGCGACCCTTGGCAATTAATTAAATCTCTTCCAGCTTCAGTTTCTTTACCTGTAAAATGGGAATAATAATAGCATCTACCTTATAGATTGTGTTGTCAGGAACAAGAGAAATACCGTGTAAAGTACTTTACAAACTTTATGGGCTGTATAAATGCCGTCTATGGCAATTGGGTGGGTCAAGGAAAAGTCATGATCCCATATTGTATTGTTAGGTTATACTAACACTCATTAGTACCAGTTTGTTGCAATCTACCTTCATCATTCCATTTAAGCTGCCAATTCAACAAACATTCATTATATCATGCAAACTTAGTGTGGAGGATAAGATAACACATCCATATATTTTTATATATAAGATTTTTTTTCTCAACTGCTATGAAGGTGCCAGAATTATATTAGCTTCTTAGATAATTGAATGGATGGGGTGAGTGTAAGGGGGTAAATCCTGGAAAAATAACGTGTTCTCATGAATATCCATTTATTTATTTTCATCAGAATAAGTGCTTCCCTTGTCCATCTGAAGGATGCCCACAGATGGGCCACTACGCGGACAGATTTCCTGGTAAAACGGCGGCAGTGGGACAGGTCTTTTATCTCAACACTGGGGAAACCAGTAATTTTGCTCGTAAGTTTCCATTTGATTTTCCTCATTTTCAAAGCCCTGTGACATTGTTATTGTGTCTTGCAAAGACTTCCTCCAGGAAATGCAGGAAAAGGATGGGACACACATATTTAGGAGATATCTGTTGGAACCTGATGGCAAATTCAAGTTTTCAGGCAATTTCCCTGGCCTGAGAAATCTGGATGACACCACAGCATGGGTGCACTGTTAAAAGTGTTGGATGTAGAAATGAACATCTCTGCTTTCAGATGTTCTTGAAAAAAGATTGACAAATACCCAGAGATTTCACAAAATGCATTTCCCTGTTTCTGTAATTTAGAATTTATCACATTTTCTCAAGGTCCTTGAACATACAACATATTTTCTTTTGTGAATATTAAGAAACATTTTGCAGCACAGGGGTTTGGAACCTGTGGCCCTGAGCCTACAGGTGGCCCTCTAGGTCCTCATGTAAGGCCCTTTAACTGAATCCAAACTTCCCAGATACACAGATATATTCTATGAAGTTTGAAATCAGTCACGTGGTTACACTTGAGGATTTAGGGGGTCACGTGGGGTCTGGAGGTCACAGGCTCCCTACCCCTTTCTTCAACCTATTTTAAAAATTATGCTTACCCAAGAACTACTGAAAGATAAGACTCCATGAGGTGTAATAGCAGCTTATTTATAGCTGAGAGAATATAAAGGCTCTGAGAATAGGTATGTACAGTGGAGTGTGGCATCATTTCCATGTGCTCTGGCCACTAAAAGAAAGAAAATAGAAGAGGACACAGAACCAAGAGGCTAACGATGAGGAGGACACCTTGACTTCACAATTTTGGCCCCACACTGACCCTGCAGGATTGCAGAATTGTGCACATGAGCCATGTTGAGATAACGTGGCCGACTACACACAATGAGGAACTTGGAGTCAGGACAAGCCATGTTCAAACACCACTTCTGATCCTTCCTAGCTGTAATACTCTGGATAAATTTCTCAATCTCTCTGACTCACAGTTTCCTTATCTGGAAAATGAGAGTGTTAACAAGATGGCCTGTAAGTCACAATATGAAGAAAGGTTCAATTCCAGGCTCTGTTGGATGCTTATATTAACATGTGACCTTTTTCAAATGCCTTATACTTCCAAAGCCTTGGCTTTCCTATCTGTAATATGGGGATCATAAAACTCTTCATAAATTTTTTGTGGGAAAAACATTTGATAAACTGCCAAACATCATGATAGTGATCTGTAGGTTGGTGAAGTAACCATAAAATAGAAATATCTTTTTTAATATAAAATTTACGAATTTGGAAAAATTGCAGGTTGAGTCAAGAGAACAGATTAATTTAACAAAAAATATCTTTTATTAACTATTTAAAAAGAAATGCTATTTTAAGAATGCAAAAATCCCAAGCAAAGTCACAAATACGTAGCAATAAAATACAAGCAACAGGATCATGGGAAAAAACAGTTATGAAGAGACAACAGAATTGTAGTCTTGGCTGGTTTTGTCACTATTTAACTGTGTGACTTTGGGGAAGATTAGAGTAGATTGAACACTGAAGTTGGAATGAGAAGACTTGAGTTCAAATCCTGGACAAATCACCCAACCTTCCTAAGTCTCAGTTTCTTCTTCTGTGAAACGGGGACAAGAATAGTGCTTTCCTGACAAGGTCATTTTGAGTATCAATGAGATAATATATGTAAGCACTTTGCAAAAGGGCTATAAAAATATTTGCTATTATCATAATACTCATATGCTCTGGTTTTCTTATAATAGCTCTCATTTCCATAAAATTTTCAAGGTCCTCATCTACAAAAATGTGTGTGTTTGACTAGAAATTCACTTAAGCTTCTTCCACCTTTAGTATCATACAGTTGCTTAACAATTGGGTAAGTTAATATTGAAATCATTGTGCTATGCTCAAATTATATCATAGACACAAACATTCTTTAAGAGAAAAGGATTACCAAAGAGAAGTTGCAAACATCATAATGTTTATATAATATAAGAAATAGTCAGTGTCTAAATTACTTAGTTAGAACATTCCATTGACATTAGTTTGAATGCATTTTATTAGTAAGAAGTCAAAATTTGCAAATACAGGAATTTCTTAAAACTTTGTATCTAATAAGAATCATACATTGTATAATTATATTTTACACATGATTGCTGCCTAAAGGATGTTTTACAGAAATCTGTATTTTCTACTTATATATTTACATTTATACATTCAATATATTTATTTCTTCATGTTTCTATTTCTCCCTTCCTCCGTAGGTTGGAGGTATAAGGTAGATGTCACACTGTCTGGAAAAAAGGTTACTGGAACAATAACAATTGCTTTGTACGGAAGTAATGGAAACAGCAGGCAATATGACGTTTACAAGTGAGTTGAAAATTATCAAATACCTTACATGGTGAAATTATACTTTATATAAATATGTTTTACCCAAATTATTGTTTATACTTTTGTTTCTTTGAAACCTGACTTAGTAGGAGTAGATACATTTTATAAAGTCAATCACAGGACTTGCTTTTGAATTTTGCATGCAGAAATTGACTTCAAAATTTGGTTTCTAATTTTAGTGCATTGCTACTTATTGGGCAAATAATTTATTTTTATTTCATAAAGTGATTTTTTCCTTGTTCTTGTTACCAGGTGTTTATAATCAGTAAACAAATATGATGTTAACACAACAGATGGAGGAAAAAGATTTAATGAGGTCATCACTTTTTAAATTGTAGGAGAAAGTTGTGACCAAAATGTTTTAAAATACTATGAGACATTGGAGGGCATAACTTACAACTATGTGTGTATGACTTTTTGCCTTTGTTTAATATGTTGGAAACACAATTTAATTATCAAAAGCTGTAACATGTATAGGTTTTATAAGTAAATACATATTTAGAGATATCTGTACTTGAATTTGTTATTTACTTCTGTTCCAAGGGGGACACTAAAACCAGGTGATACACATTCTAATCAGTTTGATTCGGATATCAATGTTGGAAAAATTGAAAAAGTTAAATTTCTTTGGGACAACAATGTGATTAACCCAACTCTGCCCAAAGTAGGAGCATCAACAATCACTGTAGAAACTTCAGATGGAGAAATGTAAGTATTTTTTTATTGTGAATCAAGAGAGATATGAAATATTGAAGAGACATGTTTGTATAAATGCTCACCCAGAAAAATCTACTTTGAGACAGATTTGTGTCAGCAGCCTTCTCATGTTACCTTTAGCTTACATATAAAATATTTCATGAGACAATAGTTTACTTTAGGGAAATTGAGTTTTTAAAGATGTTTCAGCTGGTATCATGTCTTCAAGAAAAGCCCGTGGAAAGGTCAGACTTTGATCCTGAGATCCTACCACGATGAAATTCCAAATATTTAAGTATGTCTCTACCTAATGTACTTCAAAGGAGTATAGAAGAGAGTAGAGGAAGCTTAGAAATCATCAATCTAAGTCTTTCTTTATACAGATGAGAAAACTGACTCAGAGAGATGAATGAAGTTACAATGTCATACAAGTAGTAAACATTTAATTGGTTATAGGTAAACATAAAGTTAAGTGAAATGGCTTCCTAGATGGAAGCTAGGTCCATAGAATGATGTGGTCAATACCATTAAGGACACTTTGGACTGAATAATATCATAGTACAGTTGTGCCATGTAATCTTAGAGTTTGGTTGTAATTCTTTAATGTTATTATCATAAAATGATCATGGTTGAATTAATGTTGTGTGGCAAATGCCTGGTTACTAATATGGAATGCGATTTAATGGTCACATACCAATTTCTTCCTCCATCCTCTCAAGAAAATCCTAAGGCATGGATTACTGCAAATGTCGAATATAGTTCCAGTACTGCTAAGGAGCAAAACTATGAGCAAAACTAAATTGAAAAAACAACAGAAGGAGGAAGGGAATGTCTTACTCTGAGATGGTTTATTGTGCTGCTGCATATATTTATTTAACATTTAGCAAATACTGAGTGCCCATTAAATGCTGCATAAGTTGCTAGAAAGGAAAACAAGGATAAATAAAATCTTCTTAAAGATTTTTTCATTATCTTTTCATCTCCAGTATTGAGCAAGGCCCTTGCGTATAGCACATAGTAGCCATTTAATAAATGCTGATTTAATTGTTAAATTGAATTGAGCATGCCAACTGTCCTGACAGCAGGGAATTCGGGGCGTATGAAGTATTGTGCTCGATTTCAGCTTCACAAATGGTGTTCCACAGAATCCTGGTGTTCGGTCCCCAATATGTATTAGGGTCCTATGGTAGTTTGAGGCTAGCAATATCCTCCTCTAGAATATTAAATACAAAATCATGTATCAAAACCACTTAATACCTGTGCCACTTTCCCATGAAGAAGCAGACTTATATCCACTTTAACACTTCCTTGGCATTCCTTTATGCTGGAGGTATTCTGCACCCCTAGATTTCCTTAACTAGTACCTACCACAGTGCATGCATGGCATGCAATAGGTGGTAAATAGATGCTTGATTTTCGATTGATTACACGTTCTGTCAATATCTTTAAAGCCATAAATGTTTTGCCTAAATTATTTTCTGAAATGTCATATTAAATAGTTGGAAATATTTTAAAATGCAAGGATAGAGACCATTCCCAGTCCTCTGAACCTTCCTCTTCTTGAAGTTACTTGGAAGGTCCTTAAGTGGACATATTTGAGGCAAAACTTAGAAGTCATCTCTTGTGGAATATCCAGTACCCTCCCCCTTCTCACAACCGTGGCTGTGATTCTGAAAACTCTCCTCTCTCCCCATTTTACCTTCGTCATAAAGTACAAGGTAAGGTTGCAGCCTTAGCGAACTCAATCATCTACATTTATATTTTAAACACTATAAAATAGCATTTATTGAGTGCCTACTACAATCAAGGCCCTCAATTAAATGCTTTGCAGGATGCAAACTCTTTGCTACTTGTGTGACCTTAAAGGAGTTACTGAATCTTAGGATGGCATGATGCTCATAGGGGGCAGCTAGGTAACACAGTGGATAGAGCATTGGGCCTGTAGTCAGGAAGACATGAGGTCAAACTCAACCTCCTTTTACTAGCTATGTAGCTTATACCCTACTCTTCTTTTCAGCTTTAATTCCTATGATACAGGCTTACAGTCTAACAAAAGATAGATAGATAGGTAGATAGATAGATAGATAGATAGATAGATAGATAGATAGATAGATAGATAGGTAGATAGATAGATATAGATATAGATAGATATAATAAAAGATATATATTACTCAGATTACTAGAGAAAAATATAAATGCCTAAGAGACATAATATTCTATGATATTGTTCTACACATGTGCATATGTATGAAGATAATAAGATAATTATAGTTAATATTCCTTTTTTTGCAGATACAATTTCTGTAGCAATGAAACTGTAAGAGAAGAAGTTCTGCAAACTCTTTATGCTTGCTAAAAGCACGTTAAAGTGAAATGGTTATATACTGTAGTAATAAAAGGCAAATGTAAAACTAATCATTGCATTCATTCATCATTAATGCTATGTTATTTTCATTGCAATCTTTAGTGGGGAAACATTTTTTAAATGAGGGATTTGTTCTAGAACTATACCTGAATGTTTATTAGATTTCCCAAAGTATCTCCTGGCATTTCACTAAGATTGTGATTCTCAAAATCACCATTTGTCATTATGGATTGGTGCTCATTATTCATTTAAGGAATGCTACTGTCTTTATTTTTTGCTACCTTGCCCAGACTGAATGTAAAACAGGTGGAATTCCTACACTTTCTACATTTACACTGTTATCAGGAAGGGAAGATGAGCATTGTTTTCATTTTCTTCTGTTGTGTTTGCTAATTTCACCACCTTTTCACCTGTCCATCTGACTTCTTGGAGGAGATGACATTTAAGGAGATGAAAATATGATTTATATGAAATTACATAATGGGTTGAGGAATATGATAGGGATGGAAGAGATTTAGTAGAATATAGAAAAGGGGGCCAAGAAAGTTCGGTTTGAGTTCAGTGGAAAGAAATGAAAAAAGAATAGGCAGATTATCTATAGGAGGGACACTGATGAGGAAGTAAGGGTGACCTAGAGATTCATGAACAGTTGGAGGAAATGAGAACTTAATAAGAACATATTTTATGGTCACCCCAGTGGGTGAGTGTCAGGGACCACCATTTTAAAATATATTGCTGTCAAGCTAAATTCTCCACACATACACATACATATATACATGTACTAATGCACATATGTACAATTTGCTTCTGCTTCTCATTTTCACATAAAGCATGATTTCTAGATATCAAGAGTTAAGTAATATCTAAAGAATGGTAATGCAATCAGCTTTTGTATAAAATGTCAGTTTTCATCTTTTCATTAGATAATGAGTTAATTATAGAATTCTATTTGAATGGTCACAAGACACATTGATCAATACATGAAGAAAAATGTTTTATGTGACTTTAGGGCCCTTTTTCTGAATTATGGCTCTACAGCATTGCCTTGAGTGTTTGCCCTCTTCATCTCCAACTCCTAGCTTTCCTACTTTCTTGGAAGACAACTCAAAGCCTATTTCCTATAAGAAGTTTTTCCTAGCTCCCTTCATGCCTGCATACCTCTTTCCTTTCCTTTGAAGATCATATTCCACCTACACTATATGTACTGTGTAGGTACAAAGATATTTGAATGTGGTTTTTCCCATTATAATGTGAATCCCTTTGAGGTCAGGAACCATGTTGTTATGTATCTTTGTATCCCCATCGCATAACACAGTTCCTTCACACACACATACACACACACATTATACATGCATATTTACATATAAATATATACATTATATACATATATATGCATATATATATATTACATGTAAAAATTCAATGCATTTGAAGTGGGGCAGGACACAGTTTAGCCCAAATAAAGAAGACTAAGAAAAAGTGAAGAAAAAGAGCCAACTCTTCATTTTTTTTCTCTTTGAATTATTTTATTCATTTTCTTGTTTATATCATTCATTTCCACGAGATTTTGAGTTACAAATTTTCTCCCTGTCTTTCCCCTACCCACAACCCCAAAACAGCCCTCTCACTGTAAAGTCCTTTGCCCAATCTGCACTCTCCTATGTCCTCCTTAATCTCCCCTCTATCTTTCTGGGAGGGCAGGAGGGGTCTCCCTATCCCAGTGACTGCATATCTTAATTCCCAGTTGCATGTACTTAATAATAATAATTATTATTATGTGTGTGTATATATATATATATTATATATATAATATATATATATATTAACAGTTGATTATGGAACTTTAAATTCTAGATTCATTTGGTTCCTTCCTCATCACCCACCCTTGCTGGAAAAACAAGCAACTCAAAACAAGCTGTACATGTGTAATTACACAGGACATCTCCACAGTGGACATATTGTGAGAGACTGATTATATGTCCCTCCTTCCTATCCTACCCTCCCTTGTTCTATTCTCTACCCTGTCTCTGTCCCTTCACAGAAGTATGTACTTCCAGCAGCCCTCACCTCCACCCTGCCCTCCCCTCCATCATCCCCCCTCTCATCCCCATAACCCCTACTCTCTTGTGTGGCAAGATACCCAGTTTAGAGTTTATGTCATTCCTTCCCTTAGCCAAGTCCAATGAGAGTAAAGTTGACCCCTTCTCTTTTGCCCTCCTGTTCTTCCCCTCCATTGTAACAGTTATCCCTTGCCTCTTCTATGTGGGATGATTAACCCCATTCTGTCTCTCCCTATTTTCTCTAATTCTAGTCCTCTCCCACCTCAGAATTTCACCTTTTAAAGTATCATCCCTTCCTATTCAATTGATCCAGTGCCCTCTATGAACTCATATACACACATACTCAGATATGTATTCATACACACATATAGCCTAATATACAGACATATGTGCAGGGGTACGTATATATGTACATTTGTATTCCCTTCACCTATCCTCATATTGAGAAATGTTTCATAAAATGTAATTATCATTTTTCCATATTGGCATGTAAATAGTTCAACTTTGATAAATTCCTTATGATTTCTTTTCCACATTTACCTTATCATGCTTCTTGTGTTTGAATGCCAAATTTTCTGTTTAAGTCTGGTTTTTCAGCAAGAATGCTTGAAAGTCTCTCACCTCACTGAATGACCATATTTTCCCCTGGAAGATTGTACTCAATTTTTCTGGGTAGGTGATTCTTGGTTTTAACTCTACCTCCCTTGATCTCTGGAATTTCATATTCCAGGCTCTTTGATCCTGGGTTATCCTAATTGTGTTTCCACAGTATTCAAATTGATTACTCTTGGTAGCCTGTAATATTTTCTCCTTGATCTGGGGACTCCATAACTTGGCTATAACATTTCAAGGAGTTTTATTTTGGGGATCTTTTTCAAGTGGTGATCGGTGAATTCTTTCAAGTTCTATTTTGCCCTGTGATTTTAAAAATATCAGGGCAGTTTTCCTTGAAAATTCCTTGAAGGATGCTTTCCAAGTTATTTTTTTTGATCATGGCTTTCATGTAGACAAATAAATTTCAAATTGTCCCTCCTGGATCTATTTTCCAGGTCAGTGGTTTTTGCAAGGAGATATTTCATATTGCTTTCTATTTTTTCATTTGTAACTATTTAATAATATCTTGCTTTCTTACAAAGTCATTAGCTTCCCCTTGCTCCACTCTAATTCTGAAGGAATTATTGTCTTCAGAATGCTTTTGAGATTCTTTTTCCATCTGGCAAATTCAGCTTTTTAAGGCATTCTTCTCCTCATTGGCTTCTTGGGCCTCTTTT
>CM053598.1:77560205-77575165 GCA_028646575.1 Pseudocheirus occidentalis
TTTTCAAAGTCCTTTTAAAGCTGATCTGTGGCTTGTAGGCAATCATCATGTTTCTTGGAAGCTTTCGGTGTGGGAGTTCTGACTGTGTTGTCTTCCTCCCATTCCATGCTTTGATCCTTTTTGTCCCCAAAAAAGGATTCTAGAATTTGGTTACTGTTCTTACTTTGCTTCCTTTTCCTGGTCATGTTGCCAGTAAATTATTTGTCTTTTTAGCTCTGTGAAACTCTGCTTCCAGGGGGGAAAGCTCTGTCCCAAATTGCTGGGATTTTCACAGCTGCTGGTGCTATTAGGGGGCTGCTGCAGCCCCCACCAGCTTTGGCTCACTGAAAACACACCCCAGGACCACCACCCAAGACCATGATCCAGATCCAGGCTGCTGAACACAAGAGCACTTAGCCTCTAAATGATTGCTTGGCCCCCCTGCAGTCTGCAGGCTGGGAGCTCTGAAGCAGCTACCTGGAAGCCACAAGGTCACCATTTCTGCCACTTCCTTGCCCTGGAGGCCATTTGGCTGGACTGCTTTTCTCCCCCAAATTTAGCTGAGTTCCACTGACCTTTCACTTAGTCCTTATTTATTCTGGCTTGATAAATGTGGAAACTGCCACAGCTGCCACTGATCCATTCTCTTGAAGACTCCAACTGAGGCTTCTCCTGACTGCCCTGGGATCATGCCTCAGTTCCATCCTGGGCTGGTTTCAGCTCCCAGCCTGCTGTGATGAGGCCCACCTGCTGAGCTGCCTTCAGCGTGAGATTTTTTTTCTGTATTTTTGTGAGTTTTGGAGCTCTAAAATTTGTTTAGAGTCATATTTTATGGGTATTTGAGGTTGCTGTGTGGGAGCTGCAAAGCCTTGCTGCTTCTATGCCACCATCTTGGCTCCACCTCAAAGCCAACTCTTCTTCTTAAGTCACTGGTATTATATTCATAAAGGCAGTGGAATGATAGACTAAAAATTAATTAAACACTAAATAATAATATCCTAAAGAATAAGTGAACAAAATAATAGATCATAGAAATAAAAAATTATTTCATTAAAGAGAATGTGAACAATGTGACAACATACCAAAATTTGTGGAATGCAGTCAAAGCAGTACTTAGGAGATATTTTATGAAATGGAGAAAAGGCAAATCAATTAATTGTGTATGCAATAGCAACAAAAAAAAATTAGGAAAAGAACAAATTACAAATCCCCAATTAAGCATCAAACTGGAAATCCTGAAAACTAATGGTGAGAGTAATAAAAATGAAAATAAGAAAATTGTTGAGTTAATAAATAAAAAAGGAGTTAGTTTTATGAAAAAAAAGAACTAGAATGTAAATAAACCATTGGTTAATTTTTTTAAAAGAACAAAGAAGATCATATTTCCAGTATCAAAAATGGAAAGTGAAATTACCATAAATTAAGAGGAAATTAATGCAAACAATAGGAAGTATTTTGCCTGATTCTATGCCAATAAATCTGACAAATAGAACTTGATGAATATGTATGTAAATACAAATCACACAGATTAACAAAAGAGAAAATAGAATACTTAACCTCATTTTAGAAAAAAGAAATTGAACTAGCCATAAATGAACTCTCTAAGTAAAAAACTTCAGGGTCAAATGGGTTCATAATTGTTTTCTATGTAACACTTAAAGAATAATTAATTACAATTCTATATGCATTGTTTATAAAAATATGTGAAGAAGTTCAATCAAATTTCTTTTTTGACACAAATACACTCCTGATAGCCAATCCAGGAACAGGAAAAACAGAGAAGGAAAACTATACTCCAATTTCTCTAATGAATATTCACACACACACACACACACACACACAAATACTTGCAAGGAGATTTCAATAATATATTATCAGAATGATACACTATGACCAGCTGGGATTTATACCAGGAATGTAAGACTGGTTCAATGTCAGGAAAATTATCAGCATAATTGATCATATCAATAATAAAATCAACAGAAATTGTATCATTGTTTCAGTAGACTCACAAAAACTTCTGAAAAATACAGCAAACATTGCTATTAAAAATACTAGAGAATATAGGAAAAATTAGAGCTTTTCTTAAAATGATAAGTTGTATCTATCTAAAACCATCAGCAAGCATTATCCATAATAATAAGCAAGAAATCTTCCTAATTAGATGAGGGGTGAAACAAGGATATCTATTATCACCACTATTATTCAATACTGTACTATAAGTTTTAGCTTTAGGAATGAAAGAAGAAAAAGAAATCGAAGGAATTAGAATAGACAATGAGGAAACAAAGCCATCACTTTTTGTAGATGACATAATGGTAGACTTGGAGAATCCTAAAAAATTAACAAAAAACTACTTGAAATAATTAACAATTTTAGTAAAACTTTAAGATATAAAGCAAACCCATAAAAATCACCAGCATTTCTATATATTGGCAGCAAAGTGCAGGAGCAAGAGATAAAAAGAGAAATTCTATGTAAAATAACTCTAGATAATACTTGGGAGTCTACCTGGCAAGTGAAATTCAGAAACTGTATGGACACCATTGTAAAACACTTTTCACACAAAGTCAGATATAAACAATTGGAAAAATGTTAACTGCTCTTGGGTTATATAATAAAATATATAACAAAAAACATATTGCTCTTGGGCGATATAATAAAAAAGACAATTATATCTAATTAATTTACATGTCCAGTGCCATATCAATCAAAATACCAAAATGTATTTTATATACTTAGGAAAAATAATAACAAAATTCATCTGGAAGAAAGGTAACAAGTATCAAAAGAATTATTTTTTTTATGTTAGGAAGGTGGTCTAGCCATACCAGATCTTGAGCTATATTATTTTTTCTTTTTTAAAAAATTAATTATTTTATTTATTTTCTTATTTACATCATTCATTTCCACCAGATTTTGAGCTATGGAATTTTCTCCCCATCTTTCCCCCACCCCTATCCCCAAAACAGTGATCCCCCTATAAAGCCCCTCCCCCAATCTGCTCTCTTCTATGTCCTCCCCCAACACCCCTCTTACTTTCCAGTAGGGCAGAGAGGGTCTCTCTACCCCATTACCTGTATATATTAATTCCCAGTTGCATGTAGTTAATGATAATAGTTATATACATATACATATATATGTGTGTGTATGTATATATAATAGTTATATATACATACATATATACACACACACATATACATATATACATTTTTTTCTTAACATTTGATTGTAGAGCTTTAAATTCTAGATTCCCTCGGCTCCTCCTTTGTCACCCACCCCCACTGGAAGGACAATCAATTCAATACAGGTTATACATGTGTAATTATGCAGGACATCTCCACTGTGGACATATTGTGAGAGGCTGATTACATGTCCCTCCTTCCTATCCTGCCCCCCCTTGTTCTATTCTCTACCCTGTCCCTGTTTCTTTACTGAACTGTGTGATTCGAGCAACCCTCCCCCAGACCCTGCTCTCCCCTCCATCATCCCGCCTCTCATCACTGTCCCCCTTACTCTCCTGTGTGGCAAGATACCCAATTCAGAGTTTATGTTGTTCCTTCCCTAAGCCAAATTCAAAGAGAGTAAATTAAAGTTGTAACAGTTATCCCTTGCCTCTTCTATATGGGATGATTAACCCCACATATACACATATGCTCAAATATGTATTCATACACATATACACCCTACTATATAGACATATATGTAGATACATATATATGTATGTATGTATATATGTTTGTATTCCCTTCTCCTATCCTCATATTAAGAAAAGTTTTTTAAGTTACTATTATTGTTTTTCCATATTGGCATGTAAATAGTTCAACTTTGATAAGTTCCTAAAGATTTCTTTCCCATGTTTACCTTCTCATGCTTCTTGTGTTTGAGTGTCAAATTTTCTGTTCAGTTCTGGTTTTTTCCATCAAGAATGCTTGAAAGTCCTCCATATCACTGAATGACCATATTTTCCCCTGGAACCTTATACTCACTTTTGCTGGGTAGGTGATTCTTGGTTTTAATCCCAGCTCCCTTGATCTCTGGAATATCATAATCCGGGCCCTTTGATCCTTCAGTGTAGAAGCTGCCAGATCCTGGGTTATCCTAATTGTGTTTCCACAGTATTCAAATTGTTTCCTCCTGACAGTCTGTAATATTTTCTCCTTTAACTGGGGCTCCTGGAACCTGGCAATAACATTTCTAGGACTTTTCTTTTAGGGATCTTTTTCAAGTGGTGCTTGGTGAATTCTTTCAAGTTCTATTTTGCCCTCTGATTTTAAAATATCAGGGTAATTTTCCTTGAGAATCTCTTGAAGGATGCTTTCCAAGTTCTTTTTTTTATTATGGCTTTCAGGTAGAGCAATAATTTTTTAAATTGTCTCTCCCAGATCTATTTTCCACATCAGTGGTTTTTTCAACGAGATATTTCACATTACCTTCTATTTTTCCATTTGTTTGTTATCTGTTTAATAGTATCTTGATTTCTCATAAAGTCGTTTGCTTCCATTTCCTCCACTCTAATTTTGAAGGAATTATTCTCGTCAGAATGCTTTTGAGATTCTTTTTCCATCTGGCAAATTCAACTTTTTAAGGCATTCTTCTCCTCATTTGCTTTTTGGGCCTCTCTTGCCATTTGAGTTAATCTGTTTTTTAAGGTGTTATTCTCTTCAGTCAGGTTGTTGACTCTTTCTTGCATCATTCTCATTTCTCTTCCCAATTTTTCCTCCACGTCTCTTATTTGGTTTTCAAAGTCCTTTGTAAGTTGATCCATGGCTTGTAGGCAATCTTCGTATTTCTTGGAAACATTTGGTGTGGGAGTTCTGACTATGTTGTCTTCCTCCTGCTCCATACTTTAATCCTGTTTGTCCCTAACAAAGGATTCCTGAGTTTGATTACTGTTCTTACTTTGCTTCCTTCTCCTCATGTTGGCCAGTCAATTAATTGCTTCATTTTTTTAGCTCTGTGGAACTCTGCTTCCAGAGGGGAAAGCTCTGTCCCAAATCCCTGGAGTTTTCAGAGCTGCCAGAGCTATTAGGTGGGTGCTTCAGCCCCCAACAGCTTTGGCTTGCTTGCTGAAAGCGCACACCAGGACCACTACCCAAGACCACGATCTAGATCCAGGCCACTCAACTCAAGAGCCCTTGGCCTTTGATCAGTTACTTTGGCCCCCTTGCTATCCACAGTCCAGGAACTCTCAGGCAGCGTGGTTGGGCTATTTCCTTGCCCTAGGAGCAGTTTGGCTGAACTGCTTTTTTCCCCCAAAATTTAGCTTGAATTCCACTGACCTTTCCCTTAGCCTTATTTTTCCTGGCTTCATAAATGTGTAGATTGCCCCATGTGCCACTGATCCACTCTCCTGTAGACTCTAGCTGTGGATTCTCCCAACCACCCTGGGGCCAGGCCACTGGGCTGTCCTCGGCTCCCTGCCTGTAGCAATGATTCCCTCCTGCTGAGCTTCCTTCAGCAAGAGATGTGTTTTCTATATTTTTGTGGGTTTTGGAGCCCTAAAACTTGTTTAGAATTGTATTTTATGGGTGTTTAAGGTGGCTGTGCGGGAGCTGTGAAACTTTGCTGCTTCTACACTGCCATCTTGCCTCCGCCCCCCTCTTGAGCAGTAATCATCAAAACTATATGGTACTGACTAAGAAATAGAGTGGTGGATCAGTGGAGTAAATTAGGTGCCTAAGACCCAATAGTAAGTGAACATAGTAACCTACTGTTTGGTAAACCCAAAAACCCAAGGTTCTGGGGTAAGGAGTCACTATGTGACAAAAACTGCTGGGGAAACTGGAAAACAGTATTATAGAAACTAGATATAGACTGACACCTTACTCTATAAACCAAGAAATAGTCAAAATGAGTAAATAACTTAGACATAAAGATGGATAGCACACACAAATTAGGATAACAAGGAATAATTTACCTGTCAGATCCATGGAGAAAGGAAGAATTTATGATCAAACAAGAGATAGAGAGCATTACAAGATGTAAAATGAATATATTTATATTATTAAATTTAAAGGGCTTTACACAAAGAAAATGAATGAACCCAAAATTAAAAGGCAAACATTAAGATAGGAAACATTTTCTTATAACAAATATCTGTGATACTGTCCTCAATTCTCAAATATGTAGAGAAGTGAGCCAAATTCATAAGAATATAAGCCTCTATCCAATTGATAGATGGCCAAAAGATGTGAACAGGCAGTTTTCTTTTTTTTAAGTTTTTAATTCATTTGGTTATTTACTTTTAGTTTACAATATTCAGTTTCATAATCCCTTGAGTTTCAAATTTTCTCCCCTCTGTATTTCCCCCCCCCCACCATGGCAGCATGCAATCAAGTATAGGATCTGCAAATACTTTCACAGTGGACATTAGTGTGGTTATATAGAAGGGAAGAAAAAAAAAACCAAACATTAAAAAGAATGATAGCATGTAGATTACTTCAGTCTCCATTTAAACTCTGTTCTTTCTTGATCTTTCTCTGAATGTAGACATCTCCTTCCATCCTGAGACTTGTAGAGTTGTCTCATAACTGTGTTGCTGAGAAGAGTCCAGTTTATCAAAGTTGGTCATCGTACATGCAATGTGTCTGTGATTATATACAAATGTTTCCTGGTTCTGCTCTTCTAACTTAGCATCAGTTTACATAACCCTCTCCAGGTGAATATGAAGACTGTCTCTTCCCCATTTCTTATAGCACAATAGTATTCCATTACATTCATATACCACAACTTGTTCAGCCATTCCCAATTGATGGGCATCCCCTTAATTTCCGGTTTTTTGCCACCACAAAGAGAGCTGCAATAAATACTTTTCTACATATGGGTCTTCCTCTCACTTCTATCATCTCTTTGGGATACAACCCAAGAAGTGGTATTACTGGGTCAAAGGGCATGCAATTATTTATAGCCCTTTGGGCATAGTTCCAGATTGCTCTCCAGAATGGTTGTATCAGTTCACAGCTCCACCAACAATGCATTAGAGTTCCAAATTTTCCACGTTCCCTCCAGCATTTTTCATGTTCCTGTTTTGTCATCTTAGCCAATCTGACTGGTGAGATGTTGTACATCAAAGTTGTTTTGATTTGCATTTCTCGAATCAATAGTATTTTACAGCATTTTTTCATATGCTTATAGATACCTTTAATTTCTACCTCTGAAAATTGCCAAATGGGCAGTTTTTGAAGCTTTCATATGAATGCTATCTACATTCATACGAAGAACAAATGTTCTAAATCACTACTGATTAGAGACATGCAAATCAAAATAACTCTGAGGTACAACTTTACCTATCAGACTGATAATATGACAGAGAAGGAAAATGATAGATGCTGGCAGGAATGTGAAAACATTGGGACACTAAAACATTGTTGGTTTTAAACATTGTTTAGAGCAATTTGGAATTATATGCAAAGGGCAATCAAACTGTGCACAACTTTTAATCTAGTAATACCTCTACTAGATCTGCATCCCAAACAGATCATAAAAAAGCAAAAAGGACCATGTGACATGGACTGGTTAGAGGCCATATGTAGGAGCTCACGTAGGACTTTGAAAATTGAATAAGAGAAGTGGAGGCAAAATTGGGAAGAGAAATTAGAATGATGCAAGAAGATCACGAAAAGAGAGTCAACAACCTGACTGGAGAAAATATTATCTCAAAAAATAGATTAATTCATATGGTAAAAGAGGCCCAAGAAGCCAATGAGGAGAAGAATGCCTTAAAAAGCTGAATTTGCCAGATGGAAAAAGAATCTCAAAAGCTTGCTGAAGAGAATAATTCCTTCAGAATTAGGGTGGAGCAAATGGAAGCTTTATGAGAAATCAAGATCCTATTAAACAGATCCAAACTAATGAAAAAAAAATAGAGGGCATTGTGAAATATCTCCTTGAAAAAACCACTGACCCCTAAAACAGATCCAGGAGAGACAATTTAAAAATTATTGGAGTACCTGAAAGCCATGATCAAAAAAAGAACCTAGAAATCATCCTTCAAGAAATTCTCAAGGAAAATTGCCCTGATGTTTTAGAACCAGAGGGTGAAATAGAAATGGAAAGAATTCACTAATCACCTCTTGAAAAAGATCCCAGAAAGATAAGTCCTAGGAATATTATACCCAGGTTCAGGAGTCCCCAGATCAAGGAGAAAATATTACAAGTAGCCAAGAAGAAATAATTTGAATATTGTGGAAACACAATCAGGATAACATAGGATCTAGCAGCTTCTACATTAAGGGACTGAAGGGCTTGGAATATGATATTCTAGAGGTCAAAGGAGGTAGGACTAAAACCAAGAATCACATATACAGCAAAACTGAGTATAATGTTTCAGGGGAAAATAGAGTCATTCAATGAAATAGAGAACTTTCAAGCACTCTTGATGAAAAAATCAGAGTTGAATAGAAAATTTGACACTCAAATACAAGAAGAAAAAAAAAGTATGAGAAGGTAAACAGGGAAAAAAATCATTAGGAACTTATCAAAGTTGAACTATTTACATGCCAACATGGAAAAATGATAATTGTAACTTATGAAACTTTTCTCAGTACGAAGATAGTTGAAAGGAATATAAATGTGTGTGTATATGTATATATATATAGGACTAATATATGTATATATGCATATATGCATATATACACACATATGTACATATATACACATATACATACATATATTGTGTTGTGTATACATGCATATATATGTCTATATAGGAGGGTATATGTGCATATGAATACATATGTGAGTGTGTGTATATATGTGTACATATATACATTGACAAAGGGCACAGGATCGGGTGAATAGGAAGGGATGATATTTAAAAGGTGAAATTGACAGATGGAAGAGAAATATAATGAGAGGAAATGGGGAGAGACAGAATGGGGTAAATTATTTCATATAGAAGAAGCAAGGCATAACTGTTACAATGGAGGGGAAGAACAGGAAGGCAAAAGAGAATGGGTCAACCTTACTCATTGAATTTGGCTTAAGGAGGGAATGACATACACGCTAAATTGGCTATCTTGCCCTACAGGAGAATAAGAGGGGAAGGGGATGACAGGGAGGATGATGAAGGGGGGGGGCAAGTTGGGGAGGAGGGCAGTTAGAAGCACACACTTTTGTAAAGGGACAGGGCCAAAGTAGAGAATAGAACAAGTTGAGGGCAGGATAGGGGAAGGTTTTATGAATGGAGTTCAGTTGGAATCCTGTTGAATTTTAAGGAACTGATCTGACAGGTGCTGTAAGCTGCTGGAAATATATATTCTCTCACTGGATCCCCCAAACAACCCTAGTATATATTGTTTTCATCCCATTTTGTTATAATAAAACTAAAGTTCAGAATTGCCATCACTTTCCCAGAGTCATACAGCTAGTAATAAAATAAAAGAATATAAGTCATGTTTATATGTTACTTTATGTTTGAAAGCAAGTTGTCAGGATTAGAATTCAAGCCTACTTTAAATTATAAGAACCAAGTTTATTCTACTGCACCATTCTATCTTTAAGTAAGGTAAACTTTTTTTTTTATTTTAAGACTGGATCTTCCTATGGCTCCCAGGTTGGAAGGACAGGGCTTACTCACTAGCCTGATCTAATCACCACTGTCAACATCAAAACTTTGGTCTAGTCCGTTTTATATCTGGGTCATTTCACTCCCTCCCTAGGCAACTTGGTAGCCCCCTGCTCCCAAGGACTCAACATCAGCAAGGCCAGTCTGATCTCAGTGCAGCTTAGAACTTCTAAGCTCAAGAGATCCTTCACGTTCAGCCTCCCTGGTAGCAACATCTATGATGTTGGCCACCACGTCCAGCACCGAGGTGTCTTAGCAGTGCTTAGCACAGTGTATGGCACGTATCAGGTGCTTATCACATGTTTGTTAATTGATTGGCTAAAGGTATACTTTCCCCAGATTCTATTGCCTGTTGATGCAGCATAGAAATGGTGGGTTCAAAATACTCCTCCCAAATTTGGTCCCTGTAGAGGTCTTCCAGGGGACAACAGGAAGAATGAGGTACTTTAGTGTTTCAAATATTGTGTCTTTAGTGTTTAGGAAAAAAGAACATGGATGGTTACATTTTGGGATTTTGAGGAGAGGGAAGTAATATTTAAAACCTTATTTTAAGAAGTGCTCCTTTTGTGTAACAGAGAACTCATCAAAACTGCCTTCTAGTTCAATTTATTACTGAGATGTTCCTTTTTGGGTGATTACAGGAGATAAAATCTGCTATTCAAGACTGCATTGCTTTACAGATGATGTGCCCTGGGATGGCATTATACAAAGACCCCCTCAGAGCACTTCCCTGGTCTCTAGAACAAATCAACACCTGTTTTCTTCTGTAACTTCTCTAACAACTATCAAGTAAGTCCTGCTATTGCTTTAAAATGTATAACTCATGCATATTATTTAGAGGAAATAATAGACTACATAGATGTTCTAGTTCCTCGAAGGTAGTTGGAGTCTTTGGATACTTTAAAAAAAATAAAATCAATTTTTACTTTACTGTGAATTTTCCCAGGAGTCACTCTTTGTCTACTGTCAAGTAAAGTCATGTCAGCAAGCCTTTATTAGGAACCTACTACGTGACAGGACCTGTGTGTCAAGGATACGAAGAGAAGGAAAAACCAGTCTGTGCTCTTGAAGATTTCAGGGTCTAATGGGGAAAACCATATGTAAACTATGTAAAGTTTACATGTGCAAACATATGTAAACCATATGTAAAGCTGTGCAAACAAGTTGAAGTTCTATATTCCATATTTAAAACATCAATAATTGTCTTAAATATAATAGGTAATGATCCACTCCTCCTTCTAGGCTATATTTGTAGATATTCAAAGAGCATGTTTCACACTGTATTTCTTAAGTGATGGCAGAGTGCTGTATTTACCAGTTTCCCAAAGTATTTTCCAATTAGACCGTGATTTACAATAGTGTAAGTATAGCTATTAAAAAGACCGCTTTCTCAGAAGCTTTTCCCTTCATGTTCAAAGAATCAAATTTCAGAAAATAGAGAGGTTGATATACATTTTTCCTTCTTAACACAGGAAATCCTTCCCTACAATTTGTCAGCTGTCAAAAGCTCTAATTTCAATAAAAACAGAACTTGATTTATTGTTCATGGCTTCATAGACAAAGGTGAAGAAGGCTGACTGACAAACATATGCACAGTAGGAGAACAGCAGTAGTAAACACTACCCTCTCATTCTCTTATACTAATATTTAGAGGGTTCCTTGCTCACAACAACACTGAGGATAATAGTACAAGTTTTATTATCCTTATTTTGTATGTGTGAGAACTAGGCAGTCAAATATTATCACCTATGCTCACATTGTGGGGGAAAAGAAAGCAGTAAAGTATAGTGTAAAAAGCATTGGATTTAGAATCAATGGAGCTGGTTTCAAATTCTGCCTCTGACGCTTCCTACTTGTGACCCTATGATTAGCTTGTGAGGGGAGTGACAAACAAGATCTTTTGACTCCTAACCAACAGTCTTTCTATCTTAGCATTTTGCCCCTGATTATACTCTTATGCTTCCAATGAAGATACTGTCTTAGTCTTTTTCTCATTAGTCTTGGATTCCCAAATGAAACATTTAACTTGGCACAGGACAAAAATATTACATCAGCATTGACTTCTGCTCTGATTTTCTGAATTCTCACTGAAAGCAAAAGATGTACACCTCCTCTATCTGCTTCATCTTTCCTTTTGATTTCAATGTCTGAAATCTAGAAATAATTGTTTACCTCTAATCATGAAAACTTATTTTTAAAAAGATTTGAGAGATTTCACCTTATAACCAAATATAATCAGGTTCCAGTAGTCAAAACAGTATTCTGGCCACATGCATTAATTCACTCAGTCATTCAGAAGGTGTACAGTGATGGCCTACTCTGTGCTGAGAAGATCATTGACTTCTCCAGGACTCCCAAACCAAATCAGTTACAGGCTCTACCCATTTCCCAAGGTTTAGCTTAAAGGCTAATCCATTCATTTAATTCATTCCCATGGATTATTCATTAGCTTTTTATTATTTACCCAATATGTACAGGGGCACCATGATGGCTCCTGTTCATTTGCTATAATTTAATTCATTAAAGGGCAATTCATAATGACCATGGAGATGATGTCAATGGCCTTGTTGCAATTTACTTATTTCACACTTTAGCACATGATGAAATACACTAGTTTTCTAGAGTTAATGAAAATTGGAGAGAGAAAATCTAGATCACAATGAAGGAAAACCATTATAAAATCATTTTACCTACAACTGAGGACACATCTTACAAAAGAACGTTTGCTAACACCCTCAGTCTGTTCTAATATCATAGACACAAAACTTCCTATAACATGGTAGGAATTATACATGGAAAGAGCACTGATTTGGGAGTCTAATCCTGATTTTAGCATTTGTTAGCTGAGAGCCCTTTTCTAAATCATCTGTGAGTTCTAGGTCTCAGTTTCTTCACTTAAATGAGAGGGAGCATGGAGAATAAGCACTGGATTTGTAGCCAGAATTTTGGGGTTCAAATTCCAACTCTGCTATTTACCAATAGTATGCTTTTGAGGCATTTTTGCTCCTTTGGAACTTTGTTTTCTCATGAACAAAATCAAGGGATTTAGGTAGATGACCAAATATGTGTCCTGATTCTATTCCAAGGTGTTTGAGTCAGTGGTGGGGAATGTTTCCTCAAGGCTACATGTGGCCCTCTAAGTCCTCAAGTGCAACCCTTTGACTGAATCCAAACATGTGGTCACTTGAGGACCTAAAGGGCCAAATGTGGCATTGAGGAAGCAGGTTATTGACTACTAGACTAGATGACCTAAGTTTGAGGGAGCTGGGTGGTGCAATGGAAAGTGCTTTGATGCTAGTTTCAATATGATCTGAATGCAACTTCTATCTTAGATAGATACTAGATGAGTGACTCTACACAAGTCACCTAACTTCTCTTAGCCTTGGTTTCTTCATCTATACTATGAGGATGTGGTAAAGAAATAAAGAGGTTAATATATGGAAAGTGCTTTGTGAACTCTAACATGCTATATAAATTCAAGCTAGTATTATTCATCTGTTTCTTTTCAGCCCTAATATTCCTTGTGTAGTACTCTAATGCCTATAATTCTCACTTCTCCTCACATTCTCAAGGAGCAGATGCTCTTTGATTGAAGAAGCAAGACTATGAATGAGAAAGATCTTAAGTTCCTGTGTTCTAAACTTCTGAAGTCAGGCTTAGGACGGTTGAAAGGCTGCTAAAAGATTGTCTAGCCTCCTCAGAGCTTCTTATCCAGTTGTGCTCTGGCTTGTTGTTTAAGAGAGCAGGTCCTTATCTGCTGGTGGAACATGGTTCTCAGGAGCCAAGAAATCTTTCTTTGTCTCCTCCTCAATACCTCCCTCTTCAAGCATTCAGCAAACTTCATTTCAATTCAACAAGCATTTACATTAAATGCCTGGGTTCCCAGAAAGCTTAACTTTCTCTGAAGAAGCTGTAATGGTAATGGGATTTGAAGATCTTCCATGTCCCGTGAACTTACTGACATAGCAAGAAGAGGTGGGGCAGGAAGGAGCCAGAGGTGCATGGGGGCCAGGCTGGAGCCAGCAGGGTGACTGGAAGCGGCCTTAGCAGCACAAACTTCTTCTGAGAGCCAGCCAGAATTTCTGCTGAGGACTGCCAGGGATGTGAACTCTGTATGTGTGTTTGTGTGTGTGGAAGTGGGGCGTGGAATTGCTGGGAGCAAACTATGTGGAGGCTGAGCAGTTATCATGAGTGAGGAGAGGAGGATCGTTGCCTGAGATAGCCTGTTTTGTTTTGAAGGCTTGAGAATGTGGGTGTTTACTGCATTAACTATGTATGCCAACTCTGTGGCTACTGTAATGGCTTTGACTTTCTGGTTTTGAGACTTAGCTTTCTGGTATTTGAATAAATGTTCTATGTCCCCCATGTAGAGAGCCTGTTACATTTTGTGATTACTAATTATGCCAGCATATTTATAGTCATTGTGGGTATTGTAAATATTGCATTGTTACAGAAGCCAAGACGGGAGGGTAGAAGTCACCAGCAGAGCCATAACTAGACTGATGCTTCCATGGCAAATTTATTTGGATGGGTGAGGTCTATGGTGGCAGAGAAAAACCATTACTTCCCAAATAGTCCTATCACTTCTTCATGCTAGGTTTGGGACTGGGGGGAGAGAGGAAACTGGTCTCCAGGAAAATAGACTATAGCTACAGGGCTGTAGCCAAAGGTGCTTGTATCCCATATTCCCCTTCACCTCTCATATGGAATATTAGCTGCCTGGAGCAAAGGTCCATTTGCCCCATGCTAGTTATGGTTCTATAGGTAAGTAGGGTCAAAGGTTTGAACTACATAGCTATAGGATATGTTTTTTTCATATGAAATACCTTTTCAATGATGCAGCTGTAAAGATAATTGTACTTGTTTGTCCCAAAATCCCTTTAGTTTTATTGAAAACAGGATATTTTAAAACAAACAAACTTTTTCACTTACCAATTATGCTCATCTCTAAAGGGACGACTAGGGGAAATCTCTGTACATAGAATCCCTGTTATTGCTTAATAATAGCAACACATTATATATCATATTTCTTCTAGTATCTGTCCCATGATGTGCATTTCTCCACTTGCTGCAATGGAATCCCTCATTAGGGTCCTTGCTGAACTTCAGACACCAGTTTTCAGTAAAGTCAAATTAATGGTTGGGAATGTTAAAGGTCAAAGAGTAGTAATTCCACATTATACCATCCTTAAAATGCTTATTATTATGAATAGATATATTTCTTCATGGCTTTTAAGATCTTGAACAAACCATACAGAGAAAATATAGTTCATTATACATATACATATGTCTATATAGGAGAGTATATATGCATATGAATACATATCTGAGTATGTGTGTATATGAGTTCATAGAGGGCACAGGATCAATTGAATGGGAAGGGATGATACTTTAAAAGGTGAAATTCTGAGGT
>CM053598.1:77575665-77593390 GCA_028646575.1 Pseudocheirus occidentalis
ACATTGTACAATAGTCTGGTTGTGTAGGTGTTATAGCCAATGGAGTGAACAATGAGAAAAGAGAAACAAAAGCCGAACATCGAAAAGAATGATAGCATGCATTGCTTCAGTCTCCCTTTAAACTCTGATCTTTCTGGATCTTTCTCTGAATGTAGACATCTCCTTCCATCCTGAGACTTGCATAGTTGTCTTTTAACTGTGTGATGCTCAGAAGCGTCCAGTTTTTCAAAATCGGTCGTTACACATAAAGACGGTGATTCTGTCGTGGGCTTGGGCAGGGGAGGAGCTACTTCAGTTAATGATGTAATGTTAATAGGTTGTCATTTGAAAGTATGACTGTGCTGGCCATGGTCTGTAATCCTTGTATTTGACCTCAAAACTTCTAAATTTTTGCTTTAAATCCTTCAGAGCTTCAGGAGAAGTATGCTTGGATATGCTGAATAATTGAAAATCTGGAGAAAAGAGTATGTGTGTGTGGGTTTGACATGACACAATTTTAAGTTTAATTTACACAACGTTGACATTCTTTCCATCTCTCTCTCACAGACAGACACACACACACACACACACACCCCATTTGTAGCATTTGTCATTTCTCAGCTGTTAAACGCTCACACTGAAATTTTACTAATCAGCTTTCTTGAAGCTTGGTACAAGTTGGTTTGTGCTCAGCACTGGTTATAGGGAAGGAAAGGCTAGTTTTCATTGTATAAGTAGAACTGTTATACCCGGGCATCTGAAACAATCCTTATGGTAACAGGGCAGTGTCTCAGAACGATTGTTATATTTAAAAATGTAGGCTGTATCTGATCAGTTTTATCATCACGGACTCATTTCCTAAGAGAAAACTGATCTTCTTCCATTGGGGAAGGTACGAAGCAAGGCCATGACACACAAGGTATCTGGGGAAGGGAAACCGAGAAGTAGCACGTTGTCCCCTCTCCCCATAAAGCATTCTAGACACACAAATTCGTGCCCCCATCAGTCAGGAAAACTTCCCAGGAAGGTTGTTGTTGTTGTCATTAACATTTATTATTACTATTCTAGAAGAGGTCGCAATTTCTTTTATGAGTCTAAAAGACTCATCTAGGTCTGACCACACAAAGAGCAACAAAGCTGTGGCCAGTCTAATCATCTACCAACAACCAGTAACTGTACTTTATATTAAATAACAATTTAAATGCCACAAGTTGTTGTTGTCATTGAGTCATTTCAGTTGTGTTGGACTCTCCATGACTTCATTTGGGATTTTCTTGGCAAAGATACTATAGAGGTTTGCCGTTTCCTTTTCCAGATCATTTTACAGATAAAGAACAGAGGCAAACAGGGTCAAGTGACTTATCCAGGGTCACACAGCTTATAAGTGTCTGAGGCCAGATTTTGAGCTCAGATCTTCCTTTCTCCAGGGGCAGTACTCTGTACTATGCCACCTAGCTGCTCATATGCTACAAATATATTGGTATAATTGCTTATAAATAGGATCATAGGTTTCAAGGTGAAAGGGACCGCTGAGGTCATCTAGTTCAACCCCTTCATTTTACTAATGAGGAAAATGAGACCCAGAGTGACTTTCACAACTATTTCACCCATTGCCTATTATAGGCCTAGATCTTCTCTGATTACAGCACTAAAACTTAGTAAGCAATTTGCTAGAATGAATGAACAAGGTCTAATATCTACTGTATCTGACATGTTATGAAGGAGAGAGAGATTTAAGGGGAAACCTTCATGAATTTAGGCAATTTTACTGCTTTGGGCATGAATCATCAAAACGGCACTACTACCTTCTCTTTCCCACCTAGTCCCCAATTTCTCTATAGTTCTCTAGACTAAATAGTCAATGAACTTGGTTCCCACATGGCCACATAGTACAGTGCTTTGGGTCTGGAGTCAGGAAGACATGCATTCAAATCTGAACTCAAACACTTACTAGCTTTGTGACCCTGGGCAAGTCACTTAACCTCTCTTTGCCTCAGTTTCCTTATCTGTAAACTCCCCCAGTTATTGTGAGGATCAGATGAGATAATTGTAAAGTGCTTAACACAGCGTCCAGCACATGGCAGGTATCGTATAAGTGTTGTATACTATATAATTATCATTATTATTATTTATATGACCATACATTTCAGGAAAGGGGAAGAAAGGGATAGGGAAAAAAAAAGAAAACTCCAAATTCTTGCCCCTTCTCTTCTAAGGATAGCCACCTACCCAAATCAAGGGAGACCATGGATCCTAACTTGGCAATCAACCTCTCTGACATCATCAGTAGTATCAGATAACCCTGGATAGCAGAATAAACCTCACCTCACTATTTAGTTTAGCTGTCATATAACCTTTGGTTTCAGAAGGTCCTTGGGACTTTTGGCAGTCTCCCAGTATAAGGTGTAAAGGAAGAGAAGGCCAACACCTGTGAGAATAGTCATTAATCTATCACATAAAGGCTTATCCTAATCTATTATAAAACTTATTTTCCAGAAATGGCCAAAGCCAATAATGTTAGGAGAAAGGCATCACATAAAATAGGAATCATATGTTCTTCCCTCCAAAACAAACAAAAATAGTTTGTCTATATTTCATAGAATCTATGAGTTGGACGGGACCTCAGATATCATTCCATCCAACCTCTGCATAAAGTAGGAACATTCCTGACCAGGGGTCATCAGCCTCTGTTCAATGATCTCAAGGTATGAGGCACTCACTGCCTCCCCAGGCAGTCCATTCCTTCAGTTCTGAGGAAGTTTTTGTCTTTCACTAAGTTGTAATTTGTCCCCTGTGCTTTAGTCCCTCATGCCTGGAAATTCTCTCCCTCCTCACCTCTGCCCCCTGGGCTTCCTGGACTCTTTTAAGACTCAGCCCAAATCTTCCCCTTTGTAGAAGGTCTTTCCTACACCATCCCTCCCCAGTGCTCTTTGCCCTATCTTATCCCCAATGTCTTCCACCAAGAGGTAATCTTCCATTTTTACTCTACATACAGTGTCTACTATGGTCATGAGCATGTTGTCTCCCTCTTTAGAATGTGAGTTTCATGAGGGGAGGAACCTATATCTTTGCCTTTCTTTTTAATCCCATTACTTAGCACCATACTTGGCATATGACCAGCCAGTCAATAAAGCACTTATTATGTGCCAGGCACTGGGGATAAAACCAAATGTGATGAAGCAAAATATAGTTCCTCAAGGAGCTCACAGTCTAACGGGGACACAAATAAGCAAACAAATACATACAAACAAGCTACATGCAGAATAAACAGAAAACACTTAAAAGAGGGCAGGCACTGGAATAAAGAGGGGTGAATGTTTGTTGACCAACCAACCCTTCTTCCCCACGATAATCCTTCAGATATTTGAAGATCGCAATCGTGTTCCCTCTTAGCCTTTTCTTTTCAGTTCTTTTCTTTCCCTTCCACCATTACTTGTTTGCCATAGGTTTGAGCACTACTCACTTTCCCTCCACCTCAGTTCCCTTCATTTGGAAACCATATCAGTGTACTTCCTAAAAGGATGTGCCCAGAACCGAACCAAGTACTTCTCACGTGGTCTGTCTATGTCAGTCACTCTAGCATCACCTCATTCACCACAAGTACTAATGCTACAGAACTTGGACTGTTCTCAGAAATTCTACCACAACCCCCATGTTTATCAAATCAACTGATTGGTCCAATTTCTGAAGTACAAAGTAAACCCCATGAAATTACCCTGAAATCCATATCAACATATCTTGAACACATGTGGGAAGCCCATCACTACCACGCTTTGGCTGAAAGATCCTTTCAGGACAATTGATGATACCTCTGTAAAGAGAAGGAAGTAGATGTAAAAATAATACTCAATTAAACAAAATAGTGATATGTCAAAGCTTTACCAGCTTCTTCTGGAACAATTCTATTATCATTGTTCCCTCCTGACCCCCCAAAATAATAAAAGACCAAAATTATTCTCACAGAGAGGCAGAATTTTTTTCCAATAGCATAAAGGAGAAATATACTATATTTAAATTTGAAATTGGCTTCTATATTTGTATATTTTCTACACCTGTGATGCCTCTACTATTCCTCCCCACCCCCAATATTCAAATGCCACATCTTTCATGAAACATTCCCTGATTACTTTTGTTGGGTGTTATACTTCCTTTATCTGATCTCATATCATTTCATTTCCTCTTTTAAACTTCCAATAATATTCTAATTTGTATCATATTTATATCCTCATATCTTTTCTCCCGTCCATCTCCCACTAGATTTTAAGGTTCTTGAAACAGAGGACATATTTCATTACTTCTTATCTCTTTCTCCTGTTCCATCTCTGTGCCTATCACCACAGTGCTTATGAGGTACATATTAGATCCATAATGTTTCTTGAGCAAATGAATAAATTAAATATAAATGATAAGACATACATTGATATTAGCGAGGCAATTCTAAAGGAAAAATATTTTATCAATAGACAAGCTATACATAGATGAGAGAGACAGAAACAGAGACAGAGAAGCAGAAATAATATACAGAAAAGAGAGGTCCCTCCCGGTCAGGGGACCAACAAGATGGAGGACTTGGCCTTTTCTGCCATTCTCACAACCTCTCTAGTCTCTCCAGAGTAAGAATTGTAGGTAAGAGATAAAGTAATTCCCACTGTCTCCATGCTCGAGGACGCCAAGGACCCAAATGATGAACTAACAATAGGGAAGCATAAAAATTGCCAAGTCCTAAGGAGTTGCCTTAGCATGGTCTCCCCCATTGCCCACCATGATGTCAGGAAGTGGGACCGCACAAGATGACCCAAGGGCTTAAAACAGAACTATCCCCACAGTGCCCCTCCCAGGGTAGGGGAAATTCAAATAATAAAAGTGTTCTCAGGCTGGTCTAGGGGCAGGCCAAGCACTCTGTGCCCCAACAGATCTCAACCAGTGGGCACCCAGCTCAAACAGCTGAGGAACATTAGGAATTGGGATAGGACATCCGTGAATGGTTTGGAGGCACTCTGCTCAGCCAGACTGTAAGAGCCTAGCATTGGCCAGCTCAGTCCTAACAGGAGTCATTTGAGGCAGAGACCCAAACTGGTGAACTATGAATTAATTGCCAAGAGTAGGGAAGAGACTGAGATCCTTTGAAATTCAACCCAGAGGACCACTGCCACCAAAGCAGAGAGAGTCCAAGGTGATCAACAGAAGGAAACTGAGAGGAAAAAAGACTGAAATTACCTAAAACCTCAGTAAGAAGAAAAGTCCATGCATGAGCAGATATACCAACAGGGAAAACATTAACATCAGAAGGAAATTTGGCCTCCGTATCTGGTAAAAGAATTCAAATATCTATGAATAAACACTACAAAAATGAAGAAAATTATTCAACCCCTGAGGAAGAAGAGGACCCTGTGGACTTCAGAGAAAGCATGGAACCATGTATGTCACACTGTTCTTGAACTGATTAAAAGAGAAAAAAATACATGACCTTCAGAAGATATAATTGGCAGAATAGAAAAATGCAAACCCCTGGTGTCTGGTTTCACCAAAGAAACAAAAGACAATAACTAATGGAGAATAGAAATACATCAAACTGAAGAACAACTGGAAGAAGAGAAACAGTGATAATATGCAGAAAGGGATGGAAGCAGTGCCCTTATTCCACAAAATGTCCCATTTTACAGGTTGCATATGAGCATTACCTGACTCACTAACACTCTAAACTAGAAGGTATCTAAGTCATTGTTAGTCTTGTGTCTCTAGTCTTACATCTCTGGCACGTTAATGGAGTTCTATATTTTCAACGTATTGAAACAACATAAGAAACTCATGCCTATAGATTTTCCTATTGATAGCCTCTCTACCTTTAAAATGTTGACCAGGATCAATTTTGTCCTAGGTAGGGTAAGATAGTGAGCCCATCCTTCCTCTCCCACTTTTAAGCAGCTCCCTCACATTCTGGCTAATGCCAATATTAAGAGTTTTTAGAATGTGAGCTTTCTAACTTAAAGTCTTTGTTTTTGGACTAAATGAAATCTTTCCAGGGAATGGTCAAATCCTAAACTGTCAATCATTTTCCCTTTAGGGTATGAAAAAATCCTGGCTTCTTTCTTAACAGTAAGTTTTGAAAGATGGAAGATAGAAATGTAAGAATGAATGAGTGAAAAAATTTACTGTGTGCAAACCTGTTCTAAATACTGGGTATATAAATAGAAAAGCAAGGCAGTAGCAACTCACAAGGAGTACACCTTCTAATTAGGGGAGACAACACATATAATCAGGTTTCAGCTGCAGGTCTGATGGAAAGATGTCATTGTTGCTGCAGCTGAGCAGATGGTAAAGCATTTTTTTTAAAAAAATGATTTGTTTATTACTTTTAGTTTACAAGATTCAGTTCCACAATCCCTTGAGTTTCAAATTTTCTCCCCTCCCATTTCCCTCCCCCTATGGTGGCATGCAATCAAGTATAGGATCTTCTTTAGTGAGATTTCCACAAATAAACCCTATTTCTGATGTTCAACCATTTGGCAATGCCAAGAACTTTAGTGTCAAGAACTTTCTGGGTCTTTAGTAGTTGTGGCTGATGAAGAAGGGAGAGCTGCATTGCCAGCAGAGGAAGTTGTCAGATTATATATCTTCAGTGATGACTTCCTTGGGCTTCAGACTTAAGGGACCGGACAAAAACAGGACTGGTTAGATCAATGCATTGCTGAGAACTGCTAAGTCTATCAAAACTGGTCATTGCAAAATGTTTCTGTTACTGTGTACAATATTCTTATCATTCTGCTCACTTCATTCAGTATCAGTTCATATAAGTATTTCCAGGTTTTTTGAAGTCTGCCTGCACATCATTTCTTATGGAACAATAGTATTCCATTACGTTCATATATCACAATTTCTTCAGCCATTGCCCAATTGATGGGCATCCCCACAATTCCCAATTCTTTAACACCACAAAAAGAGCTGCTACAAACATTTTTTGTATGTATGGGTCCTTTCCTCATTTTTATGATCTCTTTGGAATACAGATGAAGAAGTGGTATTGTTAAATCAAAGGTTATGCATAGTTTTATAGTGTTTTGGATATAATTCCAAATTGCTCTCCAAAATGGTTGGATCAGTTCATAACCCCACCACCACTGCATTAGTGTTCCAATTTTCCCACATTTTTCCAACATTTATCATTTTCCTATTTTGTCGTGTTAGCCAGTCTGATAGGTATTGTTTTAATTTGAATTTCTCTAGTCAATAGTGATTTAGAGCATTTTCTTGTATGACTATAGATAACTTTAATTTCTTCTTCTGAAAACTTCTTGTTAATTTTTTTGACCATTTATTGATTGGGAATGACTTGTATTCTTATACATTTAACTCAGTTCTCTATATATTTTAGAAATGAGGCCTTCCTCAGCAATACTAGCTGTAAAAATATGTTCCCCAGCTTTCTGCTTCCCTTCTAATCTTGGTCATATTGATTTTGTGCAAAAACTTAAATTATCCATTTTTCATTTTGTAATGTTCTCTATTTCTTGTTTGGTCATAAATTATTCCCTTCTCCATAGATCTGACAGGTAAACTATTCCTTACTCTCCTACTCTGTTCATAATATCACCCTTTAGGTCTAAATCATGCATCCATTTTGACTTTATTTTGGGATATGGTGTAAAATGTTTGTCTATGCCTAGTTTCTGCCATACTATTGCCCAGTTTTCCCAGGAGTTTTTGTCACATAGTGAGTTCTTGTCCCAGAAGCTGGAGTCTTTGAGTTTATTAAATAGTAGATTACTATAGTCATTGACTACTGTGTCTTGTGTACCTCACCTATTCCACTGATCCACCATCCTACTTCTTAGCCACTACCAAGTAGTTTTGATGACTGCTGCTTTATAACACAATTTTTGATCTAGTAAGGCTAAATCACCTTCCCTAGAATTTCTTTTCATTAATTCCCTTGATATTCTGGAACTTTTGTTGTTTCAGATGAATTTTATATTTTTTTTTGTAGTTGCAGAAAATGATTTTTGGTAGTTTGATTGGTATAGCACCAAATAAGTAAATTACTTTATGCAGAATTGTCTTTTTTATTATATTAACTTTACCTATCCATAAGCAACTGATGTTTTTCAAATTATTTAGATCTGACTGTATTTGTGTGAAAATGTTTTATTATTGTGTTCATTTAGTTCCTAGAGTTGTCATGGCAGGTAGACTCCCAAATATTTTATATTGTCTACTCTTACTTTATTTGTAATTTCTCTTTCTATCTCTTGTTGGGCTAAAAAGGTGTCATTTCTTTGGTTTTTGGGGTCAGGATCTTGGAATATCTCCATCAGTGTCTGGGGAAGCAAGTGGAGGTTGTTCAGGAAGCCATTGAGAAACTAAGAGTATTGTGGGGAATACTAGCTAGGAAGGAAAAAGTCATGGTGGTGGTGATCTTAAATAATACAGAGGCATCACCTAACTCACAGTTAACAAAAGATATCCATGTGCTAGTTGGGAGATCTTCATGATCTTCATTTCTTTATTGTTTTAGTTTTCCTTGATTATAAAATAAGATTTTCTTATTACAAAAATGCTACAGTAATTTTTTGATATAGAAATGAACAGAATCATCATTGCTCACTGATGCCCCACCATGACTTAGGCAGTTTCTTTCTGTATGCCCATTTCCGGTTACATCTGTTATCTACTGTCGTGACGGCTTCAAAGGGCACTTATGAGGCAGAATGAGGATTCTGTGCCTCTGCCTCCACCTGCCCCGCTATCCAGCTCTTCATGGATGCCGGTGACACTATTAGCTCTCCTAATTCTAAAGCCTCAGTAACTCAAAGTCCATTCTGGCTCTTTCTGTTTTTTCTTTTTACCCATAGACCATTAGTCATCATGTTTGATGAGTTCTTCTTATGTAATAGTTCTTAGGTTTCCCTTCTTATTTTGTTTTTGCTCCTATTCTCCTACTCTAGGTCTGGATTATTACTGTGGCTTCCTGAGTGATTTTTTTTCTTCTAGTCTGTGTTCATCCTGCCCCATCCACTCACCCAAGGCCAGGTCAGTCTTATTATACAGCTCTCATGACTTCAGTCCTGCCCTTAAAAACCTACAGTGTTTTCCTATTGACTATTGGATCAAAGCTATACTCCTTGCAGGGAGGTTGAGCAATGTTAATGAGAAGCATAGTGGGTTTGACATCAGAGGACATGGCTTTGAAACCCTGTCTATTTGTGTTACCTGGGGCAAGTCACATAACAAAAATGATAACAATAGTTTTGTTGTTGAGTTGTTTCAGTCACGTCTGACTCTCCATGTCCCTGTTTGGGGTTTTCTTGACAGATATACTGGAGTGGTTTGCCAGTTTCTTCTCTGACCCATTTTACAGGTAAAGAAATTGAGGCAAATGGAGGTAAGTGACATGCCCAGGGTCACCTAGCTAGTACGTATCTAAGGTCAAATTTGAACTCAGGAAGATGACTTCTTTCTGACTCCAGTGGTCCTGGTACTCTGTCCACTGTGCTACCTGATAACCATAATAATAGCTCTTCAAGATTTAAAACCATAATATTAGCTAGCATTTAATATCTCTTTAAGATCTGAAAAATACATTACACATATTAACCCATTTGATTCTCACAACAGTCCTGGGGGATAGGTGCTATTATTCTTTCCATTTTACAGATGAGGAACCTGAGGAACAGGAAGTTTATACGGCTTGCCCAGGGTCATACAGCTTAAGTGTCAGAGGCAAGATCTGAACTCAGATTTTTCCTGATGTCAGGTCCTATACTATTTCCATTTAATTTTCAGAAAACCTCCCTGGTCCTCAGTTTTCTCAGCTGCAAAATAAAATGTTTGGGGTATACGATATCTTAGGGCCTTTCTACCTCTAAATCTATGGTCCCTTTATTCTCATACTTACATAACATGGTGCCTAGTGCCCCTCTTCTCCCTAACTCACTGCTTAACACATTGGGGCAGCTGGGTGGTGCAGTAGATAGAGTGCCCACCCTAGAGTCAGACTCAAATTCTTGAGTTCAAATCTGGCTTCAGACACTTACTAGCAATGTGACCCTGGGCAAGTCACTTAGCCCTGTTTGCCTCAGTTTCCTCCTCTGTAAAATGAGCTGGAGAAGGAAATGACAAAATACTCCAATTGTGGTTGTTTGTCCTTCCTTCTCGAAGAGGACCATGACATCAGGGAGATGATAAAGTGACTTGCAATTGACTTTGATTTGAGTGAGGGAGGGCTGTGAAAAGTCACCAGCCTCACTTTTTCCTCCAGAGCCATCTGGGTCCAGTGGCCAGATATGGATCAGAATGAGTGTAGATGGCCCAGGATGCAATAGGAGACCCTGGCCTGGTCTTTTCAGGTTCTCACTTTGACTGATGCAACACCCATTCAGTGAACAGGCCTCTTTAAGAAGAAGGTCTAGAGATGGGTACCTTTAATTAAAAAAAAACAATCAAGTCGGGAGGGGAAGAACCTCAGGTTGGGGCCAAAAGAGAACAATTACTATTTACATTCACTCTGAGCCAGGAGGGCCCAAAACACGATGATTAAATGGTGCTTGGGCAGGGACCTATTGTTGTCTCATCCAGGAGATCCAGAGTGAATTGGGTTTAAAGCTTGGTCTTTGAGAAAGAAGTTTAGTCAGCGAACCCCAAGTTTACAAGATATCTATGCCAAGAAATCACCAAACAGACCACAAAGAGTCAGGCACAACTGAAATGACTTAACAGCACAAACAAGTCCTTAACACGGACCTTCTGCTTCAATTAGGTTGACTTGCCTTCTAGTCTCACTCCGTACAATACTCATTTACTCATTGCTCTTCGGTTCCTGTGCTCCCGCTGCTTCCTGGAAGAGCTTCCACATCACTTTGTTCCCTGCATACTCTTCAAGGAAGCACGAGGTTCCCCCCACCCCCATGAAGTCTTCCCTGACTCTCTGGTCCATTACAATTTCTCTAAAATTCAGTCATGCAAAGTCTAGTACCAAATGTTATATTTTGTTAGATTTTCTGAGTATGCGGTGGATTCTTAATTAGACTTGGAGTTTCTTCTGTGTTGGGATACTCGCAGTGCTTAGCACGTTGTGGAGCCCTCACGAGCCAACAAATGTCTTAGTTTTACTGGGTGCAAAATCCCACCTTTTCTTGTTGATGTCACATTGCTATCACATCCTTTGACTCACGACTGATTCTATTTAGTGGTGTTGTTTCATAGATACATTGCTTTGGTCATAACAATCTCATACACATTGTGTAAAAATCACTTAACATTCAACCTCACTGTGGCGCCTAGGTGGTGCAGCCAATAGAGCACCGGCCCTGGAGTCAGGAGGACCTGAGTTCAAATCGGGCCTCAGACACTTAACACTTTCTAGCTGTGTGACCTTGAGCAAGTCACTTACCACCAACTGCCCTACTTTCCCCCCTCCACAAAGCAAAAAAAAAAATTCAACCTCACTAATAATCAGAGATGTGCACATTAAAACAACTTTGATGTACCCTACTTCATAGCCATAAAACTGGTCAAAAATAAATCCAACAAAATTCAATTCTGTGGGTGTTGTGGATAGGTATAGTCACACATTAAGGCAATTTCAAATTAGGGGATCATTTTGGAGAATTGTCCATTAGTCTATATCAGGTACTATAAAAGTAATCATGCTTTTCGACCCAGTTAACTTCATTACTGGTAATACAACCTAAGAGTGCCATAAAGAAAAAAAAAGCCGTCAGTTTGAAGAATGTATAAATAAATTTTGTGATTGCAAGGAACTGAAACTTACCTAAATGTACAATTGGCTAATAGTTAAGTGAACTATAATATAGCAAAGTAATGAATAACATAGGGCTATTGAAATAATACATATAAGGAATTAAAGCAACATTTGGGATGATTTACATGAAATAAAGAGAAGAAAGCAGAACTGAAGAACAAGTCACCTAAACCTCTGTTTGCCTCAGTTTTCTCCTCTGTAAAATGGGCATAATGATAGCAACTCCCTCCCAGGGTTGCTGAGAGTATCAAATGAGATAATAACAAAGTAGGAAATATTTAAATGTTAGCTATTACTGCTGCTGTTCCTCCTGCTGTTCCACTACTACTACTACTACTACTACTACTACTACTACTACTACTACTACTACTACTACTACTACTACCACTACTACTACTACCACCACCACCATCACTACTATTACTACTACTATTGCTACTATTACTACTACTGCTACTACTACTACTGCTGCTGCTGTTGCTACTACTACTGCTACTACTACTACTGATACTACTACCACTACTACTGCTACTGCTACTATTCACTCTATAGCTAAATGAAAGGAAAAGTATATAGACATATACAGATACGAAGATGATAGAAGGGAATGCAGAGAGAAGAGCTAATGTGATGTTAAGGATATTCTTCTTTTTTTTGGACTAGACCTTTGATTTCATTGGAATGGGAAACTAACTACTAAAGGGGATTTTTTTCTGCCAATATATCTTGGTACCTCTTTTGAAACTTATAGTGTTAAGAAGCCCATGTCCATATTGTCCATAGAATATAACTTTAGAGTATAAATTGTTTAAATGTATGTTTATTTGAATTGTTTAAAGTTAAATAGATGTATATATACAAAATTATACTCAAATTTTATATGCTACTATTTATTATATGTATACCTAAATAAAACATAATAAATTATATAATTTATATTATAAAATGTACTATGTATAATATACAAGTTTCTTAAGCATTTGTATATTATATTTAACAGATATGCATATTATATAATATATATGTAATCATATATAATATACATATATAATTTTTGGTATGGACTTGTTATTTCATTGGTATATGTGACTCTTTGTGAGGGAATGCCCTCAATCATTAAGTCAATAGGTATTTATTTAGGGTTAAGGATACAAATATTAAAAAAATAAACTAATAATTGCTTTTTAAAAAAAATTTGGAGGGGGGAAGACAAAATAATTAGAGTTAAGTGACTTGCCCAGGGTTACACAGCTAGTAGGGTCAAATGTCTAAGGCCAGATCTGAACTCAGGTCCTTCGGACTCCAGCGCTGGTGCTCTATTCACTGTGCCACCTAACTGTCCCTGATAATTACTTTTAAGAAGCTTGTAGATAATGCATATTAGCAATTGCTCTGCAGCTTACAGTCTTAGATAGTGGCCCTGGTCAGTAAGAGATTAAGTGACTTTCTTAAGGTCACACAGATGCCTTATATTGAGGCAGGACATGAGTCGAGTTCTTCTTGCCTTGAAGGCTTTCTTCCTATTTTCTATGTTCCCTGCCTTTACTCAACATAACAGTACAAATCCTTTATGTTTATACGCTGATAATTTAAAGCCTTTCCCCTTTGTTATCTCATTTGAATTTGACAACAATCTGGTGAGGTTGCTTGGGCGAAGTTTCCTATCCCCGTTTGGCAGATGAAGAAACAGGCTCAGAATGATTAAGCCTAAGGTTACACATCGAACAGGGTGACTAAGTACTCAAACCAGGGTGTTCATTGTTCCTCCCATTGCACTCAGCTGTCTCACTCTGACTACAGACATTGAAGTATATTCCAATAAATGCTTCAGATGTATTTTTGTGCAGCAGAACGTAGTCACAGCTACCATTTTATAGCACTTTTAAGATTTGCAAAGAACTTTATAAATAATATCTCATTTTTTCCACACAAAACCCCTGGGAAGTAGGTGCTGGGTATACTCATCTTTTAGGACTTTACATCTATGTGAATTCTCAGCAACCAGTGAATTTGGAAATGAGTATCGGGTACAAAGAATGTGTATATAAAATCCAGTAGGACAGGCATCCTAAATCTGGTTTTTTGAGAAAATGAACTATATCAGCTCATTGAGGTACATATAGACACCGCCTTAGAAATGTACATACGTTTTCATAAGGCAGTCACAAAATTTCATATCAAGAACAGGTTTGAAAGAGTCCTGTTAGATGTCCACTCTTCCCTCTGGAGTCAAGCAAGAGATCTGATTATCTGAGGTCAAGGCTGGGAAACATTGTTTTATAAAACAGATGAACATGAAAGTACAAAGTGGACATTTGAAAACATGATGATCTTTTACTATCAGAACTGGCCTTTCAGGCTTTTTTGGGTTTTTTTCCCCAGAGCAGTACTTCTG
The DNA here is from genome assembly GCA_028646575.1 of Pseudocheirus occidentalis. Classification (NCBI taxonomy): domain Eukaryota; kingdom Metazoa; phylum Chordata; class Mammalia; order Diprotodontia; family Pseudocheiridae; genus Pseudocheirus; species Pseudocheirus occidentalis. The sequence continues at coordinate 77,589,798 of CM053598.1, forward strand.
ATAAATGAAATATGTACGCACAAAGGGATGCAAGGACTTGAATTTTGGCACCCTGGCCCAATTCCAACTCAGGTAATTGCAATCTGTCTCCGTTCCTGCTCTTCAATTTCAGTAACATATGGCCACTCCATCATACTTCAAAACTCAGAAGATAATGGGTCTGTTCTATAATGCCTCATTTGAATGTTTATGATGCTTACTAATAGACTCTGTAGTTTTTTTATGACTGACTTCCTTCCTTCCTTGCTACTAGCTCTTCTCTCCCCCTCCCTACCTCACCCAGACCCCTACCTGCTTTAAAGTGTCTTTTAATTTCTTGTCATCCCACGTTTCTGCTGGCCTTGGACATAAATGGTTCTGAATACCAGATGTATGAGTTAGATAGTGTGCTGGCCTTGGCACAGTTGGAATGTATGCAAAATCTCTGCCTTTATACATCCCTTCCCTTATCCCTGCTGCTCCTCTTCCTCAAGTACCCAGTGCTGCCATATTCCCTTCCTAACAAAATCTATTCTCAAGAAAAGAGTTCTGAATTTCATCTCTGATGTTTAGTTTTCTGTACAATTAGGCAGTTGGATTATAGATAAGCTTCTCCTAGTTTTAGGTTTTATGATCAGAAACTCTCTCATAATAAAGTGTAAATGACTACCAATGGTGTAAAGTATTACTGTTCGGGGAGCTACTGTATATTAACAGACATCTAAATCGTAAGTCAGAGTAGTGAAGCTTCAGTGGTACAATTTCAGGCATTGGCAAACACGTAGGAGAGACACTTTCTTCCCTAGAGGATTCTTTCAATGAGATATTGGACTACACTGGCCCACTCCAACAATCAGACGTGACCCATATATACTACTTAGCAAGACTCAGGGTTTCTGCTCTTATGCTCAACTGAATTAACAGTTCCCTCCACTATTTCCCCAATATGATTTGCTTCTTTGGTCTGTCTGTGGTCCAGGTCTGAATCAATGGGGCCTGTACACTGGTTCAGCTTGAGTGATGGAGAGAAAAATGTTAATTTGGGCAGATTCTTAGCTAGGAATTGTTTCTTTTCCATCAGTCCCTTCTGTGGTATTCATGGGATTTTAGGATAGGAAAGGACCTTAGAAATGTAATCTAGTATTCACAATTTAAAAGAAAGGAATTGATATCTGTATCAGTAGATAAGTCATTTACCTTCACTAAGACTCAGTTTAATCATCTGTAAAATGAGGGAGTTGAATCACCTGGTCTGTGAGATTCCTTTCAGATTTAAATCATCACCATGATCCTTTAATTCCGGGGAGTCCTAGAGCATATAGGAAGATAGTGGTGGAGCCAGAACCAGGTCCTGTTGACTTCTAGGCCAATGATATTTCCTCTATTTCCTTGTCTTTACCTCCCTCCTCTTCTTTTGGAATACTTTCTGGAGAGAGCAGCCAGGACATTTCCATCCCAGACCCAATAAAATCAGTCTAGTTAACAGAGGCTACAAAGAGGAGTCATATTGTTCAACCCCAAGCTACTATTAGGGTTTAGTGGGGATTGAGGATGTGTAAGATACTTAGAGCAATGAGTCCAGCCCTGAAGGCTGTAGAGGACTGACCGAGATAGAGAAGAGGAAACTCCTGAAGATCCGAAGAGAAAGAGATACTCAAGCGCCAGGATGCCCAAAAGAAGGGAGGAAGGTTAAAGAAAACCTTTTCTTAACTTATGCTTGTATCTGGAGCTGGCCCTGTCTGTTGTTCTAAATGGAGCACTGAGACCACCCCATTGCTCCATGGCTGTTGAAAGACAATAGAACCACCACAGGGCAGGCACAGTTGTTAAAGAATCATAGCTTGTACACCATCCAATAGAGTACAGAAAGAGATGCACCAAACACAACTCTCTACAGGGGGGGCACACTTGGATTGTCCCTTCAATCAAGTCTATAGTATACAGAGGTAATGTTATGTTGGGTTTTATTTTGTTTATAATATTATTAAGAACTGGCTAGTCATGTAATTAGAATGAGAGACATACTATGCTAATACCTTTAAAGTATTAAGAGAAACACAGCAAAGTTTCTACTACACCAAGCAGGTAGAATCTCTAGGGTAGATTTAGGAAAAGACACATAGGAATTTCCCAGGATGAGAGGATATGGAAGGATTGCAATATGCACCAGTGGAGGGCATACATATATGGATGAGATCATGGAACCACTGAAATATTAAAATACATTATTATTGTTGTTAATGTTAGTGTTATTATTATTATATGGTAGAAATAGCACTGGCCTGAAAGTCAACAAAACTCATTTTTGTTCCAGCCCTGCTATCAGCTAGCCAATATTGGTGGTCTTGGGAAAGTTAGTTGACCTCTCTGGGTCTCAGTTCCTCCATTTGTAAAAAAGGGAGGATTGGACAAGATGGTCTCTAAAGACCTTTTCAAATATAGAAAAAATGACAATGATATCAAATACTTTGGGAAATGGTATTCGATTTAAAAGATCACTGATGAGAAACTTCATCATACATATAATTGGGGTGCTTGGATCAGCTTGTGAGAGTTAACTGTTAAATTTTAAGTGTGAGCTCAGACATAAGCTAATGCTTCATATCAAGGCTTGGTTTATTGTTTTGACTGTTTAGACAATGTGGTGATGAAGAAAATGGTAATAATGTAGATTAAACTTAAAAATGTATTGTGGATGATGTCGGCGTAAAGCAGCAAGGTCCCGCAGCTCCCACACCGCCACCCTAAACACCCAGAAAATACGAGCCCAGACAAAGTCTAGGAAAGTCTAGGACTCTCAGACTCACAAAAATACAGAGAACACAGCTCTCGCTGAAGGCAGCTCGGTAGCAGGGGCTCAGCGTGGCCGCCAGAGAGGAGGCTGGAACAGAAGCCGAGACCGCGGCCAGGCCTGGGGCGGTGGGAAGGAGCTGAACCGAGCCGGCAGCCAGCCTGCAGCGGTTCTACAGCCTCCAGCACCCCCACATCTGCCAAGGCGTGAGGAGCAGGACTGAGAGGCGCAGCTCGCACTGCAGAGGAGCAGAGAACAGCCAGCCCAAAACCGCATGGCCAGGTAAGGCCCCAGGGCAGCCACATGGAGCAGTGGAGCCTCCCAAGCCACAGGGAGAGTCTACTTCAAAGAAAATCTAAAGCACCGGCTTGAGGGGAGGTTCTGTCAGAGACGTTAGTGAAAGCTGAAACTTTGAAACTTAATTGCTCCCAGGGCAAGGAAGCAGTGGGGGAGGGGAACTACTGGAACCAGCAGCAGTGGCCCCCACCAGGCTCCTTCAGAGCCCCTGGCCTGCGGACTCTGCAGGGGGGCTGAATCCGTTGATCGGGGCTAAGTGCTCTTGTGTTGTTGTGGATCCAGATCGTGGTCTTGGGTGGTGGTCCTGGGGTGCACTTTCAGCAAGCCAAAGCTGGGGGGACTTGCAACACCCCCCTAATAGCTCCGGCAGTTGGGAAAACCCCAGCGATTTGGAACAGAGCTTCCCCCCTTGGAAGCAGAGTTTCACAGACCTAAAAAAAAACCAACCAATTAATTGACTGGCCAACATGAGAAAGAGGAAGCAAAATAAAAACACCAATAAAACTCTAGAATCCTTTTTTATGGA
>CM053598.1:77593890-77622863 GCA_028646575.1 Pseudocheirus occidentalis
GAATTAAAATATACAGGGGCTGGGATAGGGAGACCCCTCCTTCCCTACCAGAAAATAAGAGAGCAGAGCAGGGGATGGGCTTTACAGTGGGATTGCTGTTAGGGGGTTGGGGCAGGAGCAAGATGGGAAGAAAATGTGTAATTCAAAAAATGTAATGAAAATGAATAATGTAAACAAGAAAACAAATAAAAACTAAATTTAAAAAAAATAAAAAAAATAAAAATGTATTGTGCATTCATTTCCCCCTCCCCAGAAAGCCTGTTGTTAAACATCTTACTGCATGTACATATACTGCATGTACATACTGCAGACACCTTCAAGAGGACATAATTTCATTCATGCAAGTCTTCTCTATCAATGTAGCTCAAAACCCTTATATGGCCTAGCAAACAGACTCCTATTTAGCTACAGCTTAAACAATCCTCACCCAGCTTCTCTGAGCTTAATTAGGCTAGACTTTGGATCACACAATTCTATGAAGTTTGTAAGTGCTCAGGTATTGATTCCCCTAAGGCTTTCATCTATTCTGCATTTCAAGGTCTTATGTACCCCCACAGGGAGGCCCTGATAGCAGTGACTCATCTAGAAAACAAATTGATGCATAGTAAAATTTTATTAAAGTGGACACAGTGGCAACATTTGGTTACATACTTAACAGGGAGGAAGAGTCAGGTAAGTATCTTCTCTCACACTCTCCTCACTGCAGAAATTATGCCTGTGAAGAAAAACATGGATTTTTGAGTGTTTGCATGTCTACCTTAACAGTAATTTGTTAGATTTGTTAGGGTTAAATACAATTTCTGTGCTGCTATATCGTTCCATTGAATTAGTGGAGAAGATAAAGGGAATCAATTAGAAATGACCTTTTCTGACCTCAAAACATTCCACTTAATAAATGACCTTATAGTGTAATTGGTTTCCCGTGCAGACACCTTCTTTTGCCTAGAGAAATATAAAACTCCTTTAGGACAAGAACATAATTTATGCTTCTCCTCCCTCCTCTACAGCACGTAGAACAATGCTAACCATATGGTAGACATTGACAAATGAAGGTGGCCTATTTTACTGAATGATATTATGGACAAACCCTTCTCTTGTTCTTGTTTTTTTCTTGTAACTTTCTTGTAATCTTTCTCTTTGCCTCTACTTCCTTACAGCTTGTATTCTTCTTAAACTCCTAGAAATCTGGTTTTTAATCCTCTCAAAGGTCACCAACAGTCTCCTGATGGCCAAGTTCAACAACTTTTTCTCAGTCTTTATTTTTTTAACCTCTCTGAAGTTTCCCCATTATCAAACCTCTTCTTCTATCATTATGCTATCCAGGAGTGGGGAATCTGTGGCCTCAAGGCCACATGTGACCCTCTAGATCAGTGTTTCTCAACCTTCCTAATGACATGACCCTTTAATACTCATATGTGGTCATATCTGCATGTGGGTGGACCTGCCTGGAGACAATAGAGGAGCAGTGTCTAGGTTCCTAAGACCATTGGAAATATGTTTTCCGATGGTCTTAGGTGAGCCCTATGACCCCTGTGAAAGGGTTATTTAACCCCCAAAGGAGTCACAACCCACAGGTTGAGAACTGCTGCTCTAGATCAAGTGTGGCCCTTTACCTAAATCCAGACTTCACACAACAAATCTGGATTCAGTCTAGGGGCCCCACTTGAGGACCTAGAGAGTCATTATGTGGCCTCCGCAAGTTGCCCACCTCTGATTGCTATCCCAATTAGGATATGCTAATTGTTCTGTCCTAATTAGATCCTCTACCCTTTCTGGCTATTTCTCTGTCTATTTTAGTGACTTCTCACTTCCTTTTGCTTCCTAATGATACATAAATCCCAAGGTTCAGTCTTTGCTTCTTCTGCTACCTTTTCTTTACACTTTGCTCACTGAGGTTGTTCTCTGGCATAATAGATAGTGTGCTAGCCTTGGACACAAGATGATCTCTTTATCCTTAACTGGATAGCTTTTTAGCTCTGCAATTCTAGAAAAGTTGCTTAACCTTTCCTAACCTTAGTTTCTTCATTTCTAAAATGATAACAATGACATCACAGGCTTGTTTTGAGGTTCAAATACAAAGTGCTTTGTAAATGTAAAATGAAAAATATTAGCTATTATTATTATTAATTGCTCCAAAGTTTGCAAAATGCTTTAAATACATTATCTCATTTAAGGCTCTCAATAAGCTCATTAGGTAATTAATATCACCCCTAATTTAGAACTAAGAAAACTTAGGGTTAGAGAGATTAAATGACCTGATGATTGTTACACAGCTGATTAGTAACAAAAGGATTTGAATCAGGGCAGCTAGGTGATGCCATGGATAGAGGGCTGGGCCTAGAGCTAGGAAGATCCAAATCCAGCCTCAGACACTTATTACCTGTGTGACTCTGGGCAAGTCTCTTAACTCTTCCCCAATTTCCTCATGGGTAAAATGAGCTGGAGAAGGAAATGGCAAACCACTCCAGTATCTTTGCCAAGCAAAGCCCCAAAAGGGGTCATGAAGAGTTCAACCCAACTGACATGAATGAAAATCAACAAAAAGGATTGAATCTGTGTCTTCTTGATTCAAAGTCTAACAGTCTCTCTCCACTGCTCCGTACTACCTATCACCCCTGTGTCAATAACTCTTTAATAGTTTTGTATCTCTTAAATTTTAATAACTTCTCTGTTCCATAGCTCTCACTGAATAGTTTTATCTTGTTCAAGAATTCTATTATGGCTATATGCCTCATCTTCTTAGCTAGAGGTCAAGAACTGTAATTCCCCAATGGAACCCAACACATTATTGCTCTACCTAGAGTGGGTATTCATTCATGCCTGTCAATTGACAAATTTTATGGATCCTATAAGCCATTCTTTGCTTGGGGACAGAGTGCAATAAGGACAAGTATTTCCATAAGTCTTTTTGCCTTAGTCATAATAGATTTACTGTGGGAAAATTTTCATTGCAAATGTTTATCTTCCCCAGTATTCTTAGGTTCATATTAACAAGCACACATACTCTTTGCCATCCTCTGTTTGCACAGTGATCTTTGAGGCTCCCACTCTGGGGAAGGTTGGATTGATCACGTTATTATTCCACAGAAATTTAACTTTCTCCAGTGTTCCAACATTGACCGCTACATCGATCTCACTGGAATGAGTAGACTGTTTTATGAGCACTCCCCTGGAAAAATAAGAAGAAAAGCGTTCATAGTCATGGACTAATACTCTAAAACCCTTACAATGAAATTTTATTCTTTGCTACTTAGAGGTAATATGTCCATTTTTCAAGTGTATCACCAAACAAATATGGAAAATGGAAAGCTGGTTGTATTTTGATGATATTGAGATGTTTTAAAGACACTTGATTTCTTAAAACCCAAAGTACGTCTAATCAAAAGTAGTCTGATGAGATGAATAATAACAGTAACAATAACTAGCATTTATGTAGCACCTGCTGTGTGCTAGGTAAGCATGTTACAAATATTACCTCATTTGACCCACAAAATAACCCTGAGAGGTAGGTGGTATTATTATGTTCATTTTACAGATGAGGAAACAGGCAGAGGTTCAATGACTTGCTCAGAGTTGGTTGTACAGCTAGTATCAGAGGCTAGATTTGAACTCAGGTTTTCCTTCCTCTGAGACCAGTGCTCTATTCACTGTGCCACCTCACTGCTTCTAAGTTAAAATTTAAAAATGTGAGTTATAACAAATCATTTTTTTTGGTACCAGATCACTTTTATTCTGTCTCAAAGCAAAAAGAAAATTTATTTATGTATGTTTTTCCTAGGTCATCACTAAGTGTTTCTCAATGATTTATAGAGCTGGCACCCTCAAGGAAATGTGAATAGCTAATATAGCACATTGTAAGGATTCAAATGAAGACTATAGGCTTTACTGACATTTGCTAAATATTTGAAATTTCTTTCAGCAGTAAGCTAGTTTTTAGACACAAAGTATAGAAATTTATAATTGCTAGCTCACCAAAAAGCCACATGTTTAAAGAAAAAAACATCTTGCAAGTGCCCAGAATTTAAAAGGCACTTTGGTTGTTTATTAACATATGTAGAACCTATACTAAGTATTCTAGAGCTTTGTGAAGCAAACTGTTGAGCTGAATACTTTATTTTTTTTTGCATTTTTTCAAAAATTTATTGATATTTAGTTTTCATCATTGACTCCAGTAAGATTTTTAGTTCAAATTTTCTCCCCATCTCTCCCTTCCCCCACCCCAAGATGGGCACAATCTAACACAGGCTCTACATATACATTCATATTAACCCTATTTTCACATTAGTCATGAAGAGCTCACTTTTCTGTTGTGCTTTAAGGTTCATATAATACTTTCTTCACAACAAATGTTGTTGTTGTAAAATAGGTAGATATCTACATTTTATAGATGAAACCGAAGACAGTAGAAAAAGCATTGGATTTCAAATGAGAAAATCTAGTTTTGAGACCCAGTTTTGGCATTTGCTGTGTGACCTTAAACATGTCATCTGACATGTAGTCAACCAGTCTTTCCCTGAAGATGTAATTAATCAATCCAATTAATCCAAAACATGCCTGATGCTTCCTCCACATTCTTAGCATCCTCCCCTCCAAGAACTCAACACAGTGCCAAACCTAGAATAGACACTCATTAAATGCAAGTTCTGGTTGTTAGATAATTTTTCCATATAACGCTCCTAAATTTTTTTCATTGTATTGTGAATAGGAATTGTTTTAATATGTATATGTCAATATGTTAATATGTTTTAATATGTATATTAATATGTATAATATGTATATGTATCCCTTGCACCTACCACCTAATGGTTGGCACACAGCAGGTGCTTAAAAGTGCTTGTTGATTGATTGATAGCATACATTGCCTCTAGTTCTCATCATTGAGACCAAGCAGAAAAAGTGTAATTCCTCTTCCTTGCAATTGTCTTTCAAATGCTTGAAGAAAGCTATCCCCCTTACCTTTCTCACCATCCTGGCCTCCCTCCTGTGGATACTCTCTATCTAATCAATATCCTTATAATACGATCCCCAGAAGTGAACACCAGATATTCCCTGTCTAAATCAGAGTATTGCAGGACTATTATCTTATTCCTGGAGTATTCAAGAATATTTATGATAGTATGATATTAAATAATAATATGACTTATTATACATATATTCACGTATATATGAAACTTACTTAAAGATGTCATATTGCCTGGTGTTTCCATTACTTCCATACAAAGCAACTTTTACTTGGCCAGTCACTGTTCTTCCAGATAGAGTGACAGATACCTTGTATCTCCATCCTAAAGAGAGACAGGAAAGCATCGAATAGATAGTCGTGGGAGCAAAATAGATGAAAGCTTTGTTTCCATCACACACACACACACACACACACACACACACACACACACATACATACTCAGACCAAAATGCCTAAAAGACAATAAAGAATACGTGTTACTGAACTAAAACTCTTAAAGAAGATAAATTATTGACTTCTAGATAAGAAGAAATAATTTAAAAAGAAAGTTTTACAGGGAAAATGAGCCAATTTTCCTACCTTGTGATAACTTTAGGTATATGAAGTCAATGTAAAATAGTCAAGTCTTTCATGTGTCAGTACGCAATCCCATGGAAAATCTGAATAACTAGCATCCTCTTGAAAAACGAATTTATTTATGGGACTTCCCATTTATACAATGCAATGAATTATGGTAACTCCACTATTGAATTGAGTTGTCATTATAATTCAGACTGAATATGTGTTCTTGTTTCCCTTTTTAAACCTGTTCAATGTAAATACATGCAGTTACCTTGATTTTACCACTAGTTACTCTCCTGACTTCGTAAGAGGAAATATTGATGAGACTATAGGAAATATGTTTTGGAACCATAACACAATAAGGAAGAAAGAACGGGTGAAGTTGTTAAGAAATGAAATAAACCATTTAGAGGCAAGTACTGTGGCTCAATCATTTTTGTATCACATACCTCACATCTCATTCTCTTGTACCTGCCATAGTTATATAACCAATTTTTAAAAATTATTGAATGAATGAATGGATAGATAATACTATATTAAAAACTAACAGTAATGGATGACTCTGATTTCTGCAATGCAGAGAACTCCCAGTGTGGGAACTCCTTCCGCCACCACAGATGGCAATTAACCTATAACTTAGAGGATAAGTCCTAGGGAGCTGCTAGAGTCACAAAGGGTGACTTGTTCATGATTAAATAGTCAGTTAAGTGTTCTAAGTTAGGAGTTGAACTCCAAATCAAGCTTTCTACTGAACAGGTCATGATACCTCTGAAATAAGCAAGGTGATGAATTAAGAAGTTATGAAAAGCTGGGCCTACTTATTTGAGATACCTGAATTCGAATAGCTAGATAAGCTATAGATAGATAAGCTCCCACTGCTCTTTTCCATTGTTTTATTCAAAGCAAATAAGCTAGAAGAAAGGCAATCTTTCTGGAGTTCCTCAGCCACAAAAATAAATTGGTCAAATGGAGTCATATCATTCAATGACCTTAGTGGACTGGCTCTTTTTTTTTCTACAGGCATGTATTCAGGTTATAAAGGATATATTATTGGAGGGGCATAATGAGCTGCTCAGTGGAGGTTTTCCAGGGTTGCCCAAATGTTCAAGAGCAGCTTTGACATCTCAGGTGATAGATGAACTATTCATATACAATAGAATTTAGACCTGATGTAGGTTTTAAAGACTGAGAGAAGCCAAATGTCAACTTACGAGCAAAATCACTTGCATCTCCAGTGTGCAGAAAGAATTTTTGTTCTTTTTGACCTGTTTTCCCAGCATATTTATCAGCATAGTGACCCATCTGTGGACAACCTTCATTTGGACAGGGGAAGCATTTTTCCTAAAGAGAAATGAATTGGTTTATCAGAAAAGTTTGTTTCTTTGTGCTTCACTCTTATGGATGGTCATTCATAACTCCTAAACATCCCATTTTGATGAGGAAAATGACTTTTTAAAATGTGATGTGAAAAATTGATATATTAAAACAGTAAAATCGCCGACCCCTTGAACTAAAAGTAAATATGTAGACTGACAATCCTTATACGCATTTAATAATTATTAGACTGTGTAACAATAACCCTCATGAGTTTTGGTGGGCAATATCAAGTTTGTTGGTCATTTTAGAATATATTGGGGAACATTTCAGATGTCATTATTTTTAGTACAAGAAAAGAAAATCAAGTTCCATCATTAAAACATCATATGATGTAATGGACATAACTCCTGAGATGTGGTTTAAGTTCTGTCTTTTGTTACTAACTATGTGCATAGCCTTGTAGTAACCATGTGCCCACTCTAAACTATAGTTTCCTCATCTTTAAAATGAAGGAGTTGGTCTATAGGTTCCTTTCCTAAAAGATCAATTCCAAGGAATTCTATTCAGTAGAATGTTAGGTACTTGGGGCTAGGGCATTTTTGTCTTTGCATCCACAGTACCATATGCATAGGAGATTTGTTGAGTTGAGTTGAACTAAGAATACTAAATCTTTAACTCAGGCCCAATGCTACTATTGAGTGGCATAGACACTTTGGCCTACTCTGTTTCCAATCAGGTTCATTTTTATTCCTTCTTAGGTAGGCCACCTCCTCATTCCTTGCTCAGTACCACTACTATCACTCCTGGCTCCTTTGGGTCTGCTATACCAGTGCTGGACTTTATCCCAAAATCTCTTTGGCTAAACCCACCGCAGCTCAGAACTCCTGAGTCCAATTGATTCACTAGCTTTAGCCTACTTAATAGATGATATTATAAGTATGTTGTCACTGTGTCTGGCAATTTGGTTTAGATTCTTCAAATCAGTATTACTTTTAAATTCACATCTTTACAAAAGCAGTTCTTGGGATACTTTTAGGCTAGATCAATTAAAAACAAAATAAAGAGTTGAGCAATAACTTGATTGTGTATATGAAGAGTTGAGATGAATTAAGGTCCCCTGTTAGCAGGCAATGTGAATTTTCCTATTATATACAATTGTTATAATCTCATTCCTATAATTTATGGGATTAAATTTAAACCTTATTTCCATCATATCCCTCTCTGGCTCAGAAATTTTCAATGGCTCTCCATTGTAAGAAAGTTGAGGTACAAAATTTTCTGCTGAGCATATGTGCTTCTATTTCTCTATTCAACCTTATCTCCTTGGGGTGGCTAGGTGGTACAGTGTATAGATACCAGCCCTGGAGATAGGAGGACCTGAGTTCAAATCTGGTCTTAGACACTAACACTTACTCGCCCTGTGACCTTGGGCAAATCACTTAATCCCAATTGCCCCACAAAAAGCAAAAACAAGCAAAAACAAAATAATCTTATCTCCTCCTATTTCTCAGCTTAAGCCCCTTTACTTCAGTTAGTTGAGTTCTTCATTAGCTAAACCTTTATGTGGTCCCCCACTTAAGAGTATCTTGTCCTTTCCTTTCCTCTTATGTAAATCCTACTACTAATCATCCATTTTTCAGGTCTTTACCTCCTCCATGAAGCTTCCTTTAGTTACAATAGCCCCTATTAGTTGCCCCCCTCTCTGAAGTCCCAGCTGCATCACTCACTTTCACACCTCTATTATTACTGTTTCATATTTATATCTCTCCCCATCAAAACTGTAAACTCTCTGAGGACCTTCCTAGTATTTGGCAGATACTCTATTCATATATTTTGAAGTGAGTCAAAATTAATAAATCATGGACTTATAATTATGTGATTCCATAATATCTATAACTTACAGCTTCAAAATCCTTATAGGAAGCACAGGGGAATGCAGCGAAACCATCAGGGTTCAGGATGCTATCAGAGTAGTATTTGTAGCTCCTCAAGTGATTGCAAGCCACAAAGTCCCGAGTTCCTGAGGAGAAAAGTTCTGGTTATATTTAACAAAAGAATGGAGAAGTGATCAAATCTGTACATTCTTCAAGGAAACATCCCAACCAGGATCAAGCCAATACATTTTTGAGATTTTAAAAAATTGTGTCCACTAAAAACAATGTAAAGTATGAATAAAACCAGCTAAACTTTAAAGCTTAACATTTAAATTAACGAATGTCAATACATAAGATGTCATAGCAGCTTCTTAGTCACTTCCTTTGAGTCTCTCTTGGGACTCTGTTTATTCTAATTCACTTTTATTCCTATATCATCTTGGTAGTGCACATGCCATCTTTTCTGATCCTACTTTTCTCTTTGCAAAATTTAATAAAGATACTTCCAAGTTTCTTTGTATTCTTTATACCTACCTATTGATCATAATGACATTATAGAATTCCTTTCTCTACCTGAATGAAAAGTTAGTTAACTATTCCCTTATTACTGAGCATTCATATTACTCCCAAAAAGTTTTTTTTTGCAATTATACATAATGCTGCTTAAAAAATCTTTGAACAGGTAACTCTCTTGTTTCTGTTTTAGAGAATACTTTCAGTTAACAACTGGTAGTTTGGCAGAGCAGTTAGAGAAAAGGCTTTGAAGCCAAGAAGACTTAGGATCAAGTTCTATCTTTGATACACAGTGGCTGTGTTACCTTGGGCCAGTCATTGCAACTCTCATTGCTCATGGCAACATTCTATGACTATATATTGCAAAGAAGGTGTGGTGACCTGCATCTGGTAGAGGGAATTTGCTTGCCCAGGAATTCTCTATGCAAATGAAATCACAGTCCCTATCCTACTCCTTATCTCTTGTATGGTATATTTGTAATAACTGATTTTGAGATTTTGCAAGACACTTTTATTCAGTTTAGTAAAATTTTAAAATACTTATATTTTAGTCAAATTGACTAGGTTTTTTTAATAGAACTATAAAGTCTTAATTATGGCCACAACATTTTTACATATGTTTTCTCATTAAGAAAATTACCAAATAATATTTCAAAACAGAGAATTAAACATTTCATGGTTTTCGTTCTCTCTCACTCTACATTAAACCAGAACAAAAAAACTATGAGAAATTCAACTTTGGCAGAATGAAGAAACAACAAATGATTATCTGTTATGCAAATAGCAATAAAGAATCTAATGCAAAGTTCTGTCATTCATAGTATTCAAAGTATGCAGTATTCTTTTTTTTTTTAGCTATGGCCAATGATATTGGATGATTTTTCTTCAATGGTTATTATTTCCCAGATGGGCTTACCAGACCAGATGCCATCTATGTCCATAATCTGTGAGAGGATGTTCTTCTTACACCCGGGCATTTCCTTTCCTCCATTTGGAAAGAAATCAAGATGACCAACTAGTTGAGTCGTTCCAAAACCTGAAGCATTTCAGAGAAGGAAAAGCATGTCAGAACTTATTGATCTGAAGTTAACTATCTCTCTAGTGATGAAATGTGGCGATACTGACTATATGAAGAGTACTGGAATATAGTGAAGCCTCACCCAAATTAGGGATTAAAGGAGCTGAATCAGTGTGAATCACATCAACAAACAGAGCATCACTAGAATCCAGTCGAACTTCCTCTGGGGCACCTTCAAAAGAAGACTCTGTAGGATCCAGCCCTAAAATAAATATTTATATGTACAAGTTAGTAGTTAACCCAACTCAACAAAACCAATACTTCTACTGCAATTGTGTCAGATTCAAACATTAAAGCAAACATCTCTGCCTTCAAGGAGTTTTTATTTTAGCTGCATACAAATTTGTGCTTTTGTGAATGGGACAGGGTTAAAAAAGTATCAATATCTATGTCCACATTATCATACTTGATGGAGGAGTGCAATGGTATGGATGGTCCCAAAGAAAAGAAAATCAAATGTATTTACATTTTTGTGATTCATTGCTAGATTTTATCTATCCATCAAACTTACCCTGATGAATAAATTTTATGAATTTCTGAAATAAAATATGAAAAAAGTTTCACATATTTCCCTCTTTTCAAGTTATTATCATCTCCCAGTTTGGAGGAGGAAAGGGATGATTTTTGTCTTTCAGATTCATTTTCTCCTTAGCAAGTCTCTTAATTAGGTGCTATTTATAAGTTTTCTCAGCATGGCTGAAGGAGAGACAAATGATCCCTTTTGATGAAGATATAATTCTTATTGAATGAAGATGTAGCTTGCAATGAACCTTTACAGAAGACAGGTAAAGGATATAATGTGAAGCTGTGTTCTGTAAGCTGCAGGTGATATGATTACTCTTCATGTCTTAGAATGCTTGTTTTACAGAAGTTTATTAGCTGACCCTTCCTTTTCATTATAGATTTTATGTATGACACAAGTAATCTCTAATTCAACAACCAGTCATTAAGCATTATTATGCTTAAGACACTTTGTTAGGCACCAGCGATGCAAAGATAGAAGGTAAATCCATAAAAGGTAGTTTAAACTGTATATATTGTACATTCCACCAAGCCTTCTTAACTTAGACTGAAACCCATAGAATCAGAGAGTTTCTAAACTAGAAAGAATAATAGTGATCATTCACCTATCTCCCTCATTTCACAGCTGAAGGAACTGAGACCCAGAGAAGTAAAGATTTGTGTGGTTTTATAGTAAACATGCTGACTAGGAGTCAGGAGAGCTAGGTCTAGACCACTAGCATTGGCTAGTTGTGTGACTATGGGTAAGAACTAATTAATTTCACCAAATCTCATTTATATAATATGGGTAATAACAATTATACTACCTACCTCACAAATATATAAGTAATGTGCTTTGTAAAACTTAAAGTGCCATAGAAGTTTGAGTTATTATTATTTTCAATAGTAAAAAGCAAAGCTGAGATTTAAATCCAGGCCTTTTGACTCCTTGTCAAGTGCTCTTTTATGTTCATAGTATCTTGGTTCTTGAGTTCACTCTGTTAGTGGGGCTAGCAGGGAACAAAATCTCCTTGCTTCTTTACTCTTCTTCAGAGGTTACTAGCAATTTTGGCACCTTGGACAAGAAACCTGAAATCAACTTGATAAGACTAATTCAGTCAAGGGAGGAGGCAAGAGAGAAACAACTGGACTGTTATTGCAAGCAAAGACAAGCCTCTTCAGTCATTGCAAAGCCACTGTTCATACTGCCCCGGGTTCAGGCAAGAACTCAGTCTGGGACAGTTACTCAGATGGGAAAAGAGGGGGAGAAATAATGTCTGATAAATCTCCATACCCTGGGATGAAGCACTACCGCCCTGCTCTTTTCCCATCCTTTTTTAAATTATTATTTATCTATTTTAGACATCCTTTTTAAATTTTCAGTTCCAAATTCTTTCCCACTCATCACCCTCCCTTCAGTGGCAATTTGTTGGCAATTATACCTGTGAAATCATGCAAAATATGTTTCCATATAAGCCATTATTTTTTAAAAAAACAAGGAAAATAAGGAAGGTGGGAACATTATACTTCAATTCATATTCAGAGTTCACTGGTTCTCTCTCTGGAGGTGGGCAGCATTTCTTCATCATCAGCCTTTTAGAATCGTTTTGGATCATTTTATCGATCAGAGTAGCCGTGTTCTTTCACGTTGATCATCATGACAACATTACTGTTATTGTGCACAATAATATCCTAGTTCTCACTTCACTTTGCATCAGTTCATATAGGTTTTGCTATGTTTTTCCTGAGACTACCCCCTTGTTGCTTTCTACAGCAAAATAATATTCCCTTACAATCATATGCCATAACTTGTTTGGCCAATTTATGGGCATCCTCTTAATTTCCTATTCATTGCCAACACAAAAAGATCTACTATAAATATTTTTTGTGCATGCAGGTCCTTTTCATTATCTTTTCATCTCTTTGGTATACAGACCTAGTAGTGGCATTGTTGGGTATGCACAGATCTTTGAGTATATTTCCAAATTGTTCTCCGGAATGCTTAGAGCAGTTTATTACTCCATATCTATTTTTCCTCTCATGCCTCTAGCATTTGTTAATTTTGATAGGTGTGAGGTGGTTTCTCAGAATTGTTTTAATTTGATTTCCTTTTTTCTGAAAATTGCCTGTTTATATCTTTTGACCATTTAGTAATTAAGGAATGGCTTTTATTTTTATGAATTTGACTCAGTTACATAATCTGTATATATTGGAGAAATGAGGCCCTTCATCAGAGAAACTCTAAAAATTTTTGATATTACATCATATTTTATTTACTTTTTATAGATTATATTATGTATAGCATGTTTATTTATTATATTTTAGCAAAATTTAGTTTCCCTGATTGTACCCTTGAATTAAGTGTATTTTGTTTTTATTTTGCCTGAGATCATGATTACTATCCGTGCCTTTTTTAATTTAGCTGAAGTACTTTAGATTCTTTTCTAGTCCTTTATTTTTATTCTGTGGTTTCTGTTTCAAGTGTGTCTCTTGTAAACAACATATTTTTAGAGTATAGTTTCTTATCCATTCTGCTATCTGCTTCCTTTTTATGGTGAGCTCATCCCATCCACATTCAGTTATTTTTGCTATTTTCCCCACCTTCTATTTTGTTCTTTTTCTTCTCTCTCTTTTAATACCATCCTTCCAAAAGTCCATTTTGTTTCTAACCATTGCCTGCCTTAATCTGCCCTAACTTTTATCATCCCTACTCCCACTTTCTCTCATCCCCTTTCCCTCCTATTTCTCTGCTGGGTAAATTACATTTCTTGTCACAACTGAGTGGATGTGTATGTATACACACATATGCACATGCATGTAAATAACCACATATGTTTAGATATACACACATGTATATAGATATACACAAATATATGCATGTGTGTATCCATAAAATACATGCATATATCTATACATATATGTATATACATGCATTTATTTTCTTTCCTCTTTGAACCAATTCCAATGAGATTGAAGTTCGAGCATTTCCTGCCATCACTCTTCTCCATTCTCCCTCCACTGTAAAAGCTCTTCTTGTGTGCTTTTGTTTTACACGAGAGAACTGTCCTCATGCTACCTCTCTCTTTCCTTTTCTTTCAGTGAATCCCTCTTTCTCCCCTCCCCCCATCTTTTTTTTTGGAGATCATTCTATGTAATTGATTCATATCCCTGACCTCTGTCTATGTAAACTCCTTTTAATGATAAAGTTCTTAGAAGTTACATGTATCATCTTCTTGTATAGGAATGTAAACAGTTTAGCTTTGTTGAGACCCTTATGATTACTCTTTCATGTTCATTTTTTTTATATTTCCCTTAAATCTTGTGTTTGAATGCCAGATTTTCTATTCAGTTCTAGCCTTTTCATCAAGACTGCTTGAAGGTCCTCTATACATTTTTCCTTTGAAGGTTTACACTCAGTTTTGCTAGGTAGGTTGTTCTGAGTTGTAATCCTAGCTCTTTTGCTTCAGGAATATCATATTCCAAGCCCTCTTTTTTAATGTGGAAGCCAGTAAATCTCATATGATCCTGACTGTGGCTCCATGGTATTTGAGTTGTTTCTTTCTGGCTGCTTCAAATATTTTATCTTTGACCTAGGAGCTCTGAAATTTGGCTGTAATATTCCTGGGAGTTTTAAATTTTGGGATCTCTTTCAGGAAGTGATTAGTAGATTCTTTCAGTTTCTATTTTATTCTCTGGATCTAAGATATTGAGACAGTTTTCCTTGATAATTTCTTGAAGCATGATTGCTAGGCTCTTTTTTTTTATCCTGGCTTTCAGGTAGTCCAATAATTTTTAAATTATCTCTCCACAATGTATTTTTCAGGTCAATTGTTTTTCCAGTGAGATATTACACATTGTGTTCTATTTCATTCTTTTGACTTTATTTTATTGTTTCTTGTTGTCTCATAGAGTCATAAGCTTCAACTTGCCCAATTCTAATTTTTAAAGAATTATTTTCTTCATTGAGTTTTTGTACTTCTTTTTCCATTTGACCTATTTTGCTTTTTAAGGAGTTATTTTCTTCTGAATTTTTGTGCCTCTTTGACCATTAGGGCAATTTTGGCTTTTTAGGTATTATTTTCTCCCATATTTTTGTGTATTTTTTTTTACCAAGCTGTTAATTCTCTTCTCATAATTTTCTTGCATCTCTCTCTCTCTCTCTCTCTCTCTCTCTCTCTCTCTCTCTCTCTCTTTCTCTGTCTCTCTGTCTTTTTAAAGTCTTCCAAGAATTCTTGTTGGGCTCATGTCCAATTAGATTCTTTTTTTTTCTTTTTGAGGCTTTGACTATGAGAATTTTTACATTATTGTCTTATGAGTTTATGCCTTTTTCTTCCCTGACACTGTAGTAGTGTTTTTATGGTTAAATGCATTTGTTCTTGTTATTTGCACATTTTTTCAACCTATTTCTTGACTTCAAATTTTACATTAAAGTTAGGCTTTACTTACCTGGCAGTGGGGAAGCACTGTTTCAAGCTACAGGTTTTTTGTGCTGCTATTTTCAGAGTTAGTACTTGAGATCTTCAAAGTTTTGGTCCTTCCAAGGTATTATCCTGAGAGAGGTATGGTCACTGCTCTCCTTGTCTGCACTCTTGTCTTTACCCAAGAATGGTCCCTGGTACCCTGCAGCCAGAAGCACTGTACCTCACTTTGCCTTGGAACTGTGAACAGAGTCCCTGCTCCCTTGTGACCAACCCCAGCACTCTTCTCTGTCCTGGAACTGCAGCCCTGAAATTCATATGATCAATAGTATTTCCTATCAGTGCCAGCTGTACCCAGCACCAGCAATGGGTCCCTTGCAATCTCTTTCTGACCATTTGTCTGATGCCACCCCCTTTCTGTTTCTGGGCTGAGAGCTTCCAAATCTGCTTCTGCTTCAGCAGCAACTTTTCCCATTGCCCACTAGATAGGCCTTTATTCCAGTGTCACAAACATTGTCTGCTGACTGCCTACATTTTCTTAAGCCACCTTTTTGTGGACTCTTCCATTCTAAAATTTGATTTGAACTATGATTTTAAAGTTGTTTGGAAGAGAATGTTGAGAGAGTTCAACTGAGTTCCCTCTAATCTTCCATCTTTGCTCCCTCTGTATCTCTTCTATTTCATTTTTCTAAAGTATCTCCTAAGAGGATGCGAATTTAATCCATCCCAATGAAAATGTATCAGTTCAAGTTTGTTTTGCTTATTCTTTTAGGAAAATCAGTTCCTGAAAGCATAATAAATTGTGGGGACAGGAAATATAGCAACACAATGGAAAATCTGAGGCTTTCCTGGACTCTTATGGGATGATATAAAATTTATGTGTGGATGACAAAAGAGACAGAATAAAGAAGAAAGGATAACAGAATATATGAAAGCCACATATATTTATAAGGACCAAAAAAGTTACAAATTTATGGTTCCCTAAAATATTTATTCTTGACATACCTAACTTTGCCACAAGTAAATGAGGTAATTCTCCTTGAAAAGAAGAGCAGCATTTAATATATTGTCCAGTGGCCTTCAGAGTGCTTTGTGATGAAGTCAGGCAATATCACCACTCCTACCTACCTGTAATTCGGCCCAGACCAGGTGTCCTTCGCCCAGCCTCTCCAGCTGCATGAGCTCCCAAACTGTGGCCAATGATGTGGATTTCAGAAGGTGGATATTGATAGTTCGTCTAATGGAAAGACATGTTTTCAGCAATTGAATTCGTTAGGTTCTTGCTCATGTTGAGTACAGAAATATTCCCCACTGTTGGCAATGAAAACTATTTGTTAGGCATGCTATGACTTCATGGCTGTGTGCCCTTGGACTTCTGCAAGGTCCCCCTGACAGAAACTAAAAAGATTTGACTTGCTCTGGGGCTGTTTGGCGATTGGCCAAAGCTAGTTAGAACCAGTGATTCCTCCTTACGGTCTCATTTCTCTGGATGAAGTCTGTTCATTTTTGTAATAAAACATAATGAATCTTGGGCTTTTTGTGCCCAATGAAAGAGAACATTTGGTATCTATAGACATTGTGGGAGATAGTAGTCAATTAAACCACACAAATAAGATACTGGGGGTAGAAAGAAGTCACTGAAGTGATTCTGACACGATATGGTAGGGGCAAAAGAAATTCTCAACCCCACTAAGTAAAGGGCATAGCACAATTCTACTCTATTTGTTTTATCCTTTTATAGAATTCTCTGGCATGGTCTATTTGGAATGGCAACAATAGAGTCACTGTTATTTGGTCATTTTCAGTTGTGTCCTTTTGGGGTTTTCTTGGCAGAAATACAGGAGTGGTTTGCCATATCTTTTTCCAGCTCATTTTACAGATGAGGAAAAGGAGGTAAACAGATTCAGTAACTGGTCCAGGGTCACACAGCTAGTAAGTGTCTGAGGTCAAATTTGAACTCGGGTCTTCCTGACTCCAGGCTCAGCACTCTATCCACTGTTCCACTTAGCTTCCCCAATACAACACAATACTATAACTGTTTATTAAACACCTCCTCTCTGAAATACATGGTTCTAGCAACTAGGGGTTCAAAAACTAAAAACAAATCAATCCCTACCCTCAAGGAGCTTATATTCTGTTGGAGGGGTAAAACAATGAAGATTACCTGAAATAGCCAGGCAAGATAATAAAGCTACACTGAGTTGCTTTCTACTTACCAAAAGAACTTTAATCATATTAGCGACTTCAGCCCCCACAACACGAATGTTGTTTGCAGCCTGGGTATAAGTAGTTTGTGAGCCTCCTTCCCAGTCTACACAAATGCAGTTCACCTGCTCCACTTGAAACATATTCTAAGGTTGGGATATAAAGCAAAACTTCCTTCAGGAGAAGTATTAGTGCAAAGATCCCTCAGTTTCCTTACTGAAAACTCAAACCCAAATCAGAGCCATCAAATACTTGATAGACAGCATCCCAGTGCAACTTCTATGTACAGGGAGCAGGAATCTTCCACTTAGCTTGAAGTACATTTCCTTTGTAAAGTTCTAACTGAGCAGACTTTTATCATAGTCAAAATAACTAATAAACGGCAGTATCTTAGGTGGAAACATGTTCTGTAGACATAGTCTGTGGAAGTTTTTATATCCAGTAGAAATTAATAGGTCCAGCACAGAACAAATTATTTCACAAGAAATACTGCTTTGGAGATGTTTGGGGAATTTATGAGTTCTCAGCAGCCCTCCCTCATGGCACATCCAACCTCCTGAGTTTAAAATGGTGCTACATTTTTTTCTAAAATCAATTTAGCATAATTCTTTGCAAATATACATGATATTCTTCTACGTTATCATATCATAGCAGTGACAATAAAAGCACTGATGTGTAGAGAGGAGCTGGAGAATCTTGTCTATTGTACCATAAAAACAGGACACTTGTTTCACTAGGGTGAAAGCAGGTATGAAAAGATGAATCACCAGGAAAACTATGTCCTGAAGCTTAAGATCTTTGATTTTCTGCATGCACAACTTTCCTGCCTCCACTAACCATTTCAGGGATGGATTGAGTCATGAATGGATTTGAGTGGGGAATATCATTATTGGATTAACTGTTTAGAAGGCAGAAAACAGTCCTACATCAAAGTACTGAATTTCAAAGAAAGAAAGTTGTTTTTATCTTCCTCTTGCTGCCTCTTCCCACAGCAAACTTGCTTGCTATGCTTGTGCCATTGGGTGTTGCAGAGTTTCACTCAATTGTGTATTCTTTCTTTTACTCCTTGTCCCCCATAAATTCGATGTATCTCTTGTATTCTTCTCCTTCAAATGGAAATTTAAAACATCCCCCATATTGTGGCAAGAACTGACCAAAATGGGGAAAAATAGTAATTATATTATACTTATGTAGAGCTCATAGGACAAAAATTAAAATTGTTTATAAAGAAAATGGTTTCTTTGAAAAAAAAGGTATTCACTGAAGATGGAGACAAAAACACAGAGATTATGCTACTTTGTATTTCAGGCTTCTGAGGGAAGATCAATAAAATGAGAAAATTATCACCATTATAACTAATCATATTTATATTATGCTTTAAAGTAGAAAAGCTTATGTGGGCAAAAAAGTCACTTCTTACTTGCTTTATGTGACATGTGACCTTGAAAACATGTCAGCAAACTTGTTTTGGGTAAAGTAAATAATTTTAAATGCAATTAAGAACTTATTATTTAAAGAAGTCTTGGGATGCATCATCTTGCCAAGTGAATACTGCATACACACTCCTTTGAAATACGTTTTTGTTATCATTTCCTATTTGCCTATGTTTAGATGGTCAATATGTATCAGAGGCATTGCTTGAACCCAAGCCTTTCTGTCTCTTGAGGGAACCCCCTTTTTATTCCCTGAAGTATCTCTAACTTTTTTTACACAAATATCGTAAACGGTAGAGTAAATACTTTCGAATATTTATTCATTTTATTGTGTGCAATGCCCTAATAATTTAAATCCCTGACATTTTAAAATTTCCAACCTCCTACTCAAAATTTTAATCTCTTTTAAAAATTTGAATTGTTGTTTAAGTCATATAAAGGAAAGATGGTCTATTTGGAGATGAGCTTTTTCGGGATATTAATTCTTTCAAAACTGATAGCTGGTCTGACTTTAAGATGTGGGCTAAGGGGACATAGGGAAAGATCCATTTTATACCTTGCACATGTTTGACAGCCAACTCTCTTCTCCTTTGTTTATGTAGCCATGGATAATGAAATTAGTCTTCCTGTCTGTTTTGAAATTTGAATACCCAATGGTGGATGGTTCCGATGATTTGAGTATCTGTGATAAAAAGGAAAGTACCAGATGATATTTTTGGTCTTAAATAATTTATGGTCATTTACCTAATTCCCCTTTAATTCAGAGGACTGTTTCATAGGTTGAAAGAAATATTGACTTTTAGAGGTAGAAGGGACCTTTTAGATAATTTGGTCCTCAATGTGAGTCAATTCAATTTGGCAAGTACTTTATGAGGAAGGAAATAAACAATAAGTGCCTATTACATGCCAGACATTGTGATAAGTTCTCTTTACAAATGTTATCTTACTTGGTCCTCACAAGAACCTTGAGAGATAGATGCTATTATTATCCCCATTTTATGGCTGAGGAAATGAGGAAGATAGAGGGTAAGTGATTTGTTCAGGTTCCCATAGCTAAGTGTCTGAGGCTAGATTTGAGCTCAGGTCTCCCAGACTTCAGGGCTACTACTCTAACTGCTGTGCCATCTATCTGCCTATATTGTAAAAATAAAATACTAGGGTATTAACTGGGCAAGGGGTAAGATGTAATATTTATATAAAATAGACTTCCTGTTATCCAAGAGCTTATTATCTGGGGAGACGGGCAGAGCATACATAGGGAGAATACACAATGATACTAATTAGACACAATGATAGTGCATTTGGAAGCAGCAAAACAAAGTGCCATCAGAGGTCTAGGGTGGGATGGGACATAACCAAATGGGGAATAGGGATATCAGAGGATAAGATAGTGAGAACTTTAGCAGACTTCAGAGTAAACTTCTTCACTTTGCAGATGAGGAAACTGAGCCCCAGAGACTTAGTAACTTGCCCAGGGTCATATAGGTAGTTATAATGGATATTAATGTTCTAGATGGTGAAGTCAAAGTCAAGAAAGAGTACAAGAAAGGGACTAGAACCCTATTATCCTGCCATCTTACTCCTTCAGTCTATTAGACCACATTGTGTTTGTGGTACCTGGTCTCCCCTTTTCACTTTTCACTTTGTCTCTTGTGTGGCATCCATTGAAGGGAGGGAAGAAAACGGTTGGTGAGAGAAGAATGAACTTAAATTTATGGCTGGAAAGCAATCTGTGGGGAGAGGGATGGGAAAAGAGGGCATCATTTATTGTGTCCAAGGCAACAGTTTTTGTGTGCTACCATAGCCCTGGAGACTGGACTCCCTAATTCCTGACCCACAACTCTGAAGACACGTTCTGCAATTCTGGATAGAATCCAATGTTAATCTCTAGGCACATGGCTTTTTTCAAGCTATTCATTTAGCCCTAACCTTTCTTTTGACCTCCAGGAATCACATCTTCAATGGCCTATTGGATATCTCAAAGTGGAAGTTGCACGGATATGTTAAATTCAAATGTCCAAAACTGAACTTACTCTATTCTTCCCCAAATCCTTCCATATTCCTCATATTCCTATTACCATCAAGGACACCATCATTTTCTTAGTCATCCAGACTCACAACCTAGGCCTTATCCCCTAGTACTTCAATCTCTCTCCTTCATATTCAATCTGGTGCCAAGACCTACTGGTTCTACCTCTGCAACATCTCTTGTACATACCCCCATCTCTCCTTTGCCATTACCGTTACCCCAGGGCAGGCTCTCCTTACCTCATGGCTGTACTATTGAAATAACCTCCAATTAGCCTCCCAGCCTTTCCTCACTCCAGTCCATCTTCCTCTCAGCTATCAAATTGATTCTCCCAAAGTAAAGATCTGACCATGTCATTTCACTATTCAATAAACTCTAGGGCTCCCTGTTACTTCTAGGATCAAATATAAAATTCTATTTGGCTTTCAAAGCTCTTCATAATCTGGCCACTTTCAACCTTTCCAGTCTTCTTACACCTGACTTACATGTACTCTGCAATTCAGTGACATTGGTCTCCTTGCTGTTCTTGTAATAATACTGATAATAAATGTCCAGCATCCATGTAGCAATTTGAGGTTTGTCCCGTGCTTTATGAATATGATCTCATTTGATCATTGAAACAATCTTGTGAAGTAGGTGCTACTATTATCCCATTTTTTTACAGATGAAGGAAACTGAGGCAGACTTGCTTGGTTAAGTGATTTATCCAAGGTTCTATACCTAATAAGCATTGGATCTGAACTTAGATCTTCCTGACTTCAGGAACTCTCTTGATTCCCCCTAACTCCTTTAGTTGTTTCTTCTGAGACACTCCATCTCCTGAAGTCTATACATTTTCACTGGCTATTCTTCATGCCCCCAGAGCTCTCCTTCCTGGTCTTCATCTCTTGGCTTCCCTGACTCCATCAAGTCTCAGTTAGAATCCCATTTTTTTGGACTAAGTCTTTCATGTCTTCCCATAATGCTAATACATTCTCTCTATGATTCTCTCAAATTTATCCCATTTATGGTTGTTTGCGTATTGTCTCCCCATTATTTCTTGAGGGACTGTTTCTGATTTTCCTTGTATCCCTAGTGATTTGAACAGTGCATGGAAGACAGTAGGTACTTAATGATTGTTTATTGACTGACTTGCCAACTGATCCTTGGACAAATGTTAAAACAGAGAAATCAGTGGTGCTAGGCTAAATCCTAGTGCAACTTAATAAGTGTTTATTGAATTGAGTTGAATTTTGCTTTCATTGTGTCCTCAGGAGTTAGCACAGTGCCTGGGACACGGAGCTTGTGCTGCACTGACATAACCTTTGAGGACCCCAATTTACTCCACATCATATTGGAATATTAAAGAAGCACTTTAATGACATAAGAACAGTGATGACCATAACATAAACATTTTGCTTTTTAAAAAGTATTCTATCTTCATTTTTGGCCAAAAAGACAACTTCTAAGAAATTCAAACCAAATTATTAACTCTATTGGATGAAGCAGATGTAAAATTAAAATAACCATAGATCTTACTTGGAAGGAGTTTGGATTTTCATTTGTGTAGAGCAAAAAGCGGACATTGATCTTTTCTGGACTCCAGGGTAAAAGCTTAAGTGGCCTTATTAATGTTCCACCCCAAGGGTCATCATCTGGAAAGCATCCAAGATCTCCATAGCAGACTTCCTTTCCTATATAATAAATGAATTCAAAATTCAGTTTTAGTAATTTAAAGAGAGAACTTTTTTGTGTGTCTGTGTAACTGATGGATGGGGTTGGCCTATCTAGTGGCTAGGGTCAGTTCCTAGCGAATTGAGAAAAAGACTACTCTCCTTCCTTTTGTATTCAAAATAACGACCCAATAAATCATCTAATTATGGAAATATCAAATCTAAGTAGAAATATCAAGCATTGGGGAAGGCCAGGAAAGGAAAGTTCTCAGCTCCCCTCAAATCCTATCTTACAGAGTTGTCTACTCTACCTAGCACAGGGTCAGCCGGCATACTGATTCTCTGGAACCAGATATCTTCCACTTTGATGGCCATAAGGCACATGATATTGAAACCAATGCTGTTCTGGTCAAAACCTGCTTGGACGGGGGTGAGGTTGGTGCTGAGTAATATCTAAAAATTACCAACTTTTTCTTACCTTTGACTGTGCCCAGCAGGAAAAGAGTGACAGTCCGAAGCCCCAACATCTAAACCAATGAAGAAATACTCAATTGGACCTCACTGGAGAGGTTATAATAAAATATACAAGAATTCATAACAACTTAAACTTCTCTATAATAATAATAATAATAAATCTGCACATAACAAAGCAGAGATCTTCAGATTTTTTTCAACATCTATGTTAAAAAAACAAAACAAACAACACTCACCATGGTTGAATACTCAAGGCCTCTGTACCAATGGGATCAAATACCAAAGCCCTTTTATACCTGTTTCTTATCATTTGCACACAGTTTCAAGGGGAAAAATGCATGAAAGTAGACAGTGTTGTGTGTATTTCACATTTTAATCTCTACAAATACATACAACGAGTCTAATGATAGTGGACAGGGTTTTCTATTAAATTCAACTGTGGGAAAACAAAGAGTGTTTTATTAAAATGAGGAAAAGGGAACTTTTAATAAATGTGTTGTTGATTAAATGTGCTTGCTTTCAGCCTAAGCATGACAGTAATCCTAACTTCCCAGTGCTTGCCATGCATGTGTGTTATCCATGCAAATTCCCTTTAAATCCTGATGCTAGAGAGAAATTATCAATGGAAATAGCATATTTGAATATCTGTGCTAAGTGGGAATTCTAAAATTCAGGTGGCTAAATTACATTTTTCTCTCTCCCTTCCTGCCTCCCTCTGTCTCAAAACTGGGGTTATCAAGTTACTTCATGGAGGTCACCGGTCTGAGACTGGATTTGAGCTCTATTCCTTATGATTCCAGGGTCAATGCTCTATTCACTACCCTTTTCCTTGGTCAAAGTTGTTGGGGGGATTTTTTTGTGCCTCGTTTACTAAGCTTTGTTCAACTGGACCAGTACTGGCCTCTAATCTGTGGGTGGCCAGAACCAAAACAGAGCAGGTTAGAGACAGGAGAGTCAAGACACAAACAAAAGTTTAATTAATTTCACACCTGCAGGTAGAACCCCTGCCCTCATCCAAAGAGCGAGGACTTAACATGCTAAGTCTGGTGCCACACACACACATACACACACACACATAAAGTATTAGCTTGCAACACAATCATTCTTAGATCTTGAGACCATTCTCATGGTTGATATTTCTTAGAACAATATAGGCATTTGTGAGTCCTGTGGGAACAGTCATTGTCTCAAGTCTTAGGGGTCAAGACCACTTTGTGAGGAACAGAACCAGAGTTCCATGATGGGAACAGGAACATAGTACCTGGCAATTACAAGGAGCAGGTATTGTTAACATGTAAACAAATGGATGTTGGCTGTCAGGTCCCAGTGAAATAGGGGCAGCTAAAATAATAAATCCCTCAGTGAACACCTAGTGTTGGTCTGAGCAATATACTTTGTAAGAGGTGAGATCATCTAGGATTATTATTATGCCAAACTCAGGGTACAGCCTGCTTGCTGGACCTAAGCTCTGGGAAACAGGGTATCTCCAAAATATTTTGATTTTTTTTGGAGGGCAGTTGGGGTTAAGTAACTTGCCCAAGGTCACATGGATAGTTTTGGGGTTATGTGTCTGAGGCCGGATTTGAACTCAGGTCCTTCTGACTCCAGGGCCAGTGCTCTATTCACTGTGACACTAGCCACCCCTCTCCAAAATATTTTGATACTATTAATTCTCTTTTCACATTTTTTCCCATCAATCTCATTTGTTTTCCCAATATTTCTACCACCACTATTGCTTTAACTCTTCCGGGAATTATTTTTTGGGCTCCTGTGCAATTAGCATTTTTTCTTTGATAGTTTGGTCATAGGACTTTTCACATTATTGTCTCCTTCTGAGTTTGTGTCTTGATCTTTCTGGTCACTCTAGTAGCTTTTGACGATCAAGTCTCCATTTCTTTTGTTTACTCATTTTTCAGTCTGTTTCTTGACTTTGAACTTTATGCAAAAGTTGGGTTTTGCTTATCTAAGTATGTGGAGAAACTATCCCAAGCTTCAAGGTTTTGTGTTTCTTTGCTAGTGTTTTCAGAGCTACTTCTGGGGGTCTGCAAGTTTTCTATGCTTCCAAGGTTATGTGCCACAAGGAAAGATGTGGCCCCTGCTCTCCTGGTCTGCATTCTGGGCTTCCAGGATGGATCCCTGATCCCCTGAAGATTCAAGTGATAGTGCTCCTCTTGATCCTAGAATGTTGCCCAGGTCTCCTACTCTCCTTCAGCTGCAAGTCTCAGTGCTCTTTTCTGCCTCAGCACTGTGACCAGGGTCCATGCTCCCTTGTAACTGACCCTCAACACTTCCTTCTACCAGAACTGCATATGGGCGAAAAAGTTGCCAATAAGCACTAGCTGCAACCAATGTCAGTTGAATTCTCTTTATGACCCTTTGTCCAAACCCCTTAACAGCGGTTCTCAATCTGTGGGTTATGTTCAATTTGTAACAATGAAAATGCATCCTGCATATCAGATATTTACATTATGATTCATAACAGTAACAAAATTACAGTTATGAAGTCACAACAAAGATAATTTTGTAGTTGGGGGTCACCACAACATGATGAACTGTATTAAAGGGTCACGGCATTAGGAAGGTTGAGAACCACTGCTTTACCATCTCTGGGCTGAGAGCTCCTAAAGCTGCTACTTCCACTATCATAGCCACCTCCAAGGCTTACTGGAGGTGCTGCTGCCACACTCTAGGTCAGTTCCCACCCTGGTGTCACAGACCTCTCCTGATTACCTCCTAAATTGTCTCAGGCTGGAAAAAAAGTGTCTTCCTGATCTTTCATTGACTCTACCGCTCCAAAATTTGTTTTGAAACATTATCTTAAAGTTGTTTGGAGGTGAATGTTGGGAGACTTTGACTGGGTTGCTGCCTTTAATCTGCCATCTTGACTTTACCTAAAGCTCTAATTTTGCTTCCACTTTGGCCATACTGATTAATTTTTTTTTCCTTCCCTTAGCTTTTCTATAACAATATCAAATAATCATTGTGACCATGGACAACCTTGCAATATATCTGAATTTACTGCGAAGGTCTTAGCAGGATATAAAGAAGGGGGAAATATAATGAGTTGAGTTTTTGATACATTGAATTTAAGATATCTGTGGGACATCAATAGGTAGTAGCTGATATGAGAATGGAGATAAGGAGAGAAGTTAGGGCTGGATAAATAGATCCAAGAATCACATGCATGGAAATGATCATGGAATACATGGGTGCTAATGAAAACACCAAGCATAATAGTATAGATATAAAAGAGAAGAAAGTCTATGACAAAGCTTTGGGGGATAGCAATGATTAGCTGGCGTGGTTTAGAAGAAGCTACAACAAAAGAGCCAGACAAGGAAGAGAATTAAGAGAGAGCAGTGTTACAAAAACATAGATAGAAGAGAGTATGAAGAAGAGATTGATTGAGAGTGTCAAACTTGAAGAGAGGTGAAGAAGGTTAATGATTAAGAAAAAGTCACTAGCAGTTGGTAACTTTAGAGTGGGTAGTTTCCATTGAATGATGTGGTCAGAATTCATTCTACTTCTACTACAAACTACAGAAGTCAAACTACAAAGATTTGAGAAAGACAAAGGAAAAGGAAGTGGAATCAATGCACACAACTTTCTCAAGGAGTTTAGTCACAAAAGGGAGGAGGTGACATAGGGTAATAGTGGGGCTGGATGGACCAAAAGAGAGTTGTATAAGAATGGGAGAGACATAGGCATGTTTATATGCAGTAGAGAAGGAGCCAATAGACAAGGAAAGCTTGCAGATTATTGAGAGGGGGAATAAAAGAGGGAACAATCCACTAGAGGAGAGAGGATGAAAGAGATCACTTGTGCATATAGAGAGGTTTGTCTTGGCAAGAAAGGTCATCTTTTACTATGGGTCTAGAATGAAGCAGGATCGAGAGAGGGGAGACATCTGAACAAAATGAGATGAGGAAGAAGGGAAAAATAAGATCTCTTAGTGAACAGCCTCAATGATTTCTGTGAAATAGAGAGGCCAAATATTCAGCTGGAAAAAATCAGTGAGAGAAGTCACGGAAAGCTTGAAGAGGGATTTGTAAAAGCCATTGTGGATAATAAGATAATGTATTGATTAGTGAAATGCTTTGTTTTAGTGATGGACCAGTTGAAATTTTGCAAGATAAATCTATAATGGACCAATCATCATAGTTTTATGAAGTTCTCCAGCTTTACTTAGAAACACACAAACAGGAGCAAAGGCAGTCAAAGTTGGGAGCAATCCAAGGTTGGAACCTGCCAGAGAAGATCAGTTATTAGATAAAGAGCAAGGTACAATAATAGAGGATACTGCCAAGTTGAACAGTTTCATAAAAGGATCAAATGGAAAAGGGAGGAGAGTGTAGCCAGCAGAAAAGTAATGGCACTGGGAAGGAACCAAAGGATGGAAGAATTGGAAGTCACAGAGAGGACCAAGAATAGGTTAAAGGTTGTGAAGGAATATGGATTGATAAAATTTGTGATCAAGTAAAGGGATTTTAGAGATCATGACTATGGAAGTGAATTGTGGGTGATGTAAACATAAAAAATACGACCATGTAGTTGAGATGGAATGGAAGAAGTTAAGGAGGATGGTTAAATTGAGAACTGAGAAGTAGTGCTTTTTATGGGCACTTCAGTACTTATGTTTATGTTCCCTGATATAAAAACAAAAAATGGGAAGGAGAGGAAAACTGAATGAACTTGGCACCGAATTAATTGAGGAAGGAAATATAGTATCTCAGAGATCAGTAGGTAACACCTACCAGAATCTTAATTCATGATAAATAATGAACAAATAAGCCTCAAGGAAGGAGAGGCTACTAAGAGCAAAAGTGGTAGAGGGAGAGTCTAGATGTGACAGTGGGAGCAAGAAATGTTCTTACTCTCCCAGCATGACATGTAAATCAATGGGTTTAAATGAAAGCATATCAGGAACCATCCTTAAAGTGCTGAGGATGCTCTAATATTTAGTTCAAAATTTCTTTGTCAGTATTCTCAAAATGGTGCAGAAATATTTGAGAATCAGCAGCTTATATAAATTGTATCTGTGACACAAGGTATTTGTTGTTGGGGAGGGGGAGGCATTTGGTACCCTAAAGAAACACAAAATCCCAATCCCACAATAAAGCAACTAGAATGTTAATAAAATGAGTCAATGTTATAAAAAGCTAAGTCTTCTGATAGCTGTTCATGTTTCAGAAGTGGTATACTCTCCTTTAGCTTGTAATAATCCTTCACCACTTAGATGAACTTTCACATTATTATTCACATCGAGTGTTCTTGGAAAAGTTTATCATTGGACCATATGTTTAGAATTTAGTTTTTCAAAATTCAGAAGTTGACCTACTTCAAAGTCACATGAAAGTACAAAGCATTGGGCGGAGCCAAGATGGCAGCGTAGAAGCAGCAAGGTCCCGCAGCTCCCACACCGCCACCCTAAAGACCCATAAAATATGAGCCCAGACAAAGTCTAGGAAAGTCTAGGACTCTCAGACTCACAAAAATACAGAGAACACAGCGCTGGCTGAAGGCAGCTCGGCAGCAGGGACTCAGCTCGGCCTCCGGAGAGGAGCCTGGAACAGCCAGAAGCTGAGACCACGGCCAGGCCTGGGACGGTGGGAAGGAGCTGAGCCGAGCCCCGCAGCCAGCCTGCAGAGGTTCTACAGCCTCCAGCACCCCCACATCTGCCAAGGCGTGAGGAGCAGGACGGGAGAGGCAGCTCACACCCAGAACCGCCAGCCCAAAACCGCAGCAGCAGCCAGGCAAGGCCCCAGGGCGGTCAGGAGAAGCAGCAGAGCCTCCCAAGCCGCAGCTTGAGTCTACTTCAAAGAAAATCTAAAGCACCGGCCTGAGGGGAGCTTTGGTCAGAGACGGTTAGTGAAAACTGAAACTTTGAAACTTAATTGGGGGGGGGAGGTAAAGCAGTTCGGCCATTCTACCCCCGGGGCAAGGAAGCAGTGGGGG
>CM053598.1:77623363-77645288 GCA_028646575.1 Pseudocheirus occidentalis
GAGGGTACAGGATCAATACGATACAAAGGGATGATACCTTAAAAGGTGAAATTTTGAGGTGGGAGAGGACTAGAATGAGAGGAGACAGGGAGAGAAAAAATGGGGTTAATCATCCCATGTAGAAGAGGCAAAGGATAGTTGTTACAACTTTACCTTCATTTACTCTCATTGAATTTGGCTTAGGGAAGGAACAACATAAACTCTAAACTGGGTATCATGCCACACAGGAGAGTAGGGGGGATGAGGATGAGAGGTGGGATGATGGAGGGGAGGACAGGGTCTGGGGGAGGAATGCTGGAATCACTTCAGTAAAGGGACAGGGACAGAATAGAGAATAGAACAAGGGGGGGTCAGCATAGGAAATAGGGACATATAATCAGCCTCTCACAATAGGTCCACTGTGGAGATGTGCTGGATAATTACACATGTACAGCCTGTATTGAATTGCTTGTCCTTCCAGTGGGGGTGGGTGACAAGGGAGAAACCGAAAGAATCTAGAATTTAAAGCTGTACAATCAAATGTTAAAAAACAAAACATATATATATATATATATATTATATGTTATATATATATATCATATATATAATTATTATTATTAACTACATGCAACTGGGAATTAAGATATACAGGGACTGGGGTGGGGAGACCCACCCTGCCCTACCAGCAAGTTAGAGTGGTGTTGGAGGAGAGCATAAAAGAGAGCAGATTGGGGGAGGGGCTTTAGAGTGGGATTGCTGTTTTAGGGTTGGGGGTAAGGGAAAGACAGGGAGAAAAGTTGTAACTCAAAATCTCATGGAAAGGAATGATGTATACAAGAAAATAAATAATATTAATTATAATAAAAAAAGAAATCCAAGCTATGACAGGCATATGAAAAAAAAGTTCCAAAGTTCTAATAATTAGAGAAATGCAAATCATTAAAACATTGTTTACCTCATCCCCTTCAGATTGGCAAAAATGACAAAAATGGAAAATGACAATTGTTGGAAGGATTGTGGGAAGACAGGCACACTAATGTGCTATTAATGGAGTAGTGAATATGTCTAGCCCTTTTGGAGCAGTTCAGAACTACATTCCAAAAGTCAAGAAACGTACATAGCTGTTAACTTAGCAATATCAGTATTAGATCTATGTGCCCAAGAAATAAAGAGAACAAATTATTCATTTGTACCAAGATATTTATAATAGCTGTTCTTATTGTAGCAAAGAACTAGAAACAAAGTGATATCATATACGGACATATTTTATATTTATGTGAAGTCATTTCCAAATTGAATATTTTCAAAATTATCCTCTAACATTTACCTTTCAGATAATTTCCCCTCAGACTTTTTAAAAACTTGATTGAATTTTATTTTAGCATCATCCTCACATCTCGTTCTGGAAGTATATAACCTAGATAGCTTTTTTGCTATTGGCCAATTCCTTTCCTTCATGTATTGTTTCTTCCATATTATTGTTGAGAAAAAAATGTACTCTGGAAAGTCACTTAGTACCAACTCATACTAATTTCCACCTTCTAAAATTATTGAGTTTTAATACTAGATTAATAAGAAGGCAGTCTAATCCTTTAATTGTTTGTGTATTTCCTGAGAGCATTATCAGCAGCTTGTAGAAACATT
Source organism: Pseudocheirus occidentalis (assembly GCA_028646575.1). Taxonomy (NCBI): domain Eukaryota; kingdom Metazoa; phylum Chordata; class Mammalia; order Diprotodontia; family Pseudocheiridae; genus Pseudocheirus; species Pseudocheirus occidentalis. Next base: position 77,624,987 of record CM053598.1, read on the forward strand.
ATATGGGCTGGTAAATTGTCATCACCTGGTTATAAAGTTGCTGTAATTAAAGCTATGCAAATATTTACTTATATGAATTAGAATTACACATTATATGGGACATAATGTGAATTAGAATTGTACCTATTAGTATTGTAGAGTGAAATGGGGCCCCATGAAAGCTATAAGGTTGAAATAATGATGCATTGTCCTCCATCTTGAATACCTTTCCCTCCATCTTGAATACATTTCCCTCACTGTCTGTAAGAACTGACCAGTTTCCTAACAAGGGCAACTTATCCACTTTTGCAGCTGAGCCCATTCTTTCCTCCCCTCTAAGAGCTTCTTCTATTGAACATTCCCTTTCTTTCTCTCTCATCTTCAATTTCTCCCTGTCTTCTGACTCTTCACTCTCTCCTAATACATATGCTTCAGTCTGTCCCTTTCTTGGAAGAAATAAAGCATAATTTGATCTTTCTGTCTCCTAACCAAACTATCATTATTCTGTCCATTCATCACAAAACTTCTGGAAAAAGTTGCCTATAATTGTTGAATCCATTTCTATTTTAAAATGGTATTGTAATTTTTACCAAATTATATGTTAAAACAGTTTATAACATTAAAAAAATGCTATGAGTTTGAAATTCTCTCCTTCCCTCTGCCACTTCTGTCCTCCCCTTTCGACTCCCAGGAATGGTAAGCAATCCTATAAAGTTTATACATGTGTGATCATGTGAAATATTTCCATAGTAGTCATTTTGTACAAGAAGGCTAGAAAAAAGAATGAAAGAAAGAAAAAAAGAAAAAGATAGGAAAGAGAAAGAAAGTGAAAAAATAGCATGCTTCAGTCTGTATTCAGACAGTATGAGTTCTTTCTCTGGAAGTAAATAGTATGCTTCATCAGGAGTCTATTGGGATTGTCTTAGATTATTGTATGGTTGAGAATAGTTAAGTCATTCACAGTTCATTGTACAATATTGTTACTGTATACAACCTTCTCCTGGTTCTGTTTACTTCATTTTGCATCAGTTTATGTAGTTCTCCCAGGTTTTTCTGAAATGCTGTTTTTCATTTCTTATAACATAATAATAACTCAATGTACTCTTTAACATCCCCTCATTTCTGACTCACATTACAATATCACCTACAAACCTATAAACTGACTGAACTTTTTAGCTCAAAGACTACCAATAATCTCACCATTGCTAAATTCTGCAACCTTCTCTTAAGGCTCATCATCCTTGACTTTTCTGTATCTTTTGACACTGTCACAACCAACCCATCAATGCTTTCTTTCTTCCCTCCCCATAATTCTCTGTCCTGGGTCTCTTTCAACTTCACTTACCACTCTAGTCTCCACTGCAGGATGGATTGTCATCCATCTCTTGCACCTTTAGTGTTAAGAGTACGAAAAAGTTCTCCCTCTACTCTCTTAAACATTTCATCTGCTCTTATAGATTCAAGAATCATCTCTATGTAGATGATGCCCAAAACTATAAATCAACTCCTTGTTACCTTTTCTGAAACCTATTCCCACATTTCAATTATTTTCTAGACATTTCCTCCTAAGTGACCATAAGTATCTCAAAGTCATTATTTACGAATGGAACTCAGTAGCTTGCTCTTAAACTCATTCTTTACTAAGGAGAACATATTTACTCCTTAGTATTTTATCTACAGGATTCAAGGCTCCCCACCATCTGCTTCCTACCTACCTCTCCAGCCTGGTTTCATATTACTCCTCTCCATGCACTCTATTTGTTGAATTTGTTGAATGTTTGTTGAATCTGATCAACTACTAATCAGATTAACAAAGACTGTTTTATATGTTTTTTGCCTGCCTATAATTATAATGGAAAATTTACACAACTATTTGGTTTCATTTGTGATTAAAATGAGAAATATACACTTGGCAGCTTCTCTCTTTTTTATACCCCTTTCCCATGGTAATGCCAGCAGATGATAAGATTTTGTTATAAAAGAACAGTCTGTTTGGAGTAGTGCATAGGGCTTGCCTGAACTTCCATGGTGAGTAAGGGAAATCTTTTCCAGAGCTGTTTTATTATGTACATTATTCAAAACAAAATAAAGCAGAACAATGAAAAAATAAAGTGAAAATGAATCTTGACAATTTTTGTTATGTTTCTCTACCAAGACTTAACTCTGTATTTGGTTTTATTTAGATGCTGCTAATTTGGACAATCTCTCTGCTACTGGGCATAGTGGCAGGTAAGAAACCATATTTATGTTAGTGCTGGACAGATAAGTCTCTTGTACCTCAGTCTGTGAAATGGTTCAGAATTATTTCCTGTATAGAGACAGTCTGTTGTAATAGAATGAAAGTCAACCTCTGGATTAGGAGAGCTTGGGTTCCTATCTCACCTCTGGTATTTACTGGTTGCTTGGATCATGGTCAGGTAACTTAACCTTTCTACGCTCTAGGTAACTATCTAAGACTAAGTTGCAGAGTACGGATTGATCTGTATTGTTGATGGAATTTCTCACCGTGATGTCCCTAGCCCCATGGAATCATAGGAAGGCTAAAAACAAATGCCCAATGCTATAGTTTTGTAACTTTAAATTCTGGTAACTTAGCCAACACTATTTTTTTTCTTTGGAGGAGCCCACTGACATTGTAATGTTCAAGACCAGAATTATGCTAACCTCATTATTGCTTTTGTTTATGGATTGAAATTGTATCTCCTCCATCTAGAGTACCTCTTGGGCCAAGGATTTGGTTGAGGCAAAGGATGAAAGTGTTTTGGGTCTTGGATAAAAGTCAAACTGTTGATGGAATGTTCAACACTGATTAGAGCTGGGAGCAACTCTGCTTGTCTAGTGCTTTGCTATTCAGCACAATTCAGTAGGAATGTACTGAATGCTAACTATGTGCCAAGAATTGTATATACAGAGAGGGAAGAAAACATAGTTCATTCCCCTAAGGACTTAGGATAGAATGAGGAAAGTGAGACATGTATTCCAATAGCTATAATGCAAGGTAAAATTAGCTAAGGGGAAAGGAGAGATCCAAGCATAGTAATATGAGAAATTTGAGGATGGGAAAATCACTTTCAGGTGGCAGAATAATGGAAGACTTTTTGGGGGAAGTAGTATTGGGATTGGACCTTAAAGAAAAGAAGGTGTAAAGGAGAAGCATGAGAAAAGAATCATTGGATCTAGAATGGAAATGACTTCATAGGCCATCTAGTCCAATACCCTAATTTAACAGTTTCCTAAATGAGGCTCAGGGAACTTAAATTACTTTGCAAAGCCACACAGCTCAGACTAACTGTCTGAGTCTTTCTGACTCCAAATCCAGTCTTCTACTCACTATACTCTTGACTGTACATGAAGCAGAAAGGGTGATACTGAGGGATGATTAATAGTCTAGTTTAACTAAGAATATATGAGGATATTGATATTTATTAGAATTAGATAAGGCTATAAAGGAAGGATGTAATCACATGGTAGAGAGCTTTTAAAGCCAAGATAAGGACCTTACACTCTATCCATTAGACATTGGGGAGTCGCTGATGGTATTTGATGAGTCATAATTTAAAGGTTACATTATCAAGATTATAACAGAGAGAATAAAGAGACTGGAGGCAAAGAAAAACCATTAAAAGGTATTGCTATTGTGCAACTGAGAAGTGATGAGACCTTTAAAGAAGGAAGGTTGTAGTGGTAGCAGAAATGAAAGGCAGGATGTGAAAGATACTATAGTGGTTAAATAAACAGGACTTGGCAACTGATTTGATGTAGAGGATGAAGGAGAGAGAAGAATGCAAAGTGACTTTGGGTTTTCCAGCATCAGAGACTTGGGAAGATGGTACTGCCATTAACAGAAATTGACAAGTTAAACGAGGGGCAGGTTTTATGGGGGAAGGGGTTCAGTTGGAGTCATGTTGAATTTGAGGTACTGATCTAACAGGTACTATAGACCGCTGGAAATGCAGATTCCCTCACTAAATCCCCCAAACTATTCTATTATATATTATCATCATCTCTGTTTTTCAATAAGAAAACTAAACTTCAGAACTGCTGGATCTTATCCAGAGTCATACAGTAGAAAACAAAAAAACACAAACCATATTTATAAGTTATTTTTTAAAGCAAGTTGTTAGGTTTGCAATTCAAATCTACTTCTTTAAACTATAAGAACAAAATGTATTCTACTTCACCATTCTATTTTTAGTTAAGGAATATTTTTTTGATACTGGGTCTGTCTAAGTCTCCCAGATTGGAAGTGGAGGGGCTATTCACTGGCCTTATCTAATCACCATTGGTCAACACGGAAACTTTGATCTATTCTGTTTCTGACTTAGGTCATTTCACTCTCTCCATTGGTAGCCCCCTGCTCCCAAGAACTGGACATATTGAGGCCAGTCTGATCCCATTGTAGCTTAGAATTTCTGAGCTCAAGAGATCCTTCAAGTTCAGCCTCCCTGGTAGCAAGGTCTATGGTGTTGGCCACTACATCCAGCACTGAGGCATCTTAGCAGTGCTTAGCACAGTGTATGGCACGTATCAGGTGCTTATCACATGTTTGTTAACCGACTGGCTAAGGTATGCTTTCCCTAGATTCTATTGCATGTGGTCTGAGCACAAAAACGGTGGAATCAAAAACAAAAAGCAAACAGGTTTGTGGAGAGGACTTAGCAGGGCAATAAGAAGAATGAGGCACTTTAGTATTTTAAATACTGTTCCTTTAGCATTTAGGAAAGAAGAACATAGATGTCATTATAACATTAAAACCATTTAGGAATTTTGAGGAGAGGGAAGTAAAATATAAAACATTATTTTAACAAGTTGTCCTTCAACAAAACTGCCTTCTAATTTAATTTATTACGGGGATATTCCTTTTTGGGTGATTACAGGAAACGAAGTGTGCTATTCAAGACTGGGATGCTTTACAGATGATGTACCCTGGGGTGGCACTATCATAAGGCCCTTCCATGTACTCCCCTCATCTCCAGAAAGTATCGACACCCGCTTTCTTCTGTATACCAATGAAAACCCAGACAGCTATCAAGTAAGCCGTGCTATTTTTTAAGCTTTATGATGTGTGCATATTAGTTAGAGGAAATAATGCACTGCCTAGATTTCCTAGTTCCTCACTAAACATACACCAGAGAAGGCAGTTGGAGTTGGGGGCCTTTTTCAAAAACAGTAAGATCAAGTTTTACTTTCCTGTGAATTATCCAGAGAGTCACTATTTGCCTTACGTAAAGTCAAATCATGTCAACAAACATTTATGAGGCACCTACTCTGTGCCAGGCTTTATGCTAAGAGCCCAGGATACAAAGAGAAGGAAAAATACAGTCTTTGCTTTTGAAGAGTTCAGAGTCTAATGGGGAAGACCACATGCAAACAACTGTGAAAACAAGTTGAAGTTCTAGATTTCATATCTAAGCTATCAATAATTGCTTTAAATGTAATAGATAATGATCAGTTCCTCCTTCCAGGTCATAGTTTTGCACATTCAAATTGCCCTCACTATCATTATTAGAGCATATATTTCACAGTCTATTTCCCAAGTGATGGCAAAGTCCTGTGATATTTACCAATTTTAGGCTGTGATTTGCAATAGTGTCAATGTAGCTTTGAAAATGACCCCTTTCTCAGAATCCTTTCCCTACATGTCCAAAAAAAAAAATCTATTTCAGAAAATAGAGAGATTGATACACATTTTTCCTCCTTAACACAGGAAATTCTTCCTGACAATGTGGCAGCTGTCAAAAACTCTAATTTCAACACGAATAGAAAGACTAGATTCATCGTTCATGGCTTCATTGACAAAGGTGATGAAAACTGGCTGACAAACATGTGTGCGGTAAGAGAACAGCAGTAGTGAACTCAACCCTCTCATTATCTTAAACTAATCTTCACAGAGCCCTCACAAAAGCACTGTGAGGAAAACAGCGCAAGAGTTATGTTCATTCTGTATATGTGAGAAATAAGCAGTCAAATATTATCACTTATGCACACCCTGTCAAAAAAGACAGTGAAGTATAGTGGAAAAAAGCAGTGGATTTAGAATCAAATCATCTGGGTTCAAAATCTGCCTCTGATGCCCCCTACTTGTGATCCTATGCTCAATTTTTAAGTCAAGTAGCAAGCAAGATCTTTTTACTCCCTGACCAATGTTCTCTCTATCTTACCATTTGGCCCCTGATTATACTCTTTATGTTGCCACTGAAGATACTCTATTAGTTTTTTTGAGGGTTTTCTCATGAGCCTCAGATTTCCAAATGAAATATTTAACTTGGTATAGGACAAACATATTCCATTTGATTTCTCCTCATTGACTTCTCACTGAAAGCCAAAAATGTACACCGCCTCCATCTATTTGGTCTTTACTTCTGATTTCTACATTTGAAACCCAGAAATGACTATTTCCTTATGATCATAAAACTTGTTCAAAGAGAATTAAGATATTTTTACCTTTTAATGAAATCTAGTCCATTTCCAATAATACAAGGACTTAAAAAATTAGTATTATGACAACATGGATTAATTCACTAACTCATTCAGAAAGTATAAACTGGTGGCCTACTGTGTGCTGAAATCATTGACTTTTCCAAGACTCTCAGACCAAATCAGTTATAGATTATGCCAATTTCCAGATGTTTAACCTGATGGATTATTGATTAGACATGTACTAATTACCTGATCTGTACAGGGGCACCATGATGATTCCTGGCCATTTGCCATAAAGTAGTCCATTGAAGGGCAAAATCTACAGTGATCATGGAGATGAGGTCAGCTGCCTTACTGCAATCTACTCATTTTACAATTAAAGACATGATGAACTACACTAATTTTCTAGAGTAATTGAAGGAAAACCATTGTAAAATCATTGTTCCTTCAAGTAACAATGCAAGCTACAAAGGAACATTTGTTGACACTCTCAATTTACTCTAATATCATAGACATAAAATTTCCTGTGATGTATAAGGAATTATACGTGGAAAGAGCACTGAGTTGGGAGTCTAATCCTGGCTTTGGCATTTATTAGTTGTGTACCCTTTTCCAAGTGATCTGCCAGTTCTAGGTCTCAGTTTCTTCATGGATATGAGAGGGAGCATGGAAAACAAGGGCCTGATTTGTAGTCAGGATTTGGGGGTTCAAATTACAGCTATGTTATTTACCAAGAGTGTGCTCTTGGGGCATTTTTACTTTTCTGCACTTTGGTTTCCTCCTCAATAAATTTAAAGGGTTAGAGAAGATGGCTACAGATCCCCCTGATTTTATTCCCAGTTGTTTGGCTAGATGATATAAGTTTGGGGGATCTGCTTCAGTGAACAGTAGACAGTGCTTTGACTTTAGAGTCAGAATGATCCAAGGGCAAATTCTACCTTAGACAGACACTAGCTGAGTGATCTTAGACAACCCAAATAACCTTTCTTAGACTTGGTTTCTTCATCTCTATAGTGGGGATGTGGTAGAGATGAAATAATATTAACATATATAAAGTGCTTTGTGAACTTTAAAATACTATATAAACACTACATGTCTAAAATATTATTCTTATGTTTCCAGTCAGCCTTTAATATTTCTTAATTTAATTCCTTAAATATAATACTCTAATAGTTATAAGTCTCACTTTCCCTTACATTCTCAGGGAGTAGCAGCTCTTTGATTGAGATAGCAGAGATGCATCTTAAGTGCCTGTGGTTTGGATTTCTGAAGCCAGGAGGTTGTTGAAGGAATATCTAGTCTCCTCAGTGTATTTTCTCCAGGTGCACTTTTGCTTGTTATTTGAGAGAGTCCTTGGTGGGACATGGTTCTCAGGAGCCAAAAGATCTTTCTTTTCCTCCTCCTCCATGCTTCCTTCTTTGAGCATTCAGCAAACTTTAATTCAATTCAGCAAACGTTTACATTAATTGCCTGGGTTCCCAGAAAGCCTAACTTTTTGTGAAGAAGCCAAGATGGGGGGGAGGAATCACCTACAGATCTAAAAGTAGGAAAATGCTTCTATAGCAAATCTATTTGGGTGGGCAAGGGCCATGGTGGCAGAGAAAAACCATTATTCCCCACAGGGGCAACCCGTCCCTTATCCCCAAACAGTCCTAGCACTTCTATATACTAGGTTTTGGACTGTGGTGGGGGGAGAGGGAGCTGGTCTCCAGAAAAGTAGACTACAGCTACAGGACTGTAGCCAGAGAAGGTTTTGCATCCCATATTTCCCTTCACCTCCTACCTGGGATATCAGCTCCCTGGAGCAAAGTCCCATTTGTCCCATGCTAGTTATGGTTCTATAGGAAGGTATATATGCCTAGAAGGACCAAAGGTTTGAAATATTTATCTGCAGGATATTTTTTTCATGTGAAATTAATTTCCAGGGATGTAGCTTTAAAGAAAATTATATGGGTTTGTCCCCAAATCCCTTTAGTTTCTTTGAAAACAGGATATTTTAAAACAAACTAACTTTTTCACTTACCAATTATATTCATCTGTAAAGGCCAGCTAGGGGAAACCTCTGTATATGTGCCTGTCCCTGTTACTGCTAAATAACAACAACACATTGTATATTATACTTCCTGCAGTTTCCCATGATACACATTTCTCGATTTTCTGCAATACAATCCCTCAGAAGAGTCCTTGCTGAACTTCAGATAGCAGTGTTCAGTAAATTGAGATTAAGATTCGGGAACGTTAAATGTCAAAGAGTAGTAATTCCATGTTGTGCCGTTCTTAAAATGTTTTTATTATTGTTAATGGAGGTATTTCTTCATAGATTGTAAGATCTTGAACAAACCATACATAGAAAATATAGTTTATTATGCATGTTAGTAATAAATAAAAAAAATTGAAAAAAGGGTATTGTAACATTCCCTTAATGATTTAATTCTATCTCTTGTATTTGTTTTAGAATTTGTTTCAAGTGGAAGAGGTAAACTGTATCTGTGTGGACTGGAAAAAGGGTTCACGGACTTTATATACTCAAGCCACACAAAATGTTCGAGTAGTAGGGGCTGAAATAGCCTATTTTGTGGATTATCTCAAGGTAACTTAAGTGTCTTCATGCTATCTCTTACTCTCTATCCATTGTACCCTGAATGCTGTTGCATACAATTGCTAGAGTTCATCACAAACCTCTTAATGTGTTTTGGTTGACCAGAAGGGAACAATAGTGTGTCTGCATTTGGGTTTTTGTCTGTGAAAATGAAGGCAGTTCAGTGGATATAGTGCTAGATCTTGAGTTAGGAAGATCGACGTCAAATCTGACCTCATACACTTACTGGCTGTGTGACCCTGGGCAGGTCATTTTACTTCTTTCTGCCTCAGTTTCCCCATTTTCAAAGCGAAGATAATAATAGCATCTACTTCTGTGGGTTGCTGTGAGTATAAAACAAGACCTCATTTGTTAAGAGCTTTGCAAACTTTAAACACTGTATGAATGCTGCTATCATCATTATTATGATAAACACAGATCTATTTTTTCTATTTTGATTAAATTGCTGGCTCATATGTTTTAAGAAAAAATTCAAGCAACTAGTTTGATTTGATCCACCCCACTCCCAACCTCCTACAACTCATTTTCACCTGTTGGTTGGCTGAATTTTGCTAGTTTTTTGAAACTACGCTGAATAGACAGTTATCAAGGGTTAAATTATTTGTGCATGTGCCAATATCAGCTTTTAAGAAATGTTGGGAAGCAGTGAGGGCCAGTGGAAAGAATGCCTGATCTAAGGTCTGAGGACCTGGTTCAAATCCCAGCTCTACTACTAGCCTTCCTTGTGTGAGCTTGGTCCAGTTAGTTTTCTGGGTCTCCACTTCTTAATATGCAGATGTTTGAACTGAATGACTTCTGAGGGCCATTTCATCACTAAATCTGCCACCCTATCATTTATCACCAAAAGACACAAGAAATATCTTAAGCTCAAATTGTAGATGGCTGGGTAATTCTTCATTATCACTTCCTCTTCCAAATCTGTGCTTTGAGAAGCTTATAGCAATTCTACATAGATAGCTTAGTATCAAGTCTTCCCCCTTCTCAAAATCATGACCAAATCATCCTAAAGACGGGTTTCTTAACACAAGAAGTACAGAATAAAAGCCATAAACCATGAATACTTTAATATTATCTCCTACTTGAAAAGTTAGAAATATCATTTTTCTGAAGAGAAGTGAGAAGTCATTCCCAATAAGACTCACAAGGAGTGTGTCATGAACATGTTGCTAATACCAACCTACTCATTTCTGAAGACCTTTTCTCTCATCAGAACGAGCTTGGATACCCTCCTTCCGATGTCCACGTCATTGGCCACAGCCTAGGATCCCATATTGCTGGAGAAGCTGGAAAAAGATCAAATGGCCTCATTGGACGAATCACGGGTAGGATTAAAATGGTGAAACCTGCCAACATTGTGCTAACATTGCAATGATGTAATTAAGACATGAGGAAGAACATGATGGGAACTTGGGGGTCTTTTAAATGTTACATGAAATATTAAAGAGTGCCCTAATTTTGCCTCATATTAGCATCATAGAGGTAACACGTATGTAAAATTTGCCTTTTGTTGGAAAAGAAACATGATCTGTTTACATTTTCTGTCCTGGGATAATTACATTATTTTACCTCATAAAAAATCTTATCCTTGATATGAGATGAAATTTTTAGGGAACATTGACTAAAAAGTGACCTTAGACTTTGGGACCAACAGACTATTGAACCCAAATATATCCATTATGCCTCAGAATAAATTCTCTCCTCTTCTGTATATGTGGCTCCATTTTTGTACCACTAAATCCTTTTAAAGAGCCAGAGTAGCTTAGTGGCTAGAGAGCTTATCTCAGATTCTGTACTGGTTGTAAGATGCTGGGCAAGTCACTGAACTTCTTGGCAGCCCAATTTCTTTCTCTAAATTGAAGAGAATGCACCAATCTCCACCGGTAGAAGAACTCTCTGTCCAGGAACTCCCTAAATTGATGAAATGACAAACCTAGTCTGACAGTTCTTAGTGATAGCTGAATATATCACAAAACAAATTCTCTCTGGAGAATATGGATTCTGTATTTGTATTTTGACCCTGTCATATGGGTATTAAGAGGAAAAATTAGGGGATTTAGTTAAAGAAGAGAAATTTTCTATAAAGTTGGAACTTCTCTTGGTAGGCTAAAATTATTCCATCCTTCTATTTCCCTCAAGTTTAATGTCACTGTGGTTTTATTCAAGTGACTGACAATTCTAAAGCTGAGTGTTCCTATTCTCTATAAATAGCAACCTAGTGGTAAATTCTGGGATGCTCAGAAAATTCTCTTTATAACATAGATGGCAACAAAAGAGCCAACGATATTCTAAAAATAGCAAGAAATTCAAGCCATTTTTCCAAATAATTATCCATATACATACACACGTAAGATCTTGGGATGTCACTTAATCTTCTTAACCTAGGCTTCGTCATCTTCAAATTACATATCTTAAAAGAATGTTGTAAGGAAATACACCCTCAAACACTTAATGATAGTTCACACTTAATTATGAACTATTATAGTATTATCATTATTATTACATAAATCACCAAATGAAAGTGCATAAATATAGATGTTTTCACTTACAATTCTTAAGGATATGGCCTAGAACTGTGATTTCATTAATAAAGAGAATTCTTGGATGTGTAAGTTCTTCTACCAATTCATGTCAGCATATTCTTTGCCATTTATACTCTGAGAGAATTGTCTAAAACATGGGGAGGTTAAGTTACTCTCCCAGGGTCACACATTCGCTGTGACACATTGCACAATAAAGAGGAATAGAGCCCAGATCCTCCTGCTTGGCACTTAGCACTCTATCCTCCACATCATAGGCACCACTTGCAAATGGATTCTGTTATATGAGACAAAAGAACATAACTAAAGTATGACAATATTTTTCCCAGGATTGGATCCTGCTGAGCCTTACTTTCAAGGGACCCCAGAAGAAGTTCGATTGGATCCCAGCGATGCCTTGTTTGTTGATGTCATTCACACAGATGCTTCTTCTTTCTTTCCTTACTTAGGTGAGCTCTTCCTCTCGATTCTTGCAACTATGATGAACCATAATTAAGTTATTCACAATGCATTCAAATCACTTAACACTTGTTTGAAATGTCTTAGGTTTTGGAATGAGCGAAATAGTGGGACACCTCGATTTCTTCCCAAATGGAGGAGAGGATATGCCTGGATGTGATAAGAATATCATTTCTTCAATTATAGATATAGATGGAATCTGGGAAGGTAAAAACCATTCAGCATATAACAAAAGTTACTAGTAAAATGCATATGATTGTCTTTCCGAACTTGCCAAGATGTCTTGCCAACATTTTGCCTTATTCTTCTGTAAAATTATGGATTTTAAATACTGTTCCATAGTGATATACTGTTGTGTGAAACCTCCCTCCTATAGTGGTGTATGTAGTTATGAAAGGAAATGTATTTGTGATAGAGTTCCCTTGAGTCAGTCTAATTTGTCCTTCAACAAACTATTGAACCCAAATATATCCATTATGCCTCAAAATAAATTCTTTCCTCTTCTGTATATTTGGCTCCATTTTTGTAACAACTAAATCCTTTTAAAGAGCCAGAGTGGCTTAGTGGCTAGAGAGCATATCTCAGATTCTATACTGGTTGTAAGATGCTGGGCAAGTCACTGACCTTCTTGGCAGCCCAATTTTTTCTCTAAGTTGAAGATAATGCACCAGTCTCAATTGGTAGAAGAACTCTCTGTCCAGGAACTCCCTAAATTGATGAAATGACAAACCTAATCAGACAGTTCTTAGTGATAGCTGAATATATCACAAAACAAATTATAGTTTTTTAAAAATATGATATATCCTTAAAATTTGACCATGATCTATAAAGCCTATAACTTATTCAAATGTCATAAATTTCCAATAATAATTTTGGATCCAAAAAATTAATAGTGTTCTTTCTGTGTTATTCCATCTAATTTCACAGGAACTCGTGATTTTGCAGCATGTAATCACTTGAGAAGTTACAAGTATTATGCAGATAGCATCCTCAACCCAAATGGCTTTTCCGGATTCTCCTGTACTTCCTACAGTGCTTTTGAGGGAGTAAGTTATTGCTTGCCATGAAAATCAGCATAGGATGATGCATAGAAAACTTGGGTTACAAGTCCATAAAGTTGGGTTCTCCTTCTACCTCTGGCACACATTAGCTTGACTTTGGGCAGGTAGCTTAACTTCCCAGTTCTCTGGAAAGGTGTTGACCTTCATTGATAGAGGGAGGTTCCTTACCATGAGCTTCCTTATAAATGAAATCACATGTCAAGAACCAGAAAAAGTCTTTCTCTACACAGAATAACAGACCTGGAAGGAACAAGGACCATCAGAGGTCATTTAATGCAAACTATACTTGAAAGCTATCCTTATTACAAACATGCCTGATAAGTGACCATTCAGGGACTATTCAAGTCCTCCTTCAAAGGGGACTCATCACCACCCATTTGCACTATTGGAAACCAGTTGTTAGTAATATATATTTTTTCTACTGAGATAAAGTCATTTTCCTCTTCTACCCTGGTTTTGTCCACTGGGCATCAATAGAACATTTTCAATCAATTTCTCTTAACAGTTCTCAGATGATATTCAAGTGGCTCCTGTATCTTCTCTTCTTCAGAATAAACACCCTCGGTTCATTCAATCCTTGAGAACAAGTAGATGGAATATATACCCAAGTCTCCCATACTCATAAATTTCGGTAGAGTGGATGAGAACATGGTGATGTAGTGGAAAAATTTCTGAACTAGAAATTATATGACCTGGGTTCCAGTCCTGTTCTGACACTATGTGACCTATAGCATTGTCTCTAGAGTTCCAATTTCTTTACCGAGAAGATGAGCAAAATGGGCCAGATTTCTCTAAAACCCTTCTAGATCTCTCATTTATTGACTTCTAGTATCATTTTACACACACAGTATATGTCAAATCAGTGTTGCTACATGATGATGGTATCTTAAGTCACATGAATCCAGTTTTAATCACATAATGTCCATTAGCATTTTCTGGGTAGATATGAAACTTTCATTTTGGTTTAAATGACCCTAATGATTACTTCATTCTTCCATTCCCTTATAGGCACTCGTAAAGTATTTCTTTCATATAGGGACATTTTAGAAACTATCTTTGGGAGCCATTTTTGAAAAGAAGACAGCATATCGAAATCTGATCTAATGTCTATCTGCTGCTAAATTGAAAAATGTAATTAAAATCAGAAACTTTGTCAGAAATATGTATTATTTAAATATTTCAATGACACTTTGGATTTTCAGTTTTGTCTAGTGTTATGGTATACTATGTACAGAATTTTAGATTACTCATAAAGGAAAAAAAAGAGGTTTGCTCAGGTGTGTAGTGCAGCATTATTGTGTTGTGACCTTGGATCCCAAATGTTGATTAGGTTCACCCAATTATTTTTAAAATCTAGCCCTCCTTTAGTTCATATAATTTTCACTCTAAATATGATCAATGATGAATGTCATTTAACAGGTAAAAACACCTCATGTTCTAGTTGGGAGTTATGTCACAATAGACATACACTGGATTTGGTGATAGAAACACCTGGATTCCCATTCTGCCTCAGAAAGGTACTAGTGAGGAGACACTGGGCAACTAATTAAATCTCTCTCAGCCTCATTTTCTTAATCTGTAAACTTGGAATAATAATAGCATCTACCTGATAGGTTGTGTTGTAAGGATCAAAGGAAATAACATTTGTAAAGTGCGTGGCAGACTTTATGTGCTGTATAAATGCCATCTATGGTAACTGGGTAAGTCAAGGGAAGGTCATGATCCCATGTTGTATTGTTAGGTTATGCTAACACTCATTAGTACAAGTTTGTTGCAAGCTAGCTTCATTGTTTAATTTAAGCTACCAATTCAAAAAACATTTATTATATTATGCAGACTTAGTCTGGAGGATAAGATAACACATCATATATTTTTATATATAATTTTTTTCTCAACTGTTATGAAGGTGTCAGAATTATATTCGCTTATTAGATAATTGAATGGATGAGGTGAGTTTAAGGAGGTAAAACCTGGAAAAATAACATGTTCTCATAAATACTCATTTATTTATTTTCATCAGAATAAGTGCTTCCCTTGTGCATCTGGAGGATGCCCACAGATGGGCCACTATGCAGACAGATTTGCTGGTAAAACGACAGCAGAGGGACAAGTCTTTTATCTCAACACTGGGGAAGCCAGTAATTTTGCTCGTAAGTTTCCGTTTGACTTTTCTCATTTTCAAAGCTCTGTGACATTGTTATTGTGTCTTGGAAAGACTTCCTCCACTAAATGCAGGAAAAGGATGGGACACACCATATTTAGGAGATGTCTATTTGAACCTGATGGCCAATTCGAATTTTCAGGCCATTTCCCTGGCCTGAGAAATCTGGATGACACCACAACATGGGTGCACTGTAAAAAGTGTTGGATGTAGAAATGAACATCTCTGCTTTCAGATGTTCTTGAAAAAGATTGACAAATACCCAGAGGTTTCACAAAATAAATTTCCTTGTTTCTGTAATATAGATTTTATCACTTTTTTCAAGGTCATTGAACATGCACCATATATTCTTTTGTGAATATTAAGAAACATTTTGCAGCACAGGGGTTTGGAACCTGTGGCCCTGAGCCTACATATGGCCCTCTAGGTCCTCGTGTAAGGCCCTTTAACTGAATCCAAACTTCCCACATGGTTACACTTGAGGATATAGGGGGTCACATGGGGCCTAGAGGTCACAGGCTCCCTACCCCTTTGGTCAACCTTTTTTTAAAATTATGCTTACCCAAGAACTGCTGAAAGATAAGACTCCATGAGGTGTAATAGCAGCTTATTTATAGCTGAGAGAATATAAAGGCTCTGAGAATAGGTGTGTACAGTAGAGTGTGGCATCATTTCCATGTGCTCTGGCCAATAAAAGAAAGAAAAAAGAAGAGGACACAGAACCAAGAGGCTAACGATGAGGAGGACACCTTGACTTCACAATTGTGCCCCCACACTGACGCTGCAGGATTGCAGAATTGTGCCCATGAGCCATGTTGAGATAACGTGGCCGACTACACACAATGACGAACTTGGAGTCAGGACAAGCCAGGTTCAAACACCACTTCTGATCCTTCCTAACTGTAATACTCTGGATAAATTCCTCAATTTCTCTGACTCACAGTTTCCTCATATGGAAAATGAGAGTGTTAACAAGATGGCCTGTAAAGTCACAATATGAAGAAAGGTTCAATTCCAGGCTCTGCTAGCTGCTTATATTAACATGTGATCTTTGTCAAATGCCTTATACTTCCAAAGCCTTGGCTTTCCTATCTGTAACATGGGGATCATTAAACTCTTCATAAATTATTTTGTGGGAAAAACATTTCATAAACTGCCAGACATCATGATAGTGATCTGTACGTTGATGAAGTAACCATAAAATAAAAATATGACTTTTTAATATAAAATTTACGAATTTGGAAAAATTGCAGGTTGAATCAGAGGACAGATTAATTTAATAAAAAAATCAGTTATTGACTATTTAAAAAGAAATGCTATTTTAATAATGCAGAAATCCCAAGCAAAGTCTGAAATATGTAGCAATAAAATGCAAGCAACAGGATCATGGGAAAAATGTTACAAAGAGACAACAGAATTGTAGTTTTGGCTGGTTTTGTCACTATTTAATTGTGTGACTTTGGGCAAGATTAGAGTAGATTGAGCACTGAAGTTGGAATGAGAAGACTTGAGTTCAAATACTGGACACATCACCCAACCTTCCTAAGTCTCAGTTTCTTCTTCTGTAAAATGGGGACAAGAATAGTGCTTTCCTGACAAGGTCATTTTGAGTATCAATGAGATAATATATGTAAAGCACGTTGCAAAAGGGCTATAAAAACATTCGCTATTATCATAATAGTCTATGCTCTGGTTTTCTTATAATAGCTCTCATTTGCATAAGATTTTCAAAGTGCCCATCAACAAAAATGTGTGTGTTTGACTAGAAATTCACTTAAGCTTCTTCCACCTTTAGTATCATACAGTTGCTTAAGAATTGGGTAAGTTAATATTGAAATCATTGTGCTATGCTCAAGTTATATCATAGACACAAACATTCTTTAACAGAAAGGGATTACCAAACAAAAGTTGCAAACATCATAATGTTTATATAATATAAGAAATAGTCAGTGTCTAAATTACTTTGTTAGAACATTCCATTGACATTAGTTTGAATTCATTTTATTAGTAAGAAGTCAAAATGTGTAAAATACAGGAATTTCTTAAAACTTTGCATCTAATAAGAATCATACATTGTATAATTATATTTTATTATTTATATTGTATATAAATTTATATATAAAATAATATATATAAATAATATATAATTATAATAAATAATATAATATAATTATACATTGTATAATGATGTTATTATTTATATTATATATAAAATTATATTTTATACATGATTGCTGCCTAAAAGATGTTTTTACAGAAATCTGTATTTACTACTTATATATTTATATTTATACATTCAATTATTTATTTCTTCATATTTCTATTCCTAGGTTGGAGGTATAAGGTAGATGTCACGCTGTCTGGAAAAAAGGTTACTGGAACAATAGTAGTTGCTTTGTATGGAAGTAATGGAAACAGCAGGCAATATGACATCTACAAGTGAGTTCAAAATTATCAAATATGTTACATGGTGAAATTATTACTTTCTGTAAATATGTTTTACCCAAATTATTGTTTATAGTTTCGTTTCTGTGAAAACTGATTTAGTAGGAGTAGATACATTTTTTAAAGTCAAAGGACTTGCTTTTGAATTTTGCATGCAGAAATTGACTTCAGAATTTGGTTTCTAACTTTGGTGCATTGCTACTTATTGGGCGAATAATTAGTTTTTATTTCATAAAATGATTTTTTCTTGTTCTTGTTACCAGGTATTTATAATCAGTAAACAATCGTGAAGTTGACACAATAGATAGAGGAAAAAGACTTAATGAGGTCATCACTTCTTAAATTGTAGGAGAAAGTTGTGACCAAAATATGTTAAAATGCTATGAGGCATTTGAGGGCATAAATTGCAACTATGTCTGTGTGACTTTTTGCCTTTGTTTAATATGTTGAAAACACAATTTAAGTAGCAAAATCTGTAACATATATATATATATATATATACATATGTTATACAAAGCTATACATATATAGCTTTTATAAGTAAATACATATGTAGGAATATCTGTACTTGAATTTGTTATTTACTTCTGTTCCAAGGGGGACCCTAAAAGCAGGTGATACACATTCTAATGAGTTTGATTCAGATATTGATGTTGGAACAATCGAAAAAGTTAAATTTCTTTGGAACAACAATGTGATCAACCCAACTCTGCCCAAAGTAGGAGCATCAACAATCACTGTAGAAACTTCAGATGGAGAAATGTGAGTATATTTTTATTGCGAACCAAGAGAGATATGAAATATTGAAGAGACATGTTTGTAAAAATACTCAGAAAAATCTACTTTGAGATAGCTTTGTGTCAGCAGCCTTCTCATGTTACCTTTAGCTTACAAATAAAATATTTCATGAGACAATAGTTTACTTTAGGAAAATTGAGCTTTTAAAGATGTTTCGGCTGGTATCGTGTCTTCAAGAAAAGTCCGTGGAAAGGTCAGAGTTTGATCCTGAGATTCTTCCATGATGAAATTCCAAATATTTAAGTATGTCTCTACCTAATGTACTTCAAAGGAGTATAGAAGAGAGAAGAGGAAGCTTAGAAATCATCAAAGTCTCTCGTTGTACAGGTGAGAAAACTGAGACTCAGAGAGATGAATGAACTAACAATGTCATGCAAGTAGTAAACATTTAATTGGTTCTAGGAAAACAGGAAGTTAAGGGAAATGGCTTCCTAGATGGAAGGTAGTTCCATAGAATAATGTGGTCAATAGCATTAAGGACACATTGGAATGAATAATATCATAGTACAATTGTGCCATGTAATCTTAGAGTTTGGTGGTAATTCATTATTGTTATTATCGTAAAATGATCATAGTTGAATTAATGTTGTGTGGTAAATGCCTGGTTACTAACACGGAAAATGATTTAATGGTCACATGCCAATTTCTTCCTCCATCCTTTCAAGATAATCCTAAAGCATGTATTTTTGGAAATGTCTTATAGAGTTGAAGTACTGCTAGTAAGCAAAACTATGAGAAAAACTAAACTGAAAAAATAACAGAAGAAGGAAAGGAATGTCTTATTCTGAGCTGGCTTCTTATGTTGCTCCATATATTTATTTAATATTTAGCAAATACTGAGTGCCCATTAAATGCTGGATAAGTTTCTAGAAAGGAATACAAGGATAAATAAAATCTTCTTAAAGATTTTTTCATTATCTTTTCATCTCCAGTATTGAGCAAGGCCCTGGCATATAGCACATAGAAGCCATTTAATAAATGCTGATTTAATTGTTAAATTGAATTGAGCATGCCAATTATCCTGACAGAGCAGGGACGTCAGGGAATATGCAATATTGTGCTCAAATTCATTGTCACAAATGGTGTTCCACAGAATCCTGGTGTATTAGGGTCCTATGGTAGTATTTTGAGGCTAGCAATATCTTCCTCTAGAATATTAAATACAAAATCATGTATCAAAACCACTTAATACCTGTGCCACTTTCCCATGAAGAAACAGATTTGTATCCACTTTATCTTTAATGCTTCCTTGGCATTCCTTTATGCTGGAAGTATTCTGCACCCCCAGATTTCCTTGACTAGTACCTACCACAGTGCATGCATGGCATGTAATAGGTGGTAAATAGATGCTTGATTTTCGAATGATTATGGGCTCTGTCAGTATCTTTAAAGCCATAAATGTTTTGCCCAAATTCTTCTCTGAAATGTCATGTTAAATAGTTGGCAGTATTTTAAAATACAAGGATAAAGACCATTCCCAGTCCTCTGTACCTTCCTCTTCTTGAAGTTTCTTGGAAGGTCCTTAAGTGGACATATCTGAGGCAAAACTTATAAGTCATCTCTTGTGGAATATCCAGTACCCTCCCCCTTCTCACAACCATGGCTTTCATTCTGGAAGCTCTCCTTTCTCCCCATTTTACTTTCGTCATAAAGTACAAGGTAAGTTTGCAGCCTTAGTGAACTCAATCATCTATATTTATATTTTAAGACAGAATAAAAAAGCATTTCTTGATTACCTACTACAATCAAGGCCCTCAATTAAATACTTTGAAGGATGCAAACTCTTTGCTCCATGTGTGACCTTAAAGGAGTTACTGAATCTTAGGACCCTAAAATGCTCATA
>CM053598.1:77645788-77687307 GCA_028646575.1 Pseudocheirus occidentalis
TAGTAGCAGCAGTAGTAGTAGTAGCAGCAGTAGTGGTAGTAGTAGTAGTAGTAATAGTAGTAGTAGCAGTAGTAGTAGTAGTAGTAGTAGTAGAAGTAGTAGTAGCAGTAGTAGTAGTAGTAGTAGTAGTAGAAGTTGTTGTTGTTGTTGTTATTTGGGTAAGGGTGCTACTAGACCTGTAATTTCATCAATGTAGGCTCAGAAAACTTTTTGTGTTAATTAATACAATTAATAATCAGATAACTCTTCTCAATGTATTGTGCTGCTTGGGACTGCTGAATGGTTAAATATGGTTAAACAACTTCCCCAGAGTTATATAGTATGTACAAGAAACAGTAAGTTTTCCTTCTAAGTTTCTTCTAGGTATTCCTTCTAACTAATATGCCAGACTGCCTAGTAGAATTTATATTTATACAAACATGCATATATACATATGTTTATATGAAAATATTTGCATTTTATTCACATTTTGTATTTATGCTATATGACATTTCACGTGTTTCTATTAAAAGGTATGCCCATGGGGCAGCTAGGTGGTGCAGTGAATAGAGCACTGGCCCTGGAGTCAGGAGGACCCGAGTTCAAATCCGGCCTCAGACATTTGGCACGCTTACTAGCTGTGTGACTGGTCAAGTCACTTAACCCCAATTACCCTCCAAAAAGCAAAAAAAAAAAAAAAAGATATGCCCATATGTGTAGCTTACATATCACATCACTGAATCAACAAGTATTTATCAAATGTTTACTATGGGACAGACATTGTGCTAAGTGCCAGGGATATGATAAAAAAGAATGACATAATCCTTCCTTTTAATGAACTTATGTTCTGATGAGGAAGACAATAAATACATGTATAAGTATAGAATAATTTTAAAGAGAATAAATATAAGGTAGTCAGGGCATAAGGAAAGGCAAATGGAGAAGGTAGTGAGCTGTCTTGAAAGAACAAAAGAATTCTATGAGGGTAAGGTCAGGAACAGAATGCTGTGCAGGTATGGGTGACTGCATGGGATAGAAGCTAAGAGTAAATCAGGAAGTGAGAAGCCAGTTTGGCTGGATCACAGAATATGGGACTATTTACCATCTAACTAGGAAAAACAGATTGGGTCTTGGTAATGAAGGGCTTTAGGGGTTAAGGAAAGATGTTTTTAAGGCTTAAAGAAACGGGTATATTTGAATGCAGTAGAAGGAAAAGAAGGAAGAGCAGGTCATCAGCCTTGGACCTCAAGTTGCAGAAGGAGAGAACGTGTTTGGCATCTGCCACATCTTTGCCTCCTTCAATGACACCTTTGTCTATGTGACTGATCTTTCTGGCAAAGAAACCATCTGCCCAGTGACTGGTGGTCAAGGCTGACAGAGACAAATCTTCTCCCTATGCTGCTATGTTGGCCACTCAGGATGTTGCCCAGAGATGTAAAGAGCTAGGCATCACTGCCCTTCACATCAAACTTCAGGCCACAGGGGGAAATAGGACTAAGACCCCTGGCCCTGGTGCCCAGTCAGCCCTGAGAGCCCTGGCACATTCTGGAATGAAGATCGGGCGGATTGAGGATGTCACTCCAATCCCCTCTGACAGTACTCACAAAAAGGGTGGTCGCCGTGGTCGCCGTCTGTGAATGTCGTTTGCTGGATTATTTTTGTCAATAAAAATGTTGCAATTGTCTGCTTGCCTCTGATGCTCTCCAATGGCACGGTCTCCCTGAGACTATCTGCTCTGAAAAAGAAAAAGAAAAGAAAAGAAGAGGTTAAAATGTTCAGAGAGATGAAATGATTGAGGTGGTAGGCAATCCATAGGAGAAGATAAGAGGGGAAGGAATCAAGGAATCATATGTAGAAGGGAGGGCTTTGGCAAAGAGAAGTTCATCTAATTAACAGAGGCTGGAGAAAAGGAGAAAGCAGCAGTGGTAAAAGGAGGGGTTTGAGATGAATAGAAGGGGGAAGAGGGAGTCCATGTAATAAATGGCCTTGGTTTTCTCTATAGAGAGATGAGGCCCTCAGCTGGAAGGGTAAGGATAGGGGCAGATGTGAAAGGTTTAAATGGGCATCTAGAAGGCACAATATATGTAGAGCACTGGACTAGGGGTTAGGGAGACCTGATTTCAAATCTGGCCTCAGCTTCTTCCTGGGCTAGCTATGTGACCCTGGAAAAGTCGTATAATCTCTATTTGCCTCAGTTTCTTCATCTAATAAATAGGGATAATAATAACATCTACTTGCCAGTGTACTTGTGAGGATCAGATGGGACAGCATTTGTAAAGCCCTTTGCAAAATTCAAAGTGCTATCTAAATGCTGGCTATCATCACGGTCATCATCGTTTTTATTGATAGAAGACAAGGTTTGGTGGGGAATGAGATAGGTAGTCAATTAAGAAGAGTTAAAAGGATTACCTTGATGCAGTGAGTGGCTAGTTGAAGTTGGATAATATAGATTTATTCACAGTCACCATGGTTACATGACTTTCTCTAGCTCTATTTAGCACCATGTGCATAAGAGCAAAGCAGGTGGGTGGTGGGAGGGATCCCTGACTAAGATCTACCATAGAATAGACCAGGATAGAACAAGGAAGGAGATATTTCAGCGTGGATGACAGTATGGAGCTGAACTGGTTAACTATAGGCTTGAATCTGGGAAGGGAAGAAAGTAAAGTCAGAGCAGAGGTAATGGCTTGAGAAAACACTGAATGACGGTGGAATTAAATATCTTTATGAGTGTAAAGAATGGGTTTAGAAGGTATGAAGCACAGGGAGAAATGAAATGATTGGAGGTTATGGTCAGATAGAAAAATGTCAGCTTTTGATGAAAGTGGAACACTTATGGGTAATGGTGAGATCCCATGTGTAACCATTCCTGTGTGTGGCCAAGGTAGAAAGATATATATTTGACATAATATGTTTTAAATGATATACATACTCTTTCTAAAACTTGTCCTTATGGCATTGTCTTTGGAAAAGACTTCTTTTTTATGAGTTAGAAACAATATGTTGAGGAAAGCAGAAGGCAGGGAAATACAAAACAATATGCTAATATACACTAATTTCCCAAGTATATACATGCTGTATCAGGAGGACATATTTCCTTAGAGGTGACTGGTGAAAACTACTTATGATAAGTGTTCATTGTTGTAAATACTGATACTTATAATCTTAATTTTCCCCTCCAATCCAGCAAATGAAGCAGGGTAATTTGAGGCACCATTTTACTAAAATATGTACTGTGGAAAACAAAAATGTCTAATGGAGTGACCATGACAATCTAGATTATAGGAAGGGCTATTCCTTATGCTTTCCTGGAGCTATACAAGATTAAGAAAACTGTAATGTTTGATTTACCATGGCCCAAGAGTCATGCTTACAAATACTACTCAATGCAATACAAATTGAATTCATCTTTAATCTTTGCAACTCTCTCAGAGTTTCCTGGCATAAAGCTTTAGGCATAGTGTATACTTAGTAAATGTTTGATGAATTGACTTAAATTGCCGCCATGTACTCAGACATCCAAGAAAGGAGGGGACTTAAGAGAAAGAAGGAGAAAACACTACATAAACTTTTGCCTTCAGTACACAATTATAATTTTTGATACTTTAAAGAGCCTGCGTTAATAAGGATCAGACTCTCTGGAATGATTTCCTTCAGAAAAAAAAATGAAATGTTTTAGTAACTAAATGTCAAATACTAATTCAAGAAGCTATCCTTTCTTAATAAGTATTTACATTTAAATTAATTCATTTCAGCACATACAATGTTATGAATTTTTTTCAGGTGCTCCTAAATCCCCATCAGGATTCTTTGCTGAGTTATTCTCATTCCTTTTTGCCCGTAACTATTTCCTTTTTGATATCACTCAGAGGTTTTGTTTAAAACTAAATGACTAAATAACAACACTTGGAATAACTGTTGCTACCTCTGATTTGAGAAGGAAAAGGAGGGAGAGGGTGTTGTTGGGGGAAGAGGATTTACCTTTGTTTTGGCATTCTGGTGAGTTGGAGCTGTTTGGGTGTCACCATTCTGATTGAACAGTGTAGCATCTGGGTGAATTAACAAGATCTTCTCTGGCCTTTAATAAGCCTAAGGGAATTTGAAGACCTTCCCTGATATGAAGATCTTCCCTGCCTCCTAATAGGCTGAATGCAATCACATGGAGCCTATGGTGGGAGGAGTTTGCTGAAGGGTGGAGCAGAGCCCACAAGAAGCTGGGCGTCAGAACACTTAGAGATAGAGGGAGGAGAGGATGCACCCAGGCAGACAGCTAAGCTAGGCTTGTGAGTGTTGGTTTGTGGGAAGGCTAAAGGATGGTGTGGCTTTCTGGGCTGTCATGGTGTATTAACTTTTTTCCTACTATGATGGATTTGGCTTTCTGGCTTTGGGATATGGTTTTCTGGTGTCAGAATAAATGTTTTACTTCTATCTTCTATCTGGAGAGTCTGTTATATTTTTCAATTGAGCACTATGCCAGCATATTCATAGTTACTATTGGCACTGTGAATATTGTGTTGGCACTACACCCAAAGAAGATCAATTGGATTAGCTTCTCACTTCTTTGATTAAAAAAGAACTATTATTCATATTAAGAGCTAACATTTTCTAAAGACCCTTTTAAGGATGATGGTTCATTGAAAGAACTTGTAAAGGTTATATCTGAATCAAGAAGAGAGGAGAATTTCCTACCTGAAGAGTGGTGAGAAGAAAAGCAGCTCCATATGGTTCAGATATCCCTGAATAGTCTAATGACACTGAATACTGAAGACTAGACTTCTGAATTACTATGGACACATGAATTTTCCTGCCTCATGTTTTCTGCCAGATTTCTGTAAGTGTGACTCCACCCTTCACAATAACTATTGAATACATTGGTGTAAGAGCATATTCTGGGTTTATATGTGTTTTATTATTTATGTTTGTTTTAATGAATTAATATTTTCAGTATAGCTTTTTTGGGGGGTTTTATTTGGTTTTTAGCTTTCAACATTCACTTTTATAAGATTTTTGAGTTCTAAATTGTTCCTACTTCCTCCCCTTTCTACTCCTCCAAACAGTATGCAATCTGATATAGGCTATACATATACAATCATGTTAAACATATTTCCACATTAGTCATGTTGTGAAAGAAGAATCAGAACAAAAGGGAAAACCATGAGAAAGAATAAAACAAAACAAAAGAAAAAAAGAAAATATTGAGATTTGATCTGTATTGAGACTCCATAATTCTTTCTCTGGATGTGGCTAGCATTTTCCATCATGAGTCTTTTGGAATTGTCTTAGATCATTGTACTGCTGAGAAGAGATATGTCTATCAAAGTTGGTCATTGCACAATGCTCCTGTTACTGTGTACAATGTTCTGGTTCTGCTCACTTCACTCAGCATCAGCTCATTTAAGTCTT
Source organism: Pseudocheirus occidentalis (assembly GCA_028646575.1). Taxonomy (NCBI): domain Eukaryota; kingdom Metazoa; phylum Chordata; class Mammalia; order Diprotodontia; family Pseudocheiridae; genus Pseudocheirus; species Pseudocheirus occidentalis. Next base: position 77,651,171 of record CM053598.1, read on the forward strand.
TACAAGTTTTTCTGAAACCCAGCAGCTCACCATTTCTTATGGAACAACAGTATTCCATTACATTCATATATGACAACTTTTATTCAACTACTCCCTAATTGAAGGACATCCCCTCCATATCCAATTCTTTCCCACTACAAAAAGAGCTGCTAAATATTTTTGTACATATGGGTCCTTTTCCCTTTTTTATGATCTCTTTGGGATACAGACCTAGTACTCGCATTGCTGGATCAAATGGTATATACAATTTTATAGCCCTTTGGGTATAGTTCCAAATTGCTCTCCAGAATGGTTGGTTCAGTTCACAACTCTACCAACAATGAATTAGTGTTCCAATTTTCCCACAACTTCTTCAACATTCATCACTTTCCTTTTTTTGTCATATTAACCAATGTGTGATGTTGTACCTCAGAGTTGTCTTAATTTGCATTTCTCTAATAGTGATTTAAAATATGTTTTACATGATCGTAAATAGCTTTAATTTCTTCATCTTAAAACTGCTTGTTCATATCCTTTGACCATTTGTCAACCGGGAATGTAATCTTTCTTTAACCTTATTGTTGAGTAAGTGCTTGACTTGGATTAAAATATTAAAAAACCTCCTTACAAACCAGCCCAAAATATTGCTAAAGTAATGAGGCTGAATGACAGTGATCAGTTTCATTTTGAGTTTTTAATGTGCCAGTTAAAAAGGGAATAAAATAAAGTATAATAGATTGGAATGGGAAGAGAAATTGAGTTTTTGAATTGGAAAGGCTCTAGTCCATGTAAGTAGCAGTGTATATTCAAAGTATGTATAGTATAAAAATGAGATAATCTCAAAGGAGAGGGGAGCAGGGAACTTTGGGTGAAGGAACAGAAAAAAAAAAACAACCTCCTGAAAAAAAGGTGGGATTTGAACTGAATTTTCCAGTAGGATCAGGAATCCAGGAATATTCTAGGCACGGAGAAACAGCCATTGAAAAAGCACTGAGGAAGGAGATGAAGTATCATATGCTAAAAAATCAGTATGAAATTCAATGTCACCAAATGGTAGAGCCCACTTGTAATAGGTAGGAAAGTGCCCATTTGTAAAGGACTCTAAAAGCCAAATAGAAGATTTGATATTTGATGGTGGAGATAATGGGGAGCGAGCGGGGTTTGTTGAGTTGAGGGTGGTGGTAACATGGTCCGACTTAAACTTTAAGAAGATAATTTTGGCAGCTGAGCAGAGGATGGACTGGAACCAGGTAAAGCTGGAGGCAGGCAGACCGACCTGTAGGCTATGCCTGGAGTCCAGGTATGAGTTGATGAGGGATTAGACTGGGGCAGAGGTGTGTGGCTGTGGCTGTGTGAGAGGAAAGATGTTGTGAAAGATAGTGTATATAAGAGATGTTATGCTATTAGAAAAGATAATACTTGATAATAGATTGGCTATGTAGGATAAGTGTGAGGGAGGAGTCAAGGCTGTGTGACTGGGAGAATGATGTTACCCTCCACATGCAAAATGGAAGTTTACAAAAGGGAGAGTGTTTGGGGAGAACATTGCTGAATTCTCTTTTGTATATCTTGAGTTTGAGATGTCTATAAGACGGTCAGTTCAAGATGGTAGTTGGTGATGTGAAACTGAATCTGGGGGAACTTAGCTCTGGAAAAATAAAATCATCTGCATAGTGATGATGAATTGAACCCTTAGGCACTGATGAGATCATCAAGTGAGATAGTATAAAGGGAAAATGGGGCCTATGACAGACCCTTAGTACACACACTGATCTTAGTGGGAGTGGATGGATCAGCAGACTGAGAAAGAGTGATCAGACAGGTAAGAAGAGAACCAGGAGAGAAGAGTTAGGAAAACCTAGAAAGCAAAGGGCAGCCAGGAGAAGAGGATGATCAATAATGTCAAAGATAGCAGAGAGGTTGAGAAGGATAAGGTGTGAGAAAAGGCCACCAGTTTTAGCAATTAAGAGTCCATTGGTCCTCATAGCTATAACTAGACATGATCATAGAATTCCTGGTTAGTGAATGTTGACTCTTCTCTAAAAATTAAGTAACCTTGAAAGAAACAAATAGTTAAAAAGTAAGTGGATCTAGGACCTTAAGACTCTCACCAAAATAGTAAACGGTGTCAAAAATCTAGATTCTGTGATTGGACTGATTCTGTAGTGTTTCTCAGGGCAAATCTATTCAAAATCCTTGGTAACTTAGAGTTACCATTTTTCTTTTTACTTTTGTAATAGTTGCAAGAGAAGTTATAGTTGATATTCATTTTGGGTTAGGATGTTCCCTTTGTTTGACATTGTTTACTATTAACCTATCTTTTGTAGTTGAGACAGAATGAATAATAAATAACAAATAATTCTGTCTTGCAGGATTCATAAATGGCTCTAATAATAGTGTAAATCACACTTAAGACTCCGCTTCCAAAAGAACTGTTAGCCTTTTTTTCATCTATTGGTGACTAAAGCAGAAGATGATGATAATGGCACATAGGTTACAGAATCCAGCTTCTTCACACTGTCATCCAGCATTACATAGATCAAGTGTCGTATCAACAATGTTTTCCTTGCAAATTAAACTTCTCTTTCCCAATGTAGGGATTACGTTTGGATTTTTGTTTTTCATGGTTCAAATGAATCTGAAACTGTGGTTAAAGATTGCTTCCAGGCCCTTTTGACAGCATATATTGATAAATGTATTTACTTCTGACTTACACTTATGCATTGGCAAAGTCCTTCCTGGAATTTTGGTGACAAATCTGCATACTTTCCTATGCTGATAAATAACTTAATAGAAAATATTTGAATGGACCATATGTCCATTGCCACCAGTTCAATGTTCTGTAAATGTTTCTGGATTTTCTTGTATCATTTCAATAGTATAAGATTTTGTTTAGTTTGTTTTTCTTATGTTTAGATATATCATATCATTTATTGTAAAAAAAAACATTATATTTGACCTAAAAGTTTCACTGATATTGGCTAATAATAAGTCACTCTAATTGTTCTGGTCAGAAAAAAACCCCAAAACATTTACTTGAGGCAGAACCAAAATGGCAGAGTAAAGGTAGGAATCACTTGAGCTCTCCTAAATTTCTCTCCAAACAATTTTAAATTAATGCCTCAAAACAAATTCTGGAAAAGTATAACCAACAGAAGGATGTGAAGACACAATTTCCTAGCCCAAGACATTCTAGAATGTTGCCTTTGTCTCACTGAACTAAGAATGAAGTACAGTCCAGCATGGGCCATACTGACAAGCTAACAGCAAGCCTTGGGAATTACTGAATCAGTGGTGGCAAGGGCTCCTGGAGCTCTCAGCCCACAAACAGTAAAGGGGCCAGACAACTGGTCAAAAGGAGATTGCAAGAGATCCTTTCCTGGCATGAGATTCAGGACTCTGTTGCATTGGCCATACTTGGTTCAGGGTCACAGCCCCAGAGAAAGAAGCAGCACTAGCACACTGGAGCTTACAAGATACAGGAGAGTAGAGACCTTGGTCATAGTTTTGGGGTGGAAAAGAGTATTTGTAGTGAGTCACAGAACAGAGCACAGGCTAGGAGAGTAGTAAATACATTTCTTCTTAGATCATACCATCTTCAAAGAGCTGAAAACTTACAGAACCCCAGAACTTGCACCAAAAGCAGAACAAAAAACCTGAACTTTGGGAAAATGCCCCCATATGTTGGAATTAGAGCCTAATTTTAACATAAAGTTAAAAGTCAAGAAAATGAGCAAACAACAATAACAACAACAAAAGAACCTGACCATAGAAAGTTACTAGGGTAATAGGCAAGGTCCAAGCACAAACTCAGAAGAAGACAACAACATCACAATACCTACATCCAAAGCCTCAAAGAAAAATGTGAATTTATCTTGGGCTCAAAAAGAATTCCTGGAAAGGCTCCAAAAGGATTTTAAAAATCAAATGAATTAGGTAGAGGAAAAAATGGAAAGAGAAATGGTAGTGATGCAAGAAAAAAAGCATTAAAAAAGAGTCAGTGGCTTGGTAAAGGATGCACAAAATTATGCTGAAAAAAACCCCTTAAAATAGCCAAAATTGGTCAAAGATTAAAAGAGGCACAAAAATCCAATGAGGAGGAGAACTCTTTAAAAACTGAATTAACCAAATGGAAAAAATATGTACAAAAATTCACTGAAGAAAATAAATCTTTAAAAAGTAGAGTTGGTCAAATGGAAAAGGAGGTACAAAAACTCACTAAAGAAAATAATTCCTTAAAAATTAGAATTGGGCAAGTGGAAGGTAAGGATTTCATGAGATATCAAGAAATAATAAAACAAAATAGTGAAAAATAGAAGAAAATATGAAACATCTCATAAAAAAACTGACAGGAAAATAGATTGAGGAGAGATAATTTAAGAATTATAGGACCTTCCTCAAGACAGGGTTTTTAAAAGGGGTGTAGATATCATATTTCAAGAAATTATCACGGAAAACTGCCCTGGTATTTTAGAACCAGAAGGTAAAATAGAAATAGAAATAATCTACAGATCACCTCCTGAAAGAGATCCAAAACGAAAACTCCCAGGAATATTATAGCCAAATTTTGGAGCTTGTAGGTCAAGAAGAAAATATTGCAAGCAGTCAGAAAGAAATAATTCACATCCCTTGCCACCACAGTGAGGATAACGCAAGATTTAACAGGTTCTACATAAAAGATAAAAAGACTTGGAACATGATATTCTTTCTGAAGTGCAAAGAACATAGATTTACAAACAAAGATCAGCTGTTCAGGAGGCAGAGCCAAGATGGTGGAGTAGAAACAGGACTTCCACATGGCTCCAGCTTCCACCTCCTCCAATACATGTAAAATATGCCTCTGAGCAAACTTTAGAGCTACGGAACCCACAAAGCAACAGAGAGAAACAAGTGTCTTGATGAAGGAAGCCCTGCAGGCCAGCAGGAAAGGTCCATTGAAGCATGCTGAGAGCTGAGCACAGTACCAACTGAGCCACTGTTTTACCCCCAGGGCAGTCCCGACCAGCAGTTGCTAGAGCAGACTTCACGCAACTAAATCACTAGCAGCTGTAGCAGTTTCCAGACTTGTCAATCTACACATGCTAAAGACAAAGTAAAAGGTCAGTGTGGAACTTTATTGGAACAGGGGGAGAGTGGTCCAGCTGCTACCCTCTGAGAGAGAAGCAGAGAAGGTGCGGTGGCTGCAACCACTGCTGCATGCCTGCTTCTGGAGCACCTGGCCTGCAGATTGTAGGAGGACCAAGGACCATTCAGAGGGCAATTGCTCTCACTTTGACCTGCTTGTATCTGGATTGAGGTCTTGGGTGGTGGTCCTGGGGTGTGTGAACAGTGAGCCGGAGTATGTGGGAGCTGTAGAGAGGGCACCCATCTAATAACTCAGGCAACTGTAAAAACCCCAGTGATTTGGGACATAGCTCTCTCCACTCTGTAAGCAGAGTTCTACCACAGCAAAAAGCTCAAAAGTAAAGTAATTGGCTGCTAATATGAGCAAGCACAGGAAGCACAGACAACAGAATCCTCTTTTGGGGACAAAAAGGCTCAAGACACAGAGTGGGAGGAAGACATCAAAGTCAGAACTCCGGCATTAAAAGCCTCCAAGAAAAATATGAACTACTTACAGGCCATGGAGGAGCCCAAGAAGGATTTTGAAAATCAAATAAGAAAAGTGGAGGAAAAATTGGGATGATAAATGAGAATGATGCAAGAAAATCATGAAAAATGACTCAACAGTCTGCTAAAGGGAACCTCAAAATACACTGAAGAAAATAACACCTTAAAATAGACTAACTCAAATGGCAAAAGAGGCCCAAAAAGCCAATGAGGAGAAGAATGCTTTAAAAAGCCAAATTTGCCAGATGGAAAAAGAATTTCAAGTACTCAATGAAGAGAATAACTCCTTCAAAATGAGATTGGAGCAATTGGAAGCTAATGACTTTATGAGAAATCAATATACTATAAAACAGATCCAAACAAATGAAAAAAATAGAAGGCAATGTGAAATATCTCATTGGAAAAACCTCTGACCTAGAAAATAGATCCTGTAGAGAGCATTTAAAAATTATTGGTCTCCTTGAAAGCCATGTTAAAAAAAAGAGCCTAGACACCATCTTTCAAGAAATCATCAAGCAAAATTGCCCTGATATTCTAGAACCAGAGGGCAAAATAGAAATTGAAAAAAATTCACCCAATGCCTCTTGAAAAGATTCCCAAAAGAAAACTCCTAGGAATATTATAGCCAAATTCCAGAGTTCCCAGGTCAAGGAGAAAATACTGCAAGCAGTCAGGAAGAAACAAATTGAGTACTGTGGAAACACAAGCAGGATAACACAAGACCTAGCAACTTCTACATCTTCTACATTAAGGTATTGAAGGGCCTGGAATATGATATTCCAGAGGTCAAAGGAGTGAGGACTAAAACCAAGAATTACCTACCCAGCAAAACTGAGTTTAATGCTACAGGGGAAAATATGGCCATTCAATGAAATAGAAGACTTTCAAGCATTATTGATGAAAAAAACCTGAGCTGAACAGAAAATCTGACTTTCAAATACAAGAAGCAAGAGAAGCATGAGATGGTAAACAGGAAAACAAAATCATAAGGAACTTATTAAAGTTGAACTATTTACATTCCTACATGTAAAAATGATAATTGTAAGTCTTAAGACTTTTCTCAGTATGAGAATAGCTGAGTGGAATATATATGTATGTATGTATGTATATATATACATATGTATGTGTATATATGTACATGTGTATGTACATGTATATGAGAGTGTGGGCATTTGTATGTTCATGTATATATAGACAGAGGGCGCAGGATGAGTTGAATATGAAAGGATGATATCTAAAAGATAAAATTAAGAGGTGAGAGGAATTTATTGGGAGATGAAAGGGAGCAATGGATTAGGGTAAATTATCTCATATAAAAGAGTCACAAGAAAACTGTTACAATGGAGATGAAGAGAAGGAAGGTGTAAAGGAATGGGCCGACTTTACTCTCACTGAATTTGGCTTAAGGGGAGAATAACATACCACTCAATTGGGTAACTTACCCTACAGGAAAATGGGGGGAAGGGGATAAGAGGGGGAAGGGTAGAAAGGAGAGCAGATTAGGGGAGAGGATAGTTAGAAGTAAGCATGTTTGAAAAGGGATAGGGTCAAAGGAGAAAAGAGAATAAGTGGGGGATTGGACAGGATGGAGGGAAATGCAGTTAGTCTTTCACAATATAACTACTATGGAAATGATTTGGGTAACTACAAATGTACAATCTATATTGAATTGCTTATCTTCCTAGGGGAGTGGGTGAGGAGGGAAGAAGGGGCAAAAATCTGGAACTCAAAGTTTTTTTTTTTTACTAACAGCTTTCTTTTTTTTTTAATTGACTTGTTTATTTACTTTTAGTTTACAAGATTCAGTTCCACAATCCCTTGAGTTTCAAATTTTCTCCCCTTCTTCTCCCCCTGCCCCCACCATGGCAGCATGCAATGAAGTATAAAGTCTGCAAATACTTTCACATTGTACAATAGTCTGGTTGTATAAAAGGGTTGTAACCAATGGTGTGAACAATGGGCAAAAAGAAGAAAACCAAACATGAAAAAGCATGATAGCATGTGTTGCTTCAGTCTCTAATAAACTCTGTTCTCTCTAGATCTTTCTCTGAATTTTGATATCTCCTTCCATCCTGAGACTTGCAGAGCTGTCTTAAACCTGTGTTGCTGAGAAGAGTCCAGTTTATCAAGGCTGGTGATCACACATACGATGTGTCTGTGATTGTGTACAAGTTTTTCCTGGTTCTGCTCTTCTCACTTAGCATCAATTTGTATAAGCCGCTCCAGGTGATTATGAAAACTGTCTTCTCCCCATTTCTTATAGCACAATAGTATTCCATTACATTCATATACCACAACTTGTTTAGTCATTCCCTCATTGATGGGCATTCCCTTAATTTCTAATTTTTTGCCACCATAAAGAGAGCTGCAAAAAATATTTTCGTACATATGGGTCTTCCTCACATTTCTATGATCTCTTTGGGATACAACCCCAGAAGTGGTATTACTGGGTCAAAGGATATGCAATTATTTATAGCCCTTTGGGCATAGTGGAACTCAAAAGTTTTAAAAACAAATGTTTAAAAATTGTTTTTTTACATGCAACTGGGAAATAAGATATACAGGTACTGGGGTATAGAAACCTATCTTACCCTAGTAGAAAGTTAGCAGGGGTGATTGGGGAGGATATAAGAGAGAACTGATTTGGGGAAGGGGTATTCAGTAGGCTAGCTATTTTGGGGTGGGGGTAGGGGAAAGATGGAGAGAGAAAAACTTATAACTCAAAATCTTGTGGAAATGAATGTTAAAAAATAAAAATAAATAAATGAAAAATTAAAAAGAATCACCTATTCAACCAAGCCAAGGGTTTTCTTTCACAAAAAGACTAAAATGTAAATGTTTTGCATGACACCAAATGTAAACCTATATCAAACTGCTTGCCTTCTCAAGGAGGAGAGAGGGCAAGGAGTAAGAGAATTTGAAACTCAGAATTTAAAAGAAAAATTTTAAAATTGTTTTTACATGTAATTAGAAAAAAATAAAATATCAAAAAAGTAAAAAAAAATAACAAAAACAAAACCACATTTACTTAAGGTTAAATATGTTCATTTAGGGGTATTATACTTTGTCTACAAAGCCAATGCAAAACAGATGATTGAACAGTTCTTTAATAAACTTGAATAGTTTCAACCACCAGTTTCAATAATTCATGCATTTTATTTGTGCCATATCAATGTGCCCTATGTTAGAAGCTTCACAAATGTTGTTTTATTGGTATACTGTCGTTATGCAATTTCTGTTAGCTACAGTGTTCATTTTTAATTAGAACTGGTTACACCTAAGCCTTTTATTTAAAAAGCAAAGCAAAGCAAAACAAAACAAACCACATGTATGTTTAAAGTACCCCAGACTTAGAAGAGTATGGTTATAAGTATTAATCATTTTAATCCAAGAAAGATAAACAGAACTTTAATAACATCCTTCCCTCTCTTTTTCTTCCTCCCGTATCCCCCCGTTAGAGATTTACTAGTCATATAAAGCAATGTAAGTGAAACATAACTAGAAAAATAAATGGTAATAATTGAGAAACTGCAATTTATGCAAATGCCACTGGGTGGCGATGTTTCTTTACATGATTAGCATTGAAAGAATAATGTCACTGAATTACCAGTTGTTTGCTGACTGGGCAAGCATTAATTATAATGGAGACCTATTTTTAATGATGACTTGTTTTATCTGGAAATAATGCAATTAAAGGGTGATAAATTCATGCAAACAACAATGTTGACAAATAGTCAACATGATTATTCCCACCCTACCCCCACAACTAGTTATATGGCTGCTCCTTGAAATTCAGTCAAAACCAAAAATAATTGCTTCTTTCCATGAGTTTTATATTTCCCTTTAAAAAGAAAACACATTTATGAAATGCCTATTATATGTCAGGCACTGTGCTAAGTGCTTAACAAATATAATCTCATCTGATCCTCACAATCACTCTGAAAAGTAGATGCTTTTATTATCTCAGTATTACAGTTGAGGAAACTGAGGCAGGCAGATTTAAATGACTGGCTCAGGGTGACGTAGTAAGTTTCCGATTTTAGATTAGAACCCAGTTCTTCCTGCCTAGAGAGCTATTTACTGTACCACCAAAGTATACTTTCCAGACTCCTCTCTTCTGTTGGATTGCCCTATTATCAGAACATATGAGATTGTTTAACTTTGGGGCTAATGCTCTCCAGTAATTTCCCTTTGTACACTGGGAGGTTTGGGTTTGTTAGGTAGGTGAACTCCGGTAGGCATAATGTTGCTGTCTACTCATGAAGAAAATGTTTGATGAATAAAAGATATCTTAACCTAAAAGAACATGCCTCATTCGTAGCAGCCATTTATCTTTTAGAATCTGTAGTCGTCCCATTGTCTCTGGCTCCTTCCTTTAGTTAGGCAGTACAGTAGAAAAGGGTAAGCCTTATCTAGCACTCTCTGATTCAAGCCTCGACCCGCAACCTAAGTATTTCTGCTGCACGTATGTATTTAAAAATATATACCATCATTTTCTAATTGGTCTCTCTGCCTCCAGTCTCCACTTCAAATACATCTTTGGTTCAACAGCTAAAGTGATTTCCCTGCAGAGTGCACCTGGCCATGCTCCCCTTCTACCCCTACCCCAGCTTCAGCAAATTCCAGTGGCATCACCTCAGGGACAAAATAGGATCCCTTCAGCAGATGGCCTCTGCCTGCCTGCCAGTCTTCTTAGACTTTACTCCTCATGCCTTCTGCTATCCCGTGACAATAACCTGTTTGCTCTTCCTCCATCCCCCAATTCTATTCTATCCTTTATGCCTGGAATGCCCTGCCCTCTCACCTCTCCTTCTTCTGTTTTTAAGTCTTAGCTCAAATCCTACCTTCTGCAGCCTTTTTGCTGTTCTCTTTCCCTAATCCAGCCTCATACTAACATCTTTCCTCTGAGTTTATCTTTCATCTCCTCTATGTATATTTTGTATTATACCTAGTCATATAAATATTGCCTCCCAGGTTAGAATATGTGCTCCTTGAGGTTAGGGACAGTGTTTTTGAATTTCTTTGAATTTTAACCCTAAGGATATGTATTTAATAAATGCTTGTTGGGGCAGCTAAGTGGCACAATCAATAGACCACCGGCCCTGAAGCCAGGAGGACTTGAATTCAAATCTGAACTCAGACACTTAACACAAAACTAGCCGTGTTACCTCAGGCAAGTCACTTAACCCCAACTGCCCTACCTTCTCCCTCCAAAAAGCAAAAATAAAACAAAATAAAATAAGTAAATGCTTGTCGACTATTTTCCTTACAAATTTCCACCAGAAAAATTTGAATATTCTCCCTTTAATACGTATTTATTTGATTGGTCACAGTTTGGGAGCCCATCCTGTTGAGGAAGCTGGGTGAAGTATGCCAAGAATTGGAAAAATAACTGGTTTGTGAACGATTGGAGTTTTGTTTTGAGTTACAACACAACAATAATGCCACATCATTTTATAGTTGTAAAGAATTTTACCTTCATTTAATCTGCCCAATAACATGATTATTTAGGCAATACAACTACAATCAATTAATTAGTTATTAACAGTTGTTCCCTTTTTATAGCTTGGAACTTCCATGAAAGTGGAAGCTTATATGTCTACCACTTGAATTCTTAGTGCTCCCTTCCACTTGAAGTCATGGATTTTCAAAGGATATTCCACAGGAGTCCAGGCTCTAGCAGTCCTGCCAGAGTTGAAAGGCTTCAAGTTCAGGCACAAATACAGGCCAACGTTTCTGTAGAATGGGCATCAGCCTTCCTAAACTAATCAGTAGATGGATGGCCAACTAGTACTGAATAGTTTTGTCCATGGGAATTCAGGAAACTGTCTACTGAGCCTGGGAAGAGTTGCATTGTACATCAATTGAGAGACTAAGTTCACAATATGGAAGTATGGATCTTTCAAAGTGTTAATACATAAATATGAGAAGATTGGGACAATATGAGGTTAGGAGAAGATAAAAGCTTATATCAGATCTGGGATTTAAACCCAAGTCTTATTATTTTTTTATAGCTAGTTTTTTCTATTTATTTGAAGCACAGTAAAAAAAAAAATTGGTACACTTAGGGAATTCAGTGGCACAAGGTACACTGCCATAACTTTAGGGACATTATACATTAAAAAAAAAAGCTAGATTTTTCTCCCTTTTTGAAACACTGCATTGCATAGTATTATTTGCCCAAACATACCATTTACAAATATTAGGTCAATAAATTTCTAACATCCATAAAAATTTAGCTTTCTTACTAAAATGCAAGAATTAAAAAGATCGGTGTCTAAACAAGAAAAGACAAAAACCAAACTGGAATGAAAGCCTAGATATCACATCTAAAATCGGGGCTTTTTTGGGGGGCCTTCATATTCTTCTCTCCCTCCACCATATGCTGATGGAGTTCCAGGTCCCATTCCTCTAGGACGCTGCCCACCCACAGGCCCAGCTCCTCCCTGCCCAAAGCGCTCAGTAAGCATGTCACTTCCCATCATGGAATCACTCAAGGCTGTTGGTGGAACTCCAGGGCTGGCCTCATAACCTATGTCACCACCACCTAAAGGCGGAAATTTCTGGCTTCCTGAGCCATAGGGATCTCCCATGTTCATTGTTGCTGCACCCATTCTTATCTTTCTCTTGAGTGGATCCATGTATCCCATCCGACTATAACTTTATTCTCTTTGGCGTCTCATTTGCTCTTCCATTTCACGTTGGCGAATCATCATTTCTTCTTCTCTTCTACGTTGATCTTCCTCTTGTCTTAACTGTATTTCTTTGCGTTTCTGCATTTCTTGATTATGAAGTTCCTCCATCTGTCTCGCCTGATGCTCATGATATGCATCTTGCATTTCACTTTCCAGTTTGTCTTTTGCATCTTTCATGTTTTTCTCAACCTGTTCCCTTAGCTGCTTTTCCATTTCATTTAAAGACTTCCATCTCTGGGAATATTCAAACTCAAAGGTGCTATGCTGAACAAAACATGAAGGGTTCTCTCTCTCCTTTTGATACATTGGATTCTTCTGTGCAAGCTTTTCAGGAAGACCATCTTCATCATCTAAGTGCTCAAGTGGTTCCACAATGAGTGGACTAGGAGTTGTCAACAAAAACACTCCTCCACTGCATCGTTCAAATGCTTTTCTTGCAGCTGGAATAGAAGCAAATTCAACAATGCCTTTTCCTGTAGATCTTTCTCGATCATCAACAATTACGATAGCCCTTTCAATAGGTCCAAATTGGCCGAATGCTTCTTCCAATAATTCACTGGAAACATAGGGTGAAAGATTTCATACAGCAAGGGCAGCGGCATCTGTGGCAAAACGAACACGAAGTTGTCTCCCTCTCGTGGCTGTATCAAGTTCTGCTTTTGCAATTTCTGCCAGGGCTCTAGATTCCAGTTTAATGAAACCGAATCCTTTGTCCTTGTTGATAAAGACTTCACCAGGTTCTCCGTATTTAGCAAATAATCTTTTAAAGTCTTCTGTTATATCAGCTGGCAGATTTCCACAAATAACCTACATTGCTGTGTGTAAGTTTTCTCTCCATGCCTCCTCAATAGAGACAAATTTGCTTTAAAGCCCTCTGAATCCGAGATTTTCTCTTCCCTGGGGCCCGCGGGACCGCCCAGCTAGGGGCCCTGGTGATGCGCGACGGCGGCGGCGGTTGCTGCTGCTGGTGATCGGGCCGGTGGTGCCGCCGGGCCCCTCAGGGCTCCCTGCCGCCCCGGTGTGGTGGTTTCTGGTATCCTCCAGGAGTGAGGCCCGGCCCGCCAGGCTTCGGCTCTCCGGGAATCTTGCCTTTGGGTCCGCCAGGGCTCAGACCTGGGTTATGCCCCGCGGCGCCCGGTGGCGGAGGGGGCGGGCCCCCACTCCAGGCAGAGGACACTGAGGCCGGTGTTGAAGAGGTCTGCTGAGCCCCCCCCCTCCCCCCCAGGAGGGGCCGACGGTCCGGAAGAGGCTTGAGAGGTCACGGAACCCGAGCCTGGGGGTGGCGGGGACAGAGCGGAGACGGAGGCCGGCGCGGCCGTGCCCACCGTGGGTCCGGGGCTACTGCCCGGAGGAAGGCCTGGCTTCGCCGGGTCTGGCGACGACGCCGGTTGCTGCTGCGCCGCCGCGGCTGCAGCCGCCACCTGTTGCGCTTGTTGCTTCTCCAGTATGTGCGTCGGAGGCGGCGGGATGGAGGGCTTAGGCCCGGTCTGTACCAGGCCTGGCCACAGTGGCCCTCGATTCTGGCTCAGGCCCATGCCCGGCGGCGGTGAACGTAAGTCATGGCTTAGGCCGCCACCTTACCCGCCGCCGCCACCATGCCGGTGGAAGCCGCCGCCGCCGCCCCCGCGAGCCCAGAACCGGTCCCGGGACGAGTCCGTGATCAGCGGGCGGGCGAGGCAAAAGCGGAGAAATCGTTCGGGAACGTGTAGGCCAGCTTGCTGATCACAAAATGGCAGGGGGACACAAGCCGAACCCAAGTCTTACGAAGCTAAATGTAGTGCTTTTCTGCTACGTTATGAAGTTTTCCGTGAGGCGCTTGAGCATTACTAATTCGTATGTGTCTGTCCTTATTGTCTGAACAGCCAGAAGAATATTATATTATGTTGTGTTTTGTTACGTTACATAATGTTACATTACATTACATTTTATTAAGTTGAGTTATGGAGCGAGGTGGCACAGTGGATAGAGCACCTAGCCAGGAGTCAGGAAAACCTAAATTCAAATCCAGCCTCAGACACTTAATAGTTCTGGGACTCTGGCCGAATCACTTAATTTATGTTTGCCCAAGTTTCCTCATCTGTAAAATGGAGATAATAACAGCGCTTACCTCCTAGAGTTGTCATAATCAAATGAGATTATAATTGGAAAGCACTTAGCACAGTGCCTGGCCTGTGGTGAGTGCAATGTAAATGCTATATAAATTATTATTATTAAAACAGAAAAAAGCTAATATTAGTTGAAAGATGGTGGAAATAAAGCAAAATATTAAAATACTGCCTGGATGTCTCTGTAGATCACTGTATGTCAAGAGTCCAACATAGTGAAATATCCCATATTTCTTCCTATTTCTAGAACATTTTTTTTTTGCTTTTTGGAGGGCAGTTGGGGTTAAGTGACTTGCCCAAGGTCACACGGCTACTTTTTGTGTTAAGTGTCTGAGGCTGGATTTGAACTCAGGTCCTCCTGACTCTAGGGCCGTGCTCTATTCACTGTGCCACCTAGCCGCCCCTAGAACATCATTAATTTGGAAAAAAACTGAAAATAAATTTCTTAGATGAAAAAAGCAAACTACCCATTATCACTTTCCCTAATAGCCCCTTAAAATGGTAAAAAAATGACCTTTTCAGGGAGGCACCAACTTTGACTTTTTCAATGCCAATTTTAAAAAGTATATTAATTTTGGGGTTCTTGAGGAATTGTAAAGAATACAAGCAGAAAGCAATGCTTATTTGGAAGCTTCCTTAGTTGAGGAGCATCTAGGACAAGCCAAAAGTTAAATTCAGATATAAATTAGCTCATAGCTCTGTGCAGCTCAGTCAATTGATTCTGGAGCTTGTTATTTTCAAGCAAGGCTGACTGAACATTTTCAAATGGTTGGTCAGTTCATTTACATTAACTTCAGACCATGTCTGCAATGCAAGTAGAGCAACAGTCAACAAGCATTTATTAGGCACCTACTGTATGCTAAGTACTGTCCTAAATGCTGAGGATCAAAGAAAGGTATGACAGTCCATACTTTTAAGGACTTCACGGTCTTTATGGTCTGATGAGAAATACTCTTAACATGAAGGTTTCACTGGGGCAATGTAAGGGATAGAGAATCAGCATTTTGAAGACAGTTGGTATGACTCCAGGCAAATCATTTCATCTCTCAGTGTCTTAAGCTTCTAAGAGTTAAATTTACTTTTGGGAAAAGCCAGTCGATTTGGGATTGCAAAAAACAAAGAAATTACAGGTCAAGACCAAAAAAAAAATGTGAGATGTATGTGTGTAAATAAATAAATGTATATATATATATATACGCACACATAAATATATGTGTATATGTATATATACATACATATGTGCATATATGTCTGTGTCTATATGTGCATGTGTATATATGTGTTTGTGTGTATTATATATAATTCTATATAATACAGAATTAATATATATACATAGATATACATGCATAAACACACATGATACCTATCTATCATGTATGTTTGCCTCTCTAGCTAACTATGGGCATAGTTAACTGTAGAAAAAATTTTCTTTTTGTAAAGAGTTACTGCTTTGTTTTAAAACAAACATGCTTTTAATTCAAAATTTCACACTAAAAGATTCTTTTCTTGAAAACTATAAGGAATCCCACCCCCCCAAAAAAACAAAATTAGAGTCACTGTATGATTTTTTTTCATTGTGTCTTTTCTACGGAACACAATTAGGACTATTTATAATATTCTAAGCAGAGGTCTCGATCAGTCGATTTTTTTTTTACTTAAATTAAACTAATTTTACTTCAATATGTCCTAAAATAAGTGCTTTATTTCTCTGTGCATAACACTTTAACTTGCTTATGTGGTATGCTTCTATTTTATTGTATTTTATTCTATTTTATATAGGTTTGAATCTAGTGGGGCTGTATTTTCATGATGTGCCAAATGAAGTCAGATCAGATCCATCAGTTGCTGAATTTGTTTGCAAGCCACTTACTCTTTGAATTTGGTGAGCTCTTAATACAAATGGATATTGTGATGAAGTGCATTGTAGACCTTTAGAAGCATGTATTGTTGCTTTTATTTATTTTAGGTATTGGAACAATTAATTCCTGTGGTCATATTGATTTTTACCCCATGGAGGGAAAGCATATGCCTGGATGTGATGATTTAATTTCATCTTTTAAAAAACTTGATTTCATCTCCTACAAAAAGGCAATTTTGTTTCTTAAACTGTAAAATTATTGATGCATTATTTATGCTGTAATTTTAAAGATATTCCACACTAGCTGCTAAATAATTTAAATTTTTGAAGGTCTTTAAAGATAGAATTCCTATGATGGAATATTGGAGAGATGATAGAATTCTCAAATGCTAAAATTCTATCTTTATATTTCTTGTAAATGATACCAGAAAAATAGCTCTTTCTAGACATACAGACATCTGGTGTCATACAATCAAACTGTTTTAATGATTAAAATTTTTACCTAATGTATAGATATCTTACTGGTGTTTTTATTATTACCTCTAATTCTTTTATCCCCAATATTGACCTAACCAAAATGACTCTTTCTTGGTAATATATACACATGTATTTAAGTATATATATATAACACTTTTTCTAAAAGAATGAGCCAGTTCAGAGATATTTTTAAGCAACATAGCTCTTTCTAGATATCTTTTATGAAAGAAATTTTAAGTCTGGCATGTCTCTCAGATCTTTCGTGAGAACTGATGTCTCTGCAAGATGGTTAAAATGAAAGTTCAGATTATTTCCACCTTGTAGAGGAAAGCATATTTTAGAAGAAAGTTTCCTAATATAAATGAAATTATCGTCCCTCATTTCCCCCTATTAAGACATAATAAATTGTCGTTTACTAAATACCACAAGTAATAAGTTCATTTCTTTACTTCACATGTACCATTTAAAAAATTTAAATGTATTTATTTACTTTTAGTTTACCACATTCAGTTCCACAATCCCTTGAATTTCAAATTCCCCTCTTTCCTCCCCCTTCCCCCAAATGGCAGCATGCAATCAAATATAGGATCTCCAAATACCTTCACATGAAACATTAGTCAAGTTGTAAAGAAGGATTATTACCAATGGAGTAAACAGTGAGAAAGAAGAAACAAAAGGAAACAAAAAAAGAGGGAACACAAGTAGTTTGTTTCAATCTGCATTCAGACTCTGTAGTTCTTTCTCTGGATGTGGATGTCTCTTTCCATCATGAGTCTTTTGGAGGTGTCTTATAACCTTGTTGTTATAGAATCTTGAATTGCTGAGAGGAGCCCAGTCTATCAAAGTTAGTCATCACACATATGATGTGTCTGTAATTGTGTATAAATTTCTCACTCAACCTCAGTTTATATAATTCTCTCCAAGTTATTATGAAGTCTGTCTGTTCCTGATTCCTTAAAGCACATGGTATTTCATCATAGATCATCTGACACTCGTGATAAGGACTAATCTAATCATGATGAAATTATCTTAGGTTTAATGTAAATTCAAGATTTTTATTGATTTTTTTTAATTTACAGAGCACTTTTATATATGCAATCTGAGCTGAATTTCTATATTTGCCATATGTTCCTTCTTCTCACTTTCACTTTTAAATACCTTGAAAATAAAATCTCCACCTGATACTTCCATTTCCTTACCATATTCTCTTTTCTCAATTCCTTGCATCCTAACTTTAAACTGGGCAAGTAGGCAGTGCAGTAAATAGAGCACATGGCCTGGAGTCAGAAAAACTCAGACTTCAGAACCAGTCTCAGACACTTCATAGCTGTGTGATCCTGGGCAAGTCACTTAACCCTGTTTGCTTCAGTTCTTCATCTGTAAAATGAGCTGGAGAAGAAAAAGGCAAATCATTTTCTTTGGCAAGAAAGCCACAAATTGGGTCATGAAGATTTGGACATGACTGAAATGAATGAACAACATACCAAATTACTCTCTCAAAGGTTCCTAAAGACAATCAAAACTATCAAATTCATTAGCAGTTTGTTTTTTGTGCTCATTTTCCCTGGACTCTTTCTAATGTTCCATACTGTTGCCTTCTTTGTTGCTTAATACTTGCCCTTCCTTGGTTTACATAATATCTCCTCACCTTCTCTACCCACAATTCTAACTGTTTCTTCTACATTTCTTTCATCAGATACTCTTTCTCTTCCCTGAGACTGATTCTCCAAAGTCACATCCTTAAAATCCTACTTTTTTCTTCTATATACTTTTTTCTTGTTAATTTCATCCATTTCCAAAATTAAATTAGGCAACTATCCAAATCTGTTATCTCAAAAGAGAACTTTCCTTTGAGCTATAGATTCCCATTACATAGGTTGGCTACGTGACTGTGGACGTTTCATTTAACTGTGTAGTTTTCTAGGCAACTCTGAAAGGTTATAAGTTGTTGAGAAGATACTAACCAACTTACATTGGTAGAAGGAATTTTCTCACCTGGGCGCTCCCTATACCAATGAAATCACAAGTCTTATCCCTATATCCTCTATTTATTTATTTGTCCTGTACCATCCATCAGGTGAAGAAATTACTTTTTTGAGGGGCAGCTAGGTGTTGCAGTGAATAGAGCACCGGCCCTGGAGTCAGGAGGACATGAGTTCAAATCCAACTTCAGACACTTAACACAAAACCTAGCCATGTGACCTAGGGCAAGTCACATAACCCCAACTGCCCTCCAAAAAAAAGCAAAATAAATAAATTTACTTTTTTTTTGCTTTAGTTTTTTCCCCAATTACACATTGAGAGCATTTTTAGCATTCATTTTAATAAGATTTTGAATTCCAAATGATCTCCCTCCCTCCCTATCCGCCCCTCTTCTAAAAATGGTAGGCTGTTTGATATAGTTTATACATGTAATATTATGTAAAAAATATTTCTATTTTCATCACAGTTGTAGAAGAAGCAGCTAATCAAAAGAAAAAAAACATGAGAGAGAATAAAGTAAGTGAAAAAAATGCTTTAATCTGCATTCAGAGTCCATCACTTCTTGATCTTGATATGGATAGCATTTTCCTTCATGAATCCTTTGTACTAAGAAGAGCTGAGTCATTCATAGTTGTTCATCACACAATGTTGTTGATACAGTGTACAATGCTTTCCTGATTCTGCTCAGTTAACTTTGCATCAGTTTGTATAGGTCTTTCCAGGTTTTTCTGAAAACTGCCCATTTACTGTGTCTTATTAAACAGTAGTATTCTGTTACATTAATATACCACAGCTCGTTTAGCCATTACCCAATGATAGACACCTCATCAGTTTCCAATATTTTGCTACCATGAAAAGGGCTGATGTAAAATTTTTTGCACAGGTAGATCCTTTTTATTTTTTGTGATCTCTTTGGGATACAGACTTATTAGTGATATTGTTGGATCAAAGGGAATGTAGGATTTTTTTTTCTTGACCTCATAGTTCTGAAATTTGGCTGTAATGTTCCTTGGGGTTTTTATTTGAGAATCTCTTTTCTGAGGTGATTGGTAGATTCTTTTAATGCCTATTTTGCCCTCTGGTGCCAGGATATTGAGGTAGTTTTCCGTGATAATTCCTTGAAAGGTGCTGTCCAAGTCCTCCTTTTGATTAGGACTATCAAGTAGTCTGATTATTCTGATACTGTCTCTCCTGGATCTTTTCCCAGACCAGGTGTTTTTCCCATGATGTATTTTACATTTTCATTCTTTTAAATTTGTTTTTGTGATTCTCACTGTCTCATAGAGGCATTATCTTCTACTTGCGCAATTCTAACTTTTAAGGTGTTTTCTTCCATTATCATTGGTACTTTTTTTTCCATTTCACCAGCTGTCCTCTTTAAAGAGTTGTTTTCTTCAGTGATTTTTGCATTTCCTTTTCCATTGGGTCAATTCTATTTTTTAAGGAGTTTCCAAGCTGTTGACTCTTTTTTTTTCATAATTCTCTTGTGTCGCTCTCATTTTTTCCCATCTTTTCTTCTACATATTTTATATGATTTTAAGCCCCTTTTTGAGCTCTTCCATGTATTCTTTCTGGCCTTAAGACCACATCCCATATTTCTTTGGGATTTTGCCCACAGGTATTTTGATATTGCTTTCATCTTCTGAGTTTGTGTCTTGGTCTTCTCTGTCACCACAGTAACTTTCTATGGTCAGATTCATTTTTGTTGGTTTTTTGCTCATGTATTTTGGGAGGTATTTTAAATTTGATCTCTCTACCCTGGAGTAGAAGAGTCACTGTCTCAGACTTCTTGTGCTAGTGACTACAGGCCATGGCTATTCTCCTGGTGCTGTGATAATGTTGCCCTAAGACCGAGGGAAGACTCTCGTGTCAGGTACTGCTAGAGTAGGGGCTGACTGGTGCTGGTGGAGGCTGTTGGGTCTGGCAGCTTACCTAGTCTTGAGGTGGGGTCCTAATTATGGTGTTTGATATGTGCTAAGGCCCAGTGAGGTATTTCTGTGTTTTCCTGCACTACACTGAAGCACATGGAAGTCTGGCCTTTGGAGGACACCTGTTTGCCCAGGACTATGCTGGAGCATAGAGGGGGCTGGTACTGACTGGCAGCTGCCTGTTTGCTTAGGCACATGTAGGGCTGGTGTTTACCTATTTGGCTTGGGCTGCTCTACAGCATGTGATGGTTCTTAGAACTGGAGTCTGATGGTTCCCTTGCCTATGCTAAGGGATGTGGGGGTCCTGGTGTTGGCCTTTGCCGGCTCTACCACATTGGGGCTCAGGATATTTTGCTGGTATGCTGTGGTGGGGCATGCTGCTGGCTTGCTGGAATGCTTCCCATTCCTACATTGCAATCCACTTTCACCTGAGTGAGATGGACCTTTCTTGGTTTCTAGGACTAAAAGATTGTTTCAGCTCATCTTTTTGCTTGTTCTACCATTCTAGGATTTGTTCAGAACTCTATTTTATGGTTGTTTGGAGGTGAGTTTGGGAGAGTTACAGTGATTTATTGCTTACTCTGCTGTCTTGGAACTCTTGGAAGTTTGAAAAATTCATCTTTATTTGCCTTAGTTTTTGGCACAGTGCTTCACACATTATTGCACAAGTGTCTTGTTTACATGCCACTTCCTTAAAAAGTCCAACTCTTGAGTCCACCTTTGTTACCTCTTCATAATTTTGACCTTTGTGGGGAACTCAGAGACCTTAAAGTTACAGTACTACAATCCAAATATTAGCAGTTATTTAGAGGGTAAAGTTTAGGTTAACCATGTGATGATAGTATAAATAAACAGGAGGAATTGTACTGGGTTTAGCATAGGTGTCTATTCTGAGAACTAAAGAAACTGTTTGTGAATATATTTGGACAAATTTATTCTTCATGATATCCTTTAATAAAATATTGACTTCCACAGAATTTGCTTCCCTCATAGAAAATCATCATTTCTGAAGTCACTGATACTATTTTTCTAAAATTTTTTTTCTTTTTTAAAAATAAATAAATTTATTTTCTTGTTTACATCATTCATTTCCATGAGATTTTGAGTTACAAATTTTCTTCCTATCTTTCTCTTACCCAACAACTCAAAATGGCTATCCCATTATATAACCACTCCCCCAATCTGCTCTCTCCTATGTCCTCCCCCTCATCCCTCTGATTTTCTGGTATGGCAGGATGGATCTCCCTACCACAGTGCCTGTATATCTTAATTCCCAGTTGAATATAGTTAATAATAATTTTATATATGTATATATATATATATATATGTATATATGTGTGTGTGTGTGTATTTAAATTCTAGATTCTTTCCCTTACTCCCTCATCACCCACCCTCACTGGAAGGACAAGCAATTAAATACAGGCTGTACATGTGTAATTACGCAGAACATCTCCATTGTGGGAATATTTTGAAAGACTGATTATATGTCCCTCCTTCCTATCCGCCCACATGTTCTATTCTCTCCCCTGTCCCTGTCCCTGTCCCTTTACAGAAGTGTGTACTTCCAGCAACCCATTCCCCCACCCTTCCCTCCCCTCCATCATCCCACCTCTAATCCCCATCCCCCCTACTCTCCTGTACAGCAAGATACCCAGTTTAGAGTTTATTTCATTTCTTCCCTAAGCCAAATTCAGTGAGAGTAAGGTTGACCCTTTCCCTTTTGCCTCCCTGTTTTTCCCCTCCATTGTAACGATTATCCCTTGTGTCTTCTATATGAGATGATTAACCCCATTCTGTCTCTCCCTGTCTCCTCTAGTTCTAATCGTCTCCCACCTCAGAATTTCACCTTTTAGAGTATCATCCCTCCATATTCAATTGATCCTGTGCCCTCTATGTACTCATAAATACACATACTCAGATATGTGTTCGTACGCATATATAAACCCTTCTATATAGACATATGTGTATGTATACATACATACATATATATTTGTATTCCTTTCACCTATCCTCATACTGAGAAAAGTTTTATAAGTTACAATTATCATTTTTCCATGTTGGCCCGTAAATAGTTCAACTTTGATAAATTCCTTGTGATTTCTTTTCCATGTTTACCTTCTCATGCTTCTTGTCTTTGACTGTCATGTTTTCTTTTCAGTTCTGTTTTTATCAGCAAGAATGTTTGAAAGTCCTGTACCTCATTGAATGACCATATTTTCCCCTGGAACATTATACTCAATTTTGCTGTGTAGGTGTCATGTGTCTCTTTTGTATATAAGTGTATGTGTGTGTGTGTGTGTATGCACACACTCTTCTATATGTACATACATGAAGTGCTTTACAGTAGGGAAAATAAGAATTATAAAAATTTATAGTAGCATTATTATTTTGTATGTGGTGAATTCTCCATTATTCCATTAGAAAGTTAGAAAAAATTCCTCTGCTTCATTTACATATGTGATAAATTTTTCTTATATGGCACTTTGGACCTATAAATTTCTCATTGCAGGGTCTTATTAAGAAATTATTTTGTACTAGAAAGAGAAATTCCATTTAAAGTTACTATAGACACTATAAAGTATTTGGGAGTCTACCTGTCAAAACAAAGCCAGGAACTATATGAACACAATTACAGAACACTTTTCACACAAATAAAGTGAAGTCTAAATAATTGGAAAAACATCAGCTGCTTGTGAGTAAGCCAAGCTAATATAATAAAAATGACAATTTACTTAAATAGATTAACTTATTTAATGCCATACCAATGAAATTACCAGCAAATTATTCTATAGAGCTAGAAAATAAAACAGTAACAAAATTCATCTGGAAGAACAAAATGTCCAGAACATCAAGGGAATTAATTCAAAGAAATGCTAGGAATGGTGGCATAGCCATACCAGATCTTAAATTTTATCATAAAGCAGCAATCATCAAAACTACTTGGTATTGGCTAAGAAATAGAGTGGGTAGTTCAGTGGAATAGGTTACTTATACAATATATAGTAGTCAATGATTATAGCAACCTACAGTTTGATAAATCCAAAGACCCCAGCTTCTGGGATAAGAACTCACTATTTGACAAAAAACTGTTGTGAAAACTGGAAAATAGTATGGCAGAAACTTGGCATAGACCAATGTTTGACATATACACCAAAATAAAGTACAAATGGGTACATGATTTAGATATAAAGGCTGATGCTATGAACAAATTAGGGGAGCAAGGAATAGTTTATCTGTCAGATTTATGGAGAATGGAAGAAATTATGACCAAACGAGAAGAGAACATTATAAAATGCAAAATGGATAATTTTGATTACATTAAATTGAAAGTTTTTGCACAAACAAAGCCAATGCAACCAAGATTTGAAGGGAAACAGAAAACTGGGAAAGCATTTTTACAATGAATGTTTCTGATAAAGGCCTCATTTCTAAAATATATAGATAACTGAGTCAAATTTACAAGAATATAAGACATTCCCTAATTGTTAAATGGTCAAAGGGATATGAACAGGCAGTTTTCAGAGGAAGAAATTAAATGTATCTATAGTAATATAAAATGATACTCTAAATTATTATTGATTAGAGAGATGCAAATCAAAACAGCTTTGAGGTACCACATCACAACTATCAGGTTGGCTAACATGACAAAACAGGAAAATGAAAAATGTTGGAGAAGATGTGGGAAAGTTGGAACGCTAATTCATTGCTGATGGAGTTGTAAGCTGATCCAAAACATTCTGGAGAGCAATTTGGAACTATGACTAAATGGCTATAAAAATATGCATACCCCTTTACCCAGCAATACCACTTTTAGGACTGTATCCCAAAGAGATCACCCAAATGGGAAAAGGACCCACATGTACAAAAATATTTATAGGAGCTCTCTTTGTGTTGGCAAAGAATTGGAAACTGAGGGGATGCCCATCAATTGGAGAATGCCTGAACAAGTTGTAGTATATAAATGTAATAGAATAGGATGGTGCTGTAAGAAATGACGAACAGGTGGACTTCAGAAAAATTTGTAAAGACTTATATGAACTGATGCAAAGTAAGATAATTAGAACCAGGAAAACATTGTACACAATTAGTCACATTGTACAATGACTAACTTTGATAGACTCTTTGCTAGGCTCTTCTCAGCAATGAAAGGTTCTATGACAACTCCAAAAGACTTGTGATAGAAAATACTAATCATATCCAGAGAAAGAATTATGGAGTTTGAATTCAGATTGAAGCATTCATTTTGCTTCTTCTTTCTTGTGATTAATTCCATTGGCTATAATTCCAACATGACTAATGTGATAATATGTTTAATATGAATGTATATGTAGAGCCTATATCAGATTGTACGCCTCCCCCCCAAAAAAAAGATTGTATGCCGTCTTGGAGAGGTTAGTCAGGAGGGAAGAGGAGAAAATTTAAAACTCAAAAGTTTGTGGAACTGAATGTTCTAAACTAAAAATAAGTTAATTCAAATTTTAAAAAAGAAATTATTTTGAACATGGAAAGAATTGAGGATCAATTCTAAAAGGTCAATTTCAGTTCAGTAAACTATTACTGCAAATAATCAGGGACCTGAGAAAATAGTTTAAGCTAAAAAACAACATTAAAATCAGATTGAAAATAAGACTATGCATAAAATTAGTGAAATGATGTGTAGATTATTTAAAAATCCATCTTTGCTACATACAGAAGAGAGGATCAACAGTCCAAATGTTAGCCAAAAAAGTACATAGGATAAAGAGTTGTTTTTAACCTCACATAAAATCTATCAACTAAAATATCTACCCACTTATTGGGGAGGAGATTTCATTCATAGCAATCTCTGAGAAAAGGATCCATTGAAAAGAGGAGAGAGGTTTATTGACTGTCTGCAAACTTGAGTAAATGCTATTTTTCTTTTGTTGTGTCAATAAAAATGGTTCTACTTGTGATGCCTTAACAGTCTAAGTGTTTAGGAGAGATTGCTGAGGGCAGAGTCATTGAAAATGTGTGTTGTTCTGATCCCAGGTGCTCCTTGGGTAGGGACACAATGAGTCATAAAATAAAACCCTTAAATTTCTTTTCAATAGTGGAGCACATCCCAAGCATAAAGGACAGCCAGGCCAAAGTCATGGAAATGAAATAGAGAGTGCCATGTGGAGAATAGCAAGAAAGCCTTCTTAAGAGGAGAACATTGTTTGGGAAAGGAAATGCCATATAATACAATGAGAGCAAAAGGCTGAATCTGGTTTATGAAGGTTACCAAAGGGCTAAGTTATGAAGAGTTAAATAGAAGAGCTTATATTTGATAGTGAAAATGTATGGAGCCATTTGTTGAGTAGGGGAATGACATATTCAGACCTGCACTTTTGGAAAATTACTTTGGCATCTCTATGGGAGCGTGGTTTTTCATGGGGAGAGACTTAAGGCAAGGAGATCGATTAGAAGGCTGTTGCAATACTTCAAGTAAGAAATAATGAGGTACATAACTAAAGTGGGGGTCATTGTTGGTAGAAAAAGGAAATTTATATATAAGAGATATTGTAAAAGTAGAACTTCTAAGGTTTTGTAATTAATTGGGTGAAGGGCCAAGTATAACACCAAGGCTGTAAACCCGAATGACTGGAAGTACGGTGCTACATGCAACTCAAACAGGGAAACTTTAGATAGGGGTAGCTTTAAGAGTAAACATAATGAGTTCTGTTTTGAACATGTTGAATTTGAGATCCTTAGGAGACATTCAGTTTGAAATAGACAGTATATCAGTACATAATGTGAGACATAGCTCAGGAGAGGGACTAAAGGTAGATAAAGAGATATAGGAATCATCTTCATAGATATTATAGTTAAACCTGATGAGGTGATTAAGTAAGAGAAAGGGAAAAGGAATAAGCATTTAATAAGCTCCTACTATATATTAGGCACAGTGCTAAGCACTTTACAAATAATATGTCACTTGATCCTCTCAACAACCTTAAGAGGCCTGATTGGAACTCAGGTCTTGATTCCGGACCCAGGGTTTTATCCACTATACCACGTAGCTGCAATATAGAAAAGGTCAAAGAAGGCTCAGAACCGAGCCTTATGGTACACCTGCCATTCTGACTGACTCTGAGGCCTTTACCAGTGCTCCTCAGTGTTTGTGACTTCCTCCTTTTGATTATCTCCAGCTTATCCAGGATATACTTTGTACATAATTGTTTACATGTCATCTCTCTCAATAGATGGTGACTCTCTCGAGAGTGCAGATAGTCTTTGCCCTTTTTTGTACCCCTAGTGCTTAACACAGTGCCTGAATACGTAGTAGGTCCTTAATAAATTCTCATTGACTGACTTCACTCTTCGTTGCATTTCCTCTCCCCTTCTTTCATAATTCATTAGAGGAAACTGTTGGTAGCTCCTTTTTTATAGCCATGAGTTTTGGTTTTTTCTTATACCCCAACCACCCATGTCCATGTCCATTTCTGTGTCTGTTCATGGGTTTCCCTCAGTTCCCTTGCTTGGGATGGAATTTCCTTCCTTGTAATTGGCTGTACGATTGCTTAGCTATGTTTGAAGCAATCTCAGACTGTGGAACTTGACAATGGGTAGACCTTCTCCACCTAGAATTCTTTTTTTCTCCCCTTGACAATCCTATGATAGTTAATGCCGGTTCTGGATAGTTTGTGCATGAATTGTAGAGAACTGAACTCAATCTGAATGAGGACAGATGAGGCTATCTGAAGGTTATAATAAGTTTTACACAGCACTTAGTATGCTATGTTGGCGTTTTGATTATCCAGAGCCACAGATGGCAAGTGCCCTTAACTTTCCTTTGGTGATGCATGTCTGCCAGATCTGTCTGAAAGTCTGCACTTGTATCAATATTGACCTGTCTGCAAATATAATTCTCCAAGTGCTTGACTTATAAAAACAAAACAAAAAACACTATTGCTTTGCCTACGTTTTTAGAGTCAGAGCAAAGTTGAAGGTGATGAAAAGATCATGTGAATTTAAAAGACCTTTGTATATCTGTCTAAATTAGCTGAATTTCTATGTAGAGCACAGTCTCTACTAATTATGCCCTCCTATTAGAATGGCTGAAAGGTTAAACTAGTTAAAAGACACTGGGTTTCTTAATTTATAGAGATATAGGATTTAGAGAAAGAAGGAACATTAGACATATTTATTCTTACCTTTTTATTTTACAAATAAATTGACTGAATCCCTGAGAGGGAAGGTGACTTCCCCAAGATTGCACAACTAGTAGAGTCACGATTCAAACCCAAGTCTTTTGTTTCTGAGCCCATTGTTCTTTTGATTACATTTCACTATAGGGATGGTCATGCTGGTGTCTTCTTGAATGTCCATGTGCTAGGTCTGAGATCTAAAGATATTTTTGTGCAATGGAAGTTTCTAGTCAGCCTCTGTCTCTGTCTCTCCTCCCATGGGCATGCTTATAGAATGTTTAGATGACCCAAACTGAGGAAGAATATCTAACTTCTTGGATGATAAGTCAGAATCTAAAAAGATTTGGAGATTAGAATACTAGGTCAAATATAATAAGATGAAATTTAATGAATATAAATGTAAAGTCTTGGAAGGAAGGAAATTTCATCCCAAGCAAGGGAACTGAGGGAAACCCACGAATAGACACAGAAACATACATGGACATAGGTGGGTGGGGTGTAAGAAGAGACCAAAGCTCATATCTATAAAAGGAGCTACCATCAATTTCCTCTAATGAATTATGAAAGAAGAGGGAGAGGCAGTGCAATGAAGCGTGAAGTCAATCAGTCAATGAGTGTTTATTAAGGATTTACTATGTGTTCGTGAGACATGGGACATGGGTTCAAGTAGTCAGCCTTATAAATATGAGATGTGTCAAGATAGCAGTTCACCTGAAAAAAAAAAGATCAGGGAACTTTAATAAGTAGCAAGGTTGGCATGATAAATCAGGCAAAAAAAATTGATGCAATTTTAGGGTGACTTAAGAGTAGCATAGTTTCTGGTTCTAGGGAGATTTGCTGGTATCTAGCTATGTCTTATATTTGTAAATTTAATTAAATGCACCATGTCTAAGACTTCACACTTATACTCCTTAAATCTCATCTTATTATATCTGACCCAGGCTTCTAAACCATCTAGTTACCGTATTGTTCCTAAGCCTTTTGTTCTTCAGCCTCAGACATTTCTAATTCCTTGAAGGTATTTCCATATGGCGTGCTCTTCTTGCCCTTCACCATCCTGTTGCCTTCCTATCACTCATTAGTTTCCTTAAAATGTGGCACTCCAATGATCACAACAAACATTCAATAAATAAAATTATGCTGAAGCTTAGACATTTTGAACAGAAAACTTAGAGAAAATATGATCACTATCTTCAAGTATTTGAAAGATTGTCATCAGAAGAGGGAATAGCTGTATCTTGGCTATTGGTCATTTTCTATGACCCCAGAGGACAGAACTAGGAACAATGAGTAGAACAAGCAAAGTGATATATTTAGGCTTTATGGAAGCCAACATTTCTTAGTGATTTAAAAAATATTTGATTTATGGAACAAAAGAGTTTTCTATAACATAGTTTAATGGTAAAGATAATAATACTGTGCACAACTTGCTACTCCTTTCAAATATACAACAAAATTATCATGTAAATTTCTTTTTTCTTCCCTCCCCCCACCTCTAGAGATGACTGCCATTAGACACACACACATACATACATATATATGCATCATGTATGTATAGATGCAACATTATTCTATACCTTTATCAGTTTTTTTTCTGGACTCAGACAACATCTTTCTTCATATGCCTTTCCTAATTAGTTTGGGCATTTATAATAGACAAAATAACTTATTTACTCAAAGATGTTCTTTTTAAAAAGTATTTTATTTTTCCCCAGTCATATGTAAAAACAATTTTTAACATTAGCTTTTAAAACTTTGAGTTCCAAATTCCATCCCTTCCTCACTCCCCACCCCACCTCACTGAGAAGGCAAACAATTAATTGTGCATTAAGCATGTGTGGTCATGCAAAGCGTTTCTATGATAGTCATGTTGTGAAAGAAAAGACAAAAAACCCTCAAGAAAAATAAAGGAAAAAATATGTTTCAATCTGTATTCAGATATCATCAGTTCTTTCTCTGTTGATGGATAGCATTTTTATTATAAGTCCTTCAGAGTTGTCCTGGATCATTGTATTGTTGAGAATAGCTAAGTTGTTAACAGATGATCATCTTACAATATTGCTGATACTTGGTACATAATACATTTGCATCAACTCATGCAAGTCTTTTCAGGTTTTTCTGAGAGCATCCTACTTGTCATTTCTTGTAGTACAATAGTATTCCACCATAACCACATATCACAGTTTGTTCAGCCATTCCCCAATTGATTGACATCCCCTCAATTTCTAATTCTTTGTCCCCAGAAAAGAACTGCTATAATTATTTTTGTACATATAGGTCCTTTAATTTTTGTTTTGGTGTTGCTAGGTCAAATGGTATGCCTGGTTTTATAGGCCTTTGGACATAGTTCTAAATTGCTCTACAAAATGTTTGAATCAGTTCACAACTCCACCAACAATGCATTAATTTCCCACCTTTCCTACATCCTCTTTAACATATGTAATTTACCTTTTTTGTCCTATTAGACAATCTAATAGGTATGAAGTAGTACTTCAGAATTGTTCTAATTTGCATTTCTCCAATTAGCAGTATTAGAGTATTTTTTCTTATGGCTATAGATAGCTTTGATTACTTCATCTGAAAATTGATAATACATTTTGATTGTGTATCACTTGGGGAATGGCTCTTATTTCTACAAAGTTGGCTTCATTCTCTATATGTCTGGGAAATGAGACCTTTTTTGGAGAAACTTGTTTCAAAATTTTGCTGGTTTTTCCTCAGTCCTTTTCCCCACTGTTTATTCTATTCTCTCTGTCCTTTTACCCTGTCCCTCCTCAAAAGTCTTTCGCTTCTGACCACCCCCTCTCTCAGTCTGTCCTCTCTTCTATCTCTCTTTCCCCTCTACCCCCTTTTCTCCTTCCCTTCCTACTTTCCTGTAGGATAAGATAGATTTCTATAGCCAAATGAGGATGCCGACGAGAGTGAGGTTCTTTCATCCCCCTCACTTTCCCCCTCTTCTTCTCCCCTGCAAAAGCTTTTTCTAGCCCCTTTCATGTGAGATAATTTACCCTAGATCTGAGTATGGGCAAAACAGCAGAGTCCCACCTCAATGCTAGCAAAAGGACCCCACAATCTCTTTCTGACAATTTGTTTGACCCCATTACCATCTGTGGGCTGAGAGCTCCAGAAGCAGCTGCTCTGATTCAGTCACACCTAAGTCCTGTTCCGTGTTTACTGTGGCCCATCCTGTGCTGGCATGGTCTGTGCTGGACTGAGCTCCTCTCTCATCCTGATGAAACAGACCTTTCCTGCTGACCTTTCAAGTTGTCTTGGGCTATACATTTGTTCCAGTCCATCTTTTTTGTGGGTTATGCAGCTCTAGAATTTATTTATAGTAATTTTTAAAGGTATTTAGAAGGGTTTGGGGGAGAACTCAGACTAGTCCCTGCCTTAATTCTGCCATTTTGGCTCCAGCTCCTAAAGACATTCTAAAAACAATATTGCTTTTACCATATACAATGTTCTCTTGGTTCTGCTTGTTTCGCTTTTCATTATTTCATGCAAATCTGTCCAAGATTTTTCTAAAACCATTGAGTCCATCATTTCTTATAGCACAGTAGTATTGCATCACAATCACATACCACAACTTGTTTAGTCATTCCCCAATAATGAGCATCCCTGAAATTTTCCTGTTCTTTGCTAATACAAAGAGAGCTGATATAAATATTCTAGGGCATATAGATTCCTTTCCTTTTTCCCTAATCATCTTTGGAAATAGATCAAGTAGCATTGTTGATGGGTCAAAGGGTATAAGTCGTTTAATAACTCTTTGAACATAATTCCAGATTGTTCTCCAAAATTACTGAATCATTTTACAATTTCATCAATAATGAATTAGTTTCCTAATTTTTCCACAACCATTCCAACATTTGTCACTTATCCTTCTATCATTTTAGACTATCCAGTTGGTATAAAATCATATCTCCTACTCAGTAAACTCTAGTGGCTCCTGATTACCTCTAATATAATATAGAAATTCTTCTGAATGGCATTCACATGTAAACCCCTCTATTTGACATTCAAAACTCTTCACAGTGTAGTCACTATTTAATTTTCCAGCATTTGACATGTAAACATTATTACATAAACAAATTTACACAATGTTATACACATGACGCACATAACTGCCCTTCACAAACTCTAAGGTTCAGTCATGCTGACCTCTTGCCTACTATTTCTTCATAGATAGCAGTGCATCTTTAATCTCCACGGCTTTGTATCCTGTGTCCACCAAACCTGGAATGCAAGCCCATCTTTTACCTTTTATCCCATCTCTTCCTTTTAGAATTTCTAGTCTCATTGAAAACTCAGCTCAAGCAATACCCCCAACACTAGACCTTTCTTATTACCTCCAGTTGCCAGTGCATTCATGGTCAAAAAAGTGTCTTCTATCTATCTTGTATATATGTATATATGATCATGTTTGTCTCTCCTGGCAAAACATATAAAATGAAAGAAAAAAAGAACATTAATTAAGCATTTGCTATGTAGTATGTAATGCACTAAATAATTTTTGAATGGTATCATGTTTGGTCCTCACAACAGCCCTAGGAGGTAGGTGTTATTATTATGTCCATTTTACAATTGAAGAAATGGAGGCAGATAGAAGTAAAGTGACACACTCAATGTCACAAAGCTAGTGAGTATCTGGGCTAGTTAGATCTTTTTTTTTTTATTTTTTTTTTGCTAGTTAGATCTTCTAACTTAAGATCCAGTGTTTCATCTTCTGTGCCACCTACTTTGCTTTGTCTTTGGATCCCTAGCACCTATTCTAGTATCTGGATGAGAGGAGGAGCTTAATAAATGCTTGTTAATAAGTTGATTGACATGGTAGAGATGATTCTTGGTCAGGTATAGGTTAGATTTTATGATTTCTAACTCTGAGATTCTATCGCTGTATGATTGCTTACTACACATCTAAAACAATCAAGGACCCCAATTTCACTTTTTAAATTAAAATTTATTTTCAATTGGTAGACATTCATTTTTTACTCTCTTCCAATTATCCCATTATTAGAAAAAAAAGAAAAACAAAACCATCATAATAAATATGAATTTTTAGTGAGATATGTAATCTAAGGAACTCTTTTGTTTTATTTTGGTGTGTGTGTGTGTGTGTGTGTGTGTGTGTGACTATTCCAAGCTCTGTGTGTGTGTGTGTGTGATTTTTTTCCAACGTGCCTAGAATAGCTATCAATGGCAAGTAATGTTTTGCTGCTACTCAACTATAATAAAATGAATATGGTGCTATATATACACAATATTGGGAAAAAGTAAAGAATGCATTTTCAAAATAAAGTTTACATCAGAGTTTTAGGGTAACATTATTGACTTTCTAGAAATACTTCAGGAAATATCACTTTCATAGCATCTATGGACTCCTTCTCCATGAAGATCTATTTATGTGGTTTATAAGTAAATACAGTAGGTGGAACTCATTCTGAAAGCTTTGTTTAGAATTTGAATTCCACTTTTAGATAGTTGTCACCTGAACCTGTATGGCAAGGAGATTAGGGGTAGAACAAAAGGTAAAACTCAGTCATTTCTCTCAAGAAGCAGAGTAACTATCCATACTCATGTTTAGTCACTTTTAGTCATGTCTGACTCTGTTTTCCCTTTGGGGGCTTTCTTGGAAAAGATACTAAAATGGTTTGTTGTTTCCTTCTCTAGTTCATCTTATAGATGGAGAAATTGAAGCAAACAGGGTTAAATGACTTGTCTAGGGTCACAGAACTGCATGTATCTGAGACTAGATTTAAACTCATGTGTCCCTGACTCCAGACCCAGAACTCTATCCACCATACCACCTAGCTACCCCTTCCACACCCACAGATTCTGTGTAATTCTAAAAGACCACCTCCAAATAAACTACTTGGTCTTATGAGTTGGGACCACAGTTTATACTTCTATGGCTGGATATATTAAAGCAGTATGCAAAATTGCTAACAGTCACTTTTTGTCTAGCTTGAATAGTCAAGACAGGGTCATTCTCTTCTCTGAGAGGTAGAAATATTGTTTCTGTAGTCAGACTATGTAGACGCAGCCATAACCACTGGAGAATTGTCCCCACAATAAAGCACAATAAAACCCTGATTTCTTGTTTCTATGAAGAAAGAATAATAAAGTTCAGTTAAAAGAAAAAAAAATTGTTTAACTGATCCTAGATATGTATCTTCTGTACTATTTTTAATATAGTTTCAATAGAGAGATTATAAAAATCACTGTGCTTTCTGTGAAATCTTATAGGCAAGTTCGTATTGTTGTAGACATTATATGAGGAAAAAAAGAAAGATAGACAGGAATATAAACAAACAGACTGTGTAATACAGTGAAAAGAGCACTGGTTAAAAAATCAGATAACCTGAGTTCAAATGAGGCAATTCACTTTACTTCTATAGGCCACAATTTCTTCATCTGTTTAAAAAAAAGGATAGGATGGAGTGGGGAAAGTTAGGCGAGGTGAACTCTTAGGCCCCACCTAGGTCCAAGTCTATAAAATCACTTCTTAGAATGATAGCCATTCTCTAGTAAACAATCAAAGGATAAGAAGAGGCATTTCTCAAAGTAAGAAATCAAAGCTACAGGTTTTTTGGGGGTGGAGCCAAGATAGCAGCATAGAAGCAGCAAAGTTTTGTAACTCCCACACAACCACCTTAAATACCCAGAAAACACAACTCTAAACAAATTTTAGGGCTCCAAAACTCACAAAAATACAGAAAACACATCTCTGGCTGAAGGCAGCTCTGCAGGAGGGGTTAATTGCCCCAGCCTGGGAGCCAAGGCCAGCCCCACCTGAAACTGTAGCCTGGCCCCAGGGCGGTTGGAAGAAGCCACAGCTGGACTCTATAGTAGAGTGGATTGGTGGCACCTAGTGCAATCTCCACATTTATCAAGACAGAAGAAATAAGGTTAAGAGAAAGGTCAGTGGAATTCAAGCTAAATTTCTGGGGAAAAAAGCAGTCCAGCCAAACTGCCCCAAGGGCAAGAAAGCAGCCCTACCTGGCTGCTTCAGAGCCCCTGGCCTGAGGACAGCAGGGGGCCAAAGCAATTAATCAAAGGCCAAGGCCTCTTGTTTTGAGTGGCCTGGATCCAGATCGTGGTCTTGGGTGGTGGTCCTGGGGTGCACTTTCAGCGAGCCAAAGCTGGTGGGGGTTGCAGCAGTGCCCTAATAGCTCCGGCAGCTGTGAAAACCCCAGAAATTTGGGACAGAGCTTTCCCCCCACCCCCAGAAGCAGAGTTCCACAGAGCTAAGAAGTCAAGCAATTAATTGACTGGCCAACATGAGGAGAAGGAAGCAAATCAAGAACAGCAGTAAAACTCTGGAATCCTTTCTTGGGGACAGAAAGGATCAAAGCATGGAATGGGAGGAAGACAACAGTCAGAACTCCCACACCAAATGCTTCCAAGAAACATGAAAATTGCCCACAAGCTATAAATCAACTTAAAAAGGACTTTGAAAACCAAATAAGAGAAGTGGAGGAAAAATTGGGAAGAGAAATGAGAATGATGCAAGAAAGAGTCAACAACCTGACTGAAGAGAATAACACCTCAAAAAAACAGATAAACTCAAATGGTAAAAGAGACCCAAAAAGCCAATGAGGAGAAGAATACCTTAAGAAGTCAAATTTGCCAGATGGAAAAAGAATCTCAAAAGCATTCTGAAGACAATAATTCGTTCAGAATTAGAGTGGAGTAAGAGAGACAATTTGAAAATTATTGGTTTACCTGAAAGCCATGACCAAAAAAAGAACTTGGAAAGCATCCTTCAAGAACTTCTCAAATAAAATTTCCCTGATGTTTTAGAATCAGAAGGCAAAATACAACTTGAAAGAATTTACCAATCACCTCTTGAAAAAGATCCCCAAAAGAAAACTCCTAGAAATGTTATAGGCACGTTCCAGAACCCCCTCATCAAGGAGAAAATATTACAGACTGCCAGGAGGAAACAATTTGAATACTGTGGTAACACAGTTAGGACAACCCAGGATCTGGCAGCTTCTACACTGAGGGATAGAAGGGCCTGCAATATGATATTCCAGAGATCAAAGGAGCTGGGATTAAAACCAAGAATCACCTACTCAGCAAAATTGAGTATAATGTTCCAGGGGAAAATATGGTAATTCATTGAGGTGGGGGACTTTCAAGCATTCTTACTGAAAAAAACCAGAACTGAACAGAAAATTTGACATTCAAACACAAGAAGCATGAGAAGGTAAACATGGGAAAGAAATCATAAGGAACTTATCAAAGTTGAACTATTTACTTGCCAATATGGAAAACGATAATAGTAACTTAATGAAACTTTTCTTAGTATGAGGATAGGTGAATGGAATACAAATGTGTATATATAT
>CM053598.1:77687807-77709184 GCA_028646575.1 Pseudocheirus occidentalis
TTACTTGATTTTCAAAATCCTTCTTGAGCTCTTCCATGGCCTGTAACTAGTTCATATTTTTATTGGAAGCTTTTGATTCAGGAGTTCTGACTTTGCTGTCCTCCTCCTGCTCCATGCCTTGATCCTTTTTGTCCCCAAAAGAGGATTCTATGGTCTGTTTGTGCTTTCTCGGCTTGCTCATATTGCCAGTCAATTACTTGATGTTTGAGCTCTTTGCCACAGTAGAACTCTGCTCCCAGAATGGAGAGAGGTTTGTCCCAAATTGCTGGGGTTTTTGCTGCTAGAGTTATTAGGAGGGTGCCCTCTCTATAGCTTCCACAAGCTCTGGATCACTGTTCACACACCCTAGGACCACCACCATGTAAGCAAGTTGCTTGGTCCCTCTACATTCTGCAGGCCAGGAGCTCTGAAATTAGCCATGCAGCTCAGCCACTGTGCCTCTGCACCTCTGATCCCTTTTGCCCTGGGGGCAGGACCCAGACTGCACTCTTCTTCCTCCCTATTTCAACCGAGCTTCCCACTGACCCTTTACTTTGTCTTTGGCATTTATGGGTTGAGACATCTGGAGACTGCTACAGCTGCTGGTGATTCACTCTCCTGAAGTCTGCTCTGGCCCCCGCTAGTTGGAGCCACCCTGAGGCCAGAACTACAGCTCATGGGAGACTGTGCTCATTTCCCAGGGTGCTGTGATAGACCTTTCCTGTAGGCCTGCCAGGCTGAAGGTTTGTTTCTCTCTGTCACTTTGTGGGTTCTGTAGCTCTAAAGTTTGTTTAGAGATTTTGGTTTTTTTTTAACATGTATTGGAAGTGGTTGGAGCCAGAGCCCATGCCAAGTTTGTGCTTCTACTCTACCTGAAATGTACTCTTTTTTTCTTAATTTTTATTGTTTTGTTTCATTTGTTTTCTTTTGCAACATGGCCAATACAGAAATATGTATCAAATTGTTAGCTTTCTCATGGAAGGGGGAAAGAATAGAAGGGAATTTGAAACTTAAAATGAAACAAAATGATTAATGTTTAAATTTCTTTTAGATAATATTCAAAGTCCCACTTCCAAGTTCTTTGATTGTCTTTATGAGAGTTCAGTCTGAGTCTTAGCAAAAGATACATACAAATCTCATACATTTGTAAGACTTTTTATGTTCACATTATTTCATAGCTAAATACAAATGTGACAACAATTTTTTCAAGTAAATTCATTCTATAGGCACTGTGTATTCATAAAATGAGACTGGAGAAACATTTGAATAATTAAAGGCAACAAATGACATAGATTGATTAGATGTTGTCCTGTAGAAATTTCCTCAAGATTTACCCAAATCATCTGCCTATTATATTGCTATAGGTTTTCTATGTGTACTGACAACCTGAAATGTCAGCGGCTCAACAACCATTCAAACATCCTTTTCAAAGTATTTGGGTCCAGTTATGATGTTATCTTCCAAATGCACTTCCAGGGTAAACACGAAACCTAAGTAGAACATAGTCATAGGCTCTCTATTCACCACTGTGGGGCAGTCAGTTATTGCAGTGGATGCAATGCTGGGCTTGGAGTCAAGAAGACTCATTGAGTTCATATCTGACCTCAGACACTACTTGTGACCCTGGGCAAGTCATTTAACCCTGTTTGTTTCTGTTTCCTCATCTGTAACACAATTGGAGAAGGAAATGGTAAACCACTCCCATATCCTTGCCAAGAAAACTCAGGTGGGGTCACAAACAATCCAACACAACTGAAATGACTGAACAACAATCCACCATAGTACCCTATAGGAGAAGTACTGTGGCTACTCATGTTGCCTACCTTCTCCTAAAATACCATTTAATGGAACATTTTTAAGCAATAATTCCAGCTTCTGACTTTCTGTCTAAATTTCTAGTTAATTAACACCACTTTGTTGAAGTATCACCTCCATTCCACAGCTGATCTAAAGAAATTGAAATGTGAGTTTAATCTGAGTCTTAGAGTAAGTGTATGGGCATCTCATGTTACAATGGTAGCAATTTGTTAGAATTTATCCATGACCAAAGTAAAATGTTGTGACCATTTAAAAAAATGAATGTATATGACTAAACAACAGATGTGTACCTGAAGACTTATGTGTAAGGTAATATTAAGCATCCTACGGACAGTTGGGGGCACTATGGATAGAGTATTGGACTTGGAATCAGGAAGACATGAATTTGAATCCTGCCTCAGACACATTGCCTGTGTAACCCTGGGCAGGTCATTTAACTTCAGTGTGCCTCAGTTGTCTTACCTGAAAAATGGGGATAACAATAGCATTGACCTCCCAGGACTGTTGTGAAAATCAAACAACATAATGTTTGGAAAGTGCTTTTTAAACTTTAAATCACAATAGTAATGATTACTATTAAGGAAGTTTGTCATATAAATTATTTTGTGAATGGAAATAAACCTTGCATATTTTAGCTATTGTTTAAATATGGATATTCACATATCAGGTTTCCTGAAAGTAGAGAATACCAACATTTTCTTATTTTAGATTGGAAGAGGATATCATCTCTTTTTGTCAACAGCAGTCATCTCTCATTGAGACGACTGTGAATGAATTTATTGTTTGAAGGAGAGAAAGATGTAAACCCTGAGCTAGAGAGTGATAAGAACAACTCAAGCTGCTGTAGTGGTTTACAAAGCATATTCCTCACAGCAACCCTGGGAGTTAGGTCTGGGGAGAATGGGAGAGTCCACAGAGAAGTAGAATGTTCATAAGACTTAAAGTCAGAAAAGCTGAATTCCAGCCCTGCTGGAGATAACAAGATTCACACTAGAGCTTCCACAGGGTTGTTTTTAGGAATGTGTTTTGCAAACCATAAAGCTCTACATAATGAAAGATATTCCTGAAATTTATCCTTGAAGATAGGTTCCAGTCTTGGCTTTAACACATACCATCTATATGACCAGAGATAAGTCACTCAGCCTTTCAGGATCCCCAAGGATTCCAAGGCTACAAATTGCAGGGTTGCCAATCAATAGAGGGACTTTCTACACCAGTAGTTTCCTGTACCAATGTGGTTGTTGGGTGACATTGTAGATAGAGTGTTGGGCCTAGAAGCAGGAAGATTTTGCTTCAGATCCACCCTCAGACGCTAGGATAAGTAATTTCATCTCTTCCTGACTCAGTTTCCTCAATTGTAAAAAGCACCCTACTTCACGGGGTTGTTATTGGGCTTAAATGAGATGACATTTGTAAAGCACTTAGTACAATGCCTGGCAGATGGTCAGCACTTAATTAATACTTGTTCCCTTCCCAATGAACTTATAAGTCTATAACACCTCTCTTCCATATTATTATACTTATTTTTTGAGAGCCAGAATGGCATAGTGTATAGAGAGTTAACCTTAATGTGAGGCACATCATATTCAAATCCTACCTCTGACATGCTTGGCTTTGTGAACACTGGCAAGAATTTTAGTTGCAGAAAAGGCACTGACCTGCATTGGTGGAGGGAGCTTCTTCACCAGGGAGTTAGTCGGACCAGGCACAGTCCCTATCCCTATTCCTTCTTCCATTTTGCTGGCGAGAGAGCTGAAGATCAGGCAGATTATGTATCTCATTCAAAATCAAATGGTTTGGTTCTAATGCTCTAATTCTTAATTATTTGTTGTTTCCACTACATTTCAGCAAGTATGTTTCTGAATGCTTGGGGAATCATTTTGCTGTTCAGGTGTGAGGATGGAAGGATCAACCATGGCTTGGAATCTTTTGAAAATATACAAAACAGCTTATCATCTAGAAAATGTGACTAAATAACTCTGGAATGGTAGTTTAACCTAAGTTTAAAGTCATTAAGTTACACCTGCACTGAACCTGCATACCCTCCCTCCCCTTCCTCCACCCATTTTGACCCTTTTTATTACAGCAAAATGCAAAGGCACAAAGAACTTAACCTTGTCGCATAATGCTTAATGGCCCTGATGGGCTTTTTCATAAGTAGTTAATTAATGTAGGTTTACATCCTTCTAAAAGACAAATGTGCAGAATTCTCTTTCAATCCTCTGACATTTAACTATTAATATAAATGATGGGATAAAATATTTTAATTGTACCTAATACTGCACCTGTCATCACTTGTACCAAGTCTGTTGATATTGAAGCCAATAAAAGTTGAGTGTCTGTGAAATAAGATTCTGACCAATTAATCTGACCATTGAAATAGTAAAATGTCTATTGAAATTATGGTCATATGTGAATTGATACAGCCACATTTATTTGCTTTTATTATGTAAAATACCAGAAATCTCCCCAAAATACATTTTAGGGATCACAGTAAAGAGAAGAAAAACATTTCATGTATGATTTAAAAAAACAACATTTTTATATACCTGTTCCGTTTATTATCAGTCATATGACTGATAATATAATATGATATATTATACCATATGACCAAAGAGAAAGATACTAAAAACTAGTAATCAAATATAGTGGTAGATTTCACTACAAAGAGGGAAATAAATAAATGGTAACAATAGAACAGGATAGTGAGGTGGCACAGTGGGTAGAGCACTGAGTTCAAATCTGGCCTTAGATCCTAGCTACATGACCCTGGACAAGTCATTCAGCCCTGTTTGCCTTGGTTTCCTCATCTGTAAAATGAGATGGAGAAGGCAATGGCAATCCACTCCAGTGTCTTTGTCAAGAAAACCCCAAATGGGGTCATGAAAGGGTTGAACGTGGCTGAAACAACTCAACAGCAACTATACAATAAAAATGCAAATAGGATATAAAGTAATATTGTTAATTTTATTCTCATCCTAAAATCATGATCTTAAGCTATTGCTTTGGAGGTGTGCCTCCTCATTCTTTACCTCCATCATTATCCTATTCTATAATGGGGAAAAAACTGAGCCCAGTTTCTACTATCTCCCAATGTGTAATTAGCCTTCCTGTTGCCTCATACCGTTCCACAGACTCAAAATAAAAATTATTTTATTCATTGTCACACTCATTACTTGGTTATTTTTTGCTGCTAGTCTCCACTCCTCAAAATCGTTCAACAAAAACTGCTCTAGAGGAGAATGGAAAAAGATGTTGCATTTTTCATTCTTCTCTCTGTCTGGTTAAGTGTTTTTGCAGGATGCAGGAATAATGTGGGGAGTCATGTGTCTGATGACTATGAGGCAAAGTCATCCAAGCCTTTGTGGCATTTTAGGATGACTTAGCCATGATTGCATCTTTGTGATTGTGGAGGAGGGAAGAAACTTTTCTCCTACTTAGTAATTGATTAAAATAATGGATGTTCTGTGAACTAGAAGGAAACTCATAAATCATATTTCATAGCTTCGTAATTCCATGTGAGGAAAGAAAATCTCAGAGAGATTTTTTTCTTGCTAAGGTCACACAGAGAGCCTGAGGAAGATCCAAAACAAAAATCCAGGTCCCTTGATTTCTAGGCCTCTCCCACCATACCATGTAACTTATGCCACGTAGTGTCACTTTGAATACTCCACTCGTTAGACAAATATTGAGGAATGAATGAAACATTTGTTAAATTTCTACTATGTGCTAGTGACTGTGCTAAATGTTGAGGATACAAACAGAAGCAAATGAAAAATATAATGGATCTTGTCCTAAAAGAGCTAACATTCTAATAGGGGGAAATAATACATAGAAGGCAGCTAGTGAAGTGGAAACATGACTGGATATGTCCTAGAAGTACTATGAAAGATTAGAACTAAAACTCATATGTTGCTCCTGTTTTTCAAAGAAAATCTGATTGCTTTTAGGTTTAATCCAAGTTATCTTTTGCTTCTAAAAATTCAAACTATACTAGCATGTCAGACTATCCTTTAGCAACATAAGAAGTTTGTTAAAAATAAAAGAATAAGAGTGATTTAGAACCATAAAGAACCTTAAAGTTTAATTCAAAATTTTTAAAAATGAAGGAATTAAAGACTACCTAATATTTCAAAGTTCATAGTAAAAAATTACTATTTCAACAATGTCTCAGGCTGACACATGTCCAAATATTCATTTTGCTATAAATTACTGTAATCTCCTATTTCTCAATTAACTGTTGCTTCCAATAGTCTAAATATAACCCATCTTTTATAATTGCAATGTGTAATGAAATAATAAATTATTGAATAAATGACATTCACTTATAAATTCAACAAGCATGTTATGTACTTATTGAATACAACTGAG
The DNA here is from genome assembly GCA_028646575.1 of Pseudocheirus occidentalis. NCBI lineage: Eukaryota > Metazoa > Chordata > Mammalia > Diprotodontia > Pseudocheiridae > Pseudocheirus > Pseudocheirus occidentalis. The sequence goes on from CM053598.1 coordinate 77,693,976, forward strand.
TTAGGTCCTAGAGAAGAGGGAAGATCCAAAATTTAGATTAGACAAAGTCCTTTCCTAGGAGCAGGGGCTCGGGAAGATAAAGAAACAACCACAGATAATAATAATATACATTGCTGAATAGAGGCAACTTGTGGCTCAGTGAATAGAGCACTGGGGCTGGAGTCAGGAAGACCTGAGTTAAAAACTAGCCTCAGACACTTCCTAGCTGTGTGACCCTGGGCAAGTCACTTAACTTCTGATTGCCTAACAAAATGGATCCACTGGAGAAGGAAATGGCAAACTACTTTGCCAAGAAAACCCCAAATGGGGTCATGAAGAGTCAGGCTGAAAATGACTCAACAACAACAACAGTAAGTCTCAGACAACTATAATGTACATTACTTAAGTCATATTAGAAAGCTAGAAACCTGTGTGTTACCTTAGGTCCATGGGAAAAGGTTATTACTGAAGAATCAGGATGGCTTTTGGGAGGAGCTTCATACGCAACTATGAAATATGATTTATGAGTTTCCTTCTAGTTCACAGGACACCCATTATTTTAATCAAGAGAAAAGTTTCTTCCCTCATCCACAATCACAGAGATGCAATTATGGCTAAGTCATCCTTAAATGCCACAAAGCTTTGGATGACTTTGCCTCATAGTCATCAGACACATGACTCCCAGCATTATTCCTGCATCCTGCAAACACACAATTTGAATTGGGTTTTAAAAAATGAATGTGAATTCCAGAGAAAAAGAGAGTAAAGTATTTTAGATCTAAGGAGACTCATTAAAGAGAAGTCTTTGCAAGATTTGCCCTTCTAAACTTATCAATAGAGATTATTGGTCCAGGCAAGGAGAATTTGTGGCACATTCAGGGATAGAAAATAGATAAATTTTACTTATGTATAAATGAAGTGCACAGAGATTAATATTAGATAAACTGGAAAATAAGCATTTTATTTCTTGATCTTGAACTGTATTTTCCAACACATTTTATTTTATTTTATTTTTTGCATATTTCCTTTGAGCCTTCCCTCATAGTGAAAAGGTGGAGTTTTAAGGTATATGTTGATTTTGGTTGAAGAATTTTGCCAAATTATTCATAGAATTTCTCTTCATCATTTTCTTCATCTTCTGTTGGTATCTACTATATAAAATCCACACTTTTTACCCTGAGTTTCAAGGCCCTCCAGAATCTGGCTTCAACCTATCTTTCCAGCATTTTTTCACACTACTCCCCTATAGACACTCCATGTTCCAATCAAACTGGACTGATCTTCACTTCTCAAACATGCCCCAGGCTCTCTCATTTTCATGCCTTTATCACATCTTTCTCTATGCTTGGAATGTCTTCTCTTCATTCCCTTTACCCACAATCTCTTACTTGTTAAAGTTCTACCTGTCAAGGTTTAGTCCCAATACCGTGTCCTTCACAAAACCTTCCCTGGTTTCTCCAGCCAGAAGGATTGCCGTCTTCTTCTGAACTTTCATCTCTCTCTGTGCCTCTTATGCACTTACATATTACTTTATATGATTTAAAAAGTGTTTGTCTTTTCTCTTTTACCAAGTTTAAACTTCTTGGGATCAGGAACGGTGTTTTCATTCTTCATGTTCCACTTAGCACCTTACACATTGCTGAGTCCATGAGAGGTGAAGAATGAATGAATAAATAAATGAATGAATGAATGAATGAGTAAATGAATATACAAATTAATGAATTAATAAATAAAAAAATAAAATAAATGTTTGTTGAATGAATGAACAACCTGGAAAAGGAGTATAGTCTGGTCTTGAAGTAAGAACTCAATAGTAAGAACTCAAGCACCAGTGGAAAATTGTTATCTTTCTTGAATTGGTCCCCTATAAATTACCCTCATGTCATTCTACCTTTGCAAATCCTTTCCATGTTCCTCTTCCTGAATTTTTCCTTGAGTAACTTCCTCCTTTCCTCCTCTGTCTCTGTAATTCTCTGCTTTGTGCCCTTCAAAGGAACCTTCTTTCCATGACTACCTGTGGTTCATCTCTAGGGAGTCTGCTATTTATTGGCTCATTAGCATTCTTCTGTTCACTGCTAGCTGTTAAGACAGAGAGATGGCTGTTTTTAGTCCCCAGAGTATTCTGGAGTAGAAGGGGGTGAACTTTATTCATTGAATCCCATCCTCTGACTTCCATTCTGACCTCAACTCTCTTGTGAACCTTCTGCGGCAACAAAAGAAAAAAAAGTTCAGCTATTCTCAGACAAGTAACTATGTCTATTATCATCATTATGAAGATACATTGATTTAGTGCTTACTACGTGACATTTATAGGAGTGTTGAGGGCTGGGCCTAGAAGTGATTGATTAGCTTAGATGAGTTCACCTCTGGCATTCTGGTCTCCTCAAACTATGGTGAAAAGAAAGTTGCAATTATAAATTTTTTAAAGCTTGGGCAAAGTCCGTTAAAATGGAAGGTAAGAGAGGGTGGTATGACTATAGTGCTGTTATACTGACAGGAGGAGTTGACTTTGGAGACAAGTGCGACAGTGATGGCTATGACACAGTGGTGGTGACAGCTGTGCTACATGAGAGCTGTGGCAGCAGAAGATTGTAGGGCATGGGGGGGGAAGTGAGGAATCCCACATCTCAGGTCCCATGGAGCACCCAAAGTATCTATCCATTATACTTCTTCATTACTCTTCTAACACATTAAGGTCCAACCAAGAGTTCTTACTGTTCCTTGCATATGGCATTCCAACTCCCATCTCTATGTCATTGCATTTGTGGTCCCCCATTGGAAGAATACAATCCTACCTCACCTCTGCCTCTGTAAATGTTTCCTTCAGGACTATCCTCAAATGATGCCTTCTACATTAAACCTTTCCTGATGCCCCCAGAGGCCACCCTACCCCCATAAATTCACTCTTTCTTTACTTACCATATTTTGCATATATTTACATATGCTTATTTATGTATATGTTATCTTCTCTAATAGGATTAAGATCCTTGAAGGTAGGGACTGCCTTTTGGCTTGTATTTCCATTTCCCAGTGCTTAGCAAATAATAAATTCCTTTTAAAAAAAATTTGGATGGGGGAAGGTAGGACATTTGGGGTTAAGTAACTTGCCCAAGGTCACACGACTAGCTTTTTGTGTTAAGTGTCTGAGGCTGGATTTGAACTCAGGTCCTCCTGACTCCAAGGCTGGTACTCTACTCACTGTGCCACCTAGCCACCCCTCAAATAATAAATACTTTATAATGTTGACTGACTTATAATCCAGATACTAAATGCAGTGCATGGAATAGAGAAGCCATTTAATAAGTGTTTATTAATTAATTGATATGACTATTGTATTGATAAAACTAATTGATCCTTTCTTTCCTCTTGTTATTTAGATAACATGTCAGCTGATTTATATTCTGTGGTAAGCTTACAAAAGACCTTAACTTTGAGCTTATGCTACCATTATTTCAAAAATCATTTAAATTTGCTTTTGTAAATTGGGTAATTTTCCAATTCTTGATCTCTTTTAATTATCTTAAAATTTAGAGGCAGAAGGGAACTTGGAGATTATTAACCCACACACTTTTACTTAATTTTATTCCTAAGGTATTTTTAGGATCTGACTTTTATCATGAATTAGGGAAATAATTGCCATTTTACTCAGAATGATGATCAATTAAGTAATTGACAAACATTTATTAGACTCCTACTATGTGCCAGACACTGGGGGATGCAAATACAAAGAGTGAAACAATCCCTACTATGAGGGTCTTACATTCCAATAGAGGAGAAAAAAAGTACATAGGCACTAGCATAAAGAGAACATTAATTTTAAGACAAGGACAACAATAAAATAATTAAATACAAAGTAATTTGCAAGGGAATTGTCTGGTAGAATCTGGAAAAGACTAAGCAGAAGATGATACTTGATTTCTAGGTCTGTATTCCAAAGAAATCAAAGGAAAAGGCAAAAGACCTACATGTATGAAGTATTTATAGCATCTCTTTTTGTGGTGGCAAAGAATTGGAAACTGAGAGATACCCATCAACTGGAAAATGGTTCAACAAGTTATGTTACATGATTGTGATGGAGCACTATTGTTCTGTGGAAAATGATGAGGGGGTAATTCCAGGAAAAAAGAACATGACAAGATCTGGTGCAAAATGATGTGAGAAGAATTGTGCACAGTAACAGCAATGGTGTAATGAAACTTGACTATCCTGATTAATATGACCATCCTACACAATTCCAAAGGACTTGTGATGAAAAAAAAACACCTCCAGAGAGAGAACTGATGAACTCTGAAGTATAATTTTCTTACTTTCCTCTTTTTTTGGTTTTTTGAGATGTGGCTAATATAGAAATATGTTTCACATGATTCACATGTATAATTGATATAATTTTGCTAGCTTTCTCAGTGGGTAGGGCAGTTTAGCAGCATACCCAGGATGGCTGCAAGCACAGTTTCTTTGATCTGCTTCTCTTAAGGAAAGCAAGCCAAAAAGGGGTTAACAACCTTACTGTAATCAAACATATCATTTACCTAGTTCAGGGGGAAAAATCAGCACCCTGAAATTCAGAGAATACAAACAAAAGTTATAAGGACACAAAAATATAGAGAGAAAATAACACAATTTAGCTGTCAGACTTTTAGCTGTCTGACCATTACATCCATACCTAGTTAGTCACCAGAGAGAGAATCACCAACATCTGGATTTTCAAAGCTGGGAGACTAAACAGGTGCCTAGAGTTTCATCTGGCCAAATCACACAACTCTTCTCCAAGTGAACCCCAAAGCAAAACCTTTCCTCAGAGGTATATATATCCTTCTCCAGGGTCATTACAATCTTTTGTATTCTAGAATGACTTTACAAATGGAATTACTATGATAATTCACTTTTTGATTGTATTTTATAGGTTTACAAAAGTGGTTTCTCAAAACATTTTTGTGCGTAACTTGAACATTATTCGTTGCTATTCAAACATGCTTTTAAAAGTTCATTCATTCATTCATTTCACAGATGAAGAAACTATGGATCTTAAAATCTTAAAGATTAAATAACTTGTCTGTGGTTATACAACTAATAATTATTTCTTCTTGACTGCTTGCAGTATTTTCTCCTTGCCCTGGGAACTCTGGAATTTGGTTGTAATATTCCTAGGAGTTTTACTTTTGGGATCTTTTCCAAGAAGTGATTGTTGAATTCTTTCCATTTCTATTTTTTCCCTATAGTTCTAGAATATCAGGGCAATTTTGCTTGATAATTTATTGCAAGATGGTGTCTAGGCTCTTTTTTGATCATGGCTTCCTGGTAGTCCAATAATTTTTGGATCTCTCCTATATCTATTTTCTAGGTCAATGGTTTTTCCAATAAGATATTTCACATTGCCTTCTATTTTTTCATTTGTTTGGATTTGTTTTACAGTAACTTGATTTCTCATAAAGTCATTAGCTTCTAGTTGCTCCAATCTAATTTTGAAGGAGGTATGCTCTTCAGCGAGTTTTTGAGATTCCTTTTCCATCTGGCAAATTTGGCTTTTTAAGGCATTCTTCTTCTCATGGGCTTTTTGGGTCTTTTTTGCCATTTGAGTTAGTCTATTTTTTAAGGTGTTATTTTCTTCCGTGTATTTTTGGGTTTCCTTTAGCAGGTTGTTGACTCACTTTTCATGATTTTCTTGCATCATTTTCATTTCACTTCCCAATTTTTTCTCTACTTCTCTTACTTTATTTTCAAAATCCTCGAGCTCTTCCATGTCCTGTAACCAGTCCATATTTTTCTTGGAGGCTTTTGATGCAGGAGCTCTGACTTTGCTGTGTTCCTCCTGCCTTAATCCTCTTTGTCCCCCAAAGGGATTCTATTGTCCATTTGTGCTTCTTTTGCTTGCTTGTGGTAGAACTCTGCTTACAGAATGGAGAGAAGTTTGTCCCAAATTGCTGGGGTTTTCGCTTCTGGGGCTATTAGGTGGGTGCCCTCTCTACAATCCCCACAAGCTCTGGCACACTGGTCACTGACCCCAGGACCATCACCCAAGACTGCAATCAAGATCCAAGCAGGTTAAAGCAAAAGTGATTACCCTCTGAATGGTTGCTTGGTTCCCCTGCAATCTGCAGGCCAGGAACTCCTGAGGCAGCCATGTGGTGGTGGCTGCATATCTGCTGTGCTTCTGCTGCTTTTTGCCCCAGGCAGGGGCTGGACCATGCTCTTCAGTCCCCATGTTCCAACAGAGTTCTATACTTGACCTTTTACTTTGCATTTTGCATTTATAGGTTGAGAAATCTGGAAACTGTCACAGCTGCTGGTGATTCACCCTCCTGAAGTCTGCTCTGGCCACCTCCACTGGATGGGGTCACCCTGGGGCTATAACTGAGTGGGTCATGTGGGACTGCACTTGGCTCACAGCTCAGTGTAATAGACTCTGTCATCCTGCCAGGCTGCCTTCAGAGGGAGATTTATTTCTTTCTGTCACTTTCTGGGTTCTGTAGCTCTAAAGTTTATTTAGAGTCATTTTTTAACTTGTATTGGAAGTGATTGGAGTGGGAGCTCATGCCAAGTTTGTGCTTCTACTCTGCCATATTGGCCTCACCCCCACCCTCTTGGCTCCACCCTCACATATTTATTTTATTAGAAGAATTACATATTGGCAAAAAAGTAATGAAATCAAACTGGCAAGCAATAATTAGGAATTGTATCCTCATCTAGACCAGACAGAGCATGAAGCCAATAAACCAACACCATCTGCCTTATCTGCCTCACTTAAATCCAATTCATAGACAAATAAAGACATCATCCATTGATCCTCTTTAAAAAAAACTAAGTATGAACAACAATAGGGTGTTCCAGAAATTTTAATACATTTTAAAAGTTACTAAAACTTAAAACAGTGCTAACAATTGTAGAACATTCTTTATATATTGCCTATTCTTTTTAGGCCTGTAGGGTTCATTTCTATTGATGAGGCTGATGGTGTTACTTTTTTATTGGCTTTATATTCTGTCTTATATTGAAGAGGAAACAATCGCTAATTACTGCTTACCAGTCTGATCTTGTTACTCCTTTTGCCAATATGTAATTCTTTTAATAAAAGAAATATATAGAAACTGAAACCTATTCATTTTATCTTGCCCAAAAATAAGACAAATTTACTATGTATTCAAAAGGTTGTATATCTCCACAACATTTTCCAACTTTTATGCAACTATGTTGGGAGACTTGAAAAACAAGCAAAACAAACAAACAAACACATAAACACATCCAGGAATCCTTTTTGACAAAACTCCCATATTGAAATTTCAATAGTGGGCTTTCACAAGCCAACTTGAACTGGCTCCAACATATTCTTGATTTCAGGCATGTATTTGGCCATAGGCAAATTCATTTTCATTTACAATGAATCACATTAACATTGTTTGAAAAATAAATAGAGGAGCCATTCCTCAATAGATAAATGATCTAGTAATATTAACAATTTTCAGAAGAAGAAATCAAAAGTATAAATAGTTGTATGAAAAATGCTCTAAATCACTAGTAATTAGAGAAATGTAAATTAAAACATGAGCTACCACATCATACTCATGAAATTGGCTATGGTAACAGAAAAGAAAAATTATAAAGGTTGGGGGTAACGTAGCAAAAAGGAGTACACTAATATACTACCGATGGAACCCTGAACTGGTCCACCATTCTGGAGAGCAATTATGCCCAAAGGGCTATACAACTGTGCATACCCTTTGACCCAGTAATACTACTACTAAGAGATAAAAAAAGAAAAATATTTTAGCAGCTTTTTCGTGGCAAAGAAACCTGAAGGGACTACCCATCAACTGGGGAATAACTGAACAGTTTATGGTATATAAACATGATCAAATACTGTTGCGCTATAAGAAATGATGAAGGGTATGGATTCAGAAAAAAAGGAAAAGATTTACATGAACTAATTCAAAGTGAAATGAACAGAGGACAGTCTACACAGTAATAGCAATATTTTAAATATAATAAATTTTGAAAAACTCAGTAACTCTGTTCAATACATCTCCAAAGGACTCATAATATAAAATGCTATCTATCTCCAAATAGAGAACTGAAAAATTTAGAGTAAAGATTGAAAACTAATTGTCCATACCTCCTCCTTTTTTTTGGAACATGGCTTAAGTGAAAATATTTTGTATGACAATTTGTATAATAAGTACTTTGTTTCTTGCCTTCTTAATGGGTGGTTGGAGGGAGAGAATTTAGAACTAAAAATTTAAAAAAATGAAAAGAAAGATAAATATATGGCTCCTATTTATATGAAAGTAATAATTGCAAAACTTTTGTGAGTAGCAAAGAACTGGAAACGTATGTTCCCTTTGCTGTCGGTGGTGTTGTCTTTTGTTGTTGAAGAGGACCAAAATTACATTAGAGTCAAGTCATAGTATGTCTACAGTATGTGGTGGATTAGACCAAGATGAGCTCAGAATGCTCTACCACAGGTTGGGCATAAATGATCCACGTGAACATTTGGGGTGGATTCTCCAAATCTGGGAATCTCACATTTCTTTTGATCCACTTCAATTCTTCTTTAGCACAGCACCTTTTCTGAAGAGGACATGCTGTGCTGGGTGGTCCTGTTCCAGTGTCACACAAGCAAGTCCAAAGTTCTTCAGAGAGACCTTGAGAATGTCCTTGTATCACTTTTTCTGACTACCATGTGAGCACTTGCCCTGTGTGAGTTCTTTATAAAATAGTCTTTCTGGCAAGAGTGTGTTTGACATTCAAATAATGTAGTCAATGCATCAGAGTTTGCTCTGCGTAGTAAAGTTTGAATACTTGGCATTTTAGTTTGAGAAAGGACTTCAGTGTCTGGTATCTATCATATCCTGCCAGGTGAGCTTCAGAATCATTTTAAGGTAATTCAAATGGAAGTATCTCACTTTCTTGGCATGGCTCTAGTATGCAGTCCAAGTTTCACATGCATACAACAATGAGGTCAGCACAATGGTTCTATAGACCTTCAGTTTGGTACTGAATCTAATACCTCTTCTCTCCCATTCTTTCCTTCAGAGTGTTCCAAACAGTGAGTTAACTCTGGTAGTGTGTGTGTCAGTGTGATCATCCCTGAAAAGTATCCTGCCAAGGTAAGTGAACTTATCCAAAGTATTCAAAACTGCTCCATTTGCTGTAACTGATGGTTCCACATATGGATGGTGTGGTGGTGGCTCATGGAGTACTTGTGTTTTCTTAATGTTAATTATTAAGCCAAAATTAGCACAAGCAGTAGCAAATTGATCCAAAATGTGTTGCATCTCAGCTTCAGAGGCTACATTGAGTGCACAGTCATGTGCAAACAGAAAATCATGCACCAACACTCCCTCCACTTTAGTATTGGCTTGTAGCCTTTCCAAGTTGAGGAATTTACCACTACTGTGGTAGCTGACCTTGAGATGCTGTGCTTGTCCTCACTGAAGCTGCTTTACAACATAGCTGAAAACATCAAGCTAAAAAAGCAAGGGTGCAAGCAAACAACCTTGTTTCAGTCAATTGGTGACTGGTGAAGCACTAAAGTATTGTCTATTATCTAGAACCCAGACAAGCATGGTGCCATGAAATTGACTGATGAACACTGATGAACTTCTCTGGGAAACCAGATTTTGATATAATTTTCCTTATGGTTATTCCCTTAAAGGCCTTGGGTCAGATCTACAAACTTGTCCAGACCTCTGCTCTGCTTCAGCATTTCTCCTGGAGTTGTCAGGCCCCAAACACCATATCAACTACTCCTCAGTCCTTTCTGAAGCCAGACTAGCTCTCAGGTAGATGACCATCTGGGTGAAGGAGCAACCTATTAAGGAAGACTCTGGCAAGAATCTTGCCAGCAGTGACTAGGAGAGAGACCTCCTTGTGATTGTCACAGGATGATCTATATTTCGGTTACCTTTATTGAGATGGACAATGGAAGCATCCTTGAACGCCTAGGAGATAATTACGTCTTGCCGTTATAACCTGGAAAATTTCAGTCAACTTTTGTATGAGCAATGGACACCCCCACCTTGGAAATCTCAGCTGGAATAGAATCAGCATCAGGTGATTTGCTACATGAAAGGAGCCTAATGGCATTCCAAACCTTTTCTTCTGTTGGAACTTCATCTAGGGAAGGACTGACTTCAACTTGAGGTAAAAGATCAATGACTTCAGCACTGATTGATGATGGTTTGTTGAGAACACTATGGAAGTGTTCAGTTTTTCTCTCTAGGATCATGTCCTTATCATTAATCAATATGGCTCCATCAGCACTGAGTAATTGGACAATGGAGTTGTTAGGCTCCAAACACCATAACTGACTATTCCTTAGCCTTTTCTGAAGCCACACTGACTCTCAGGTAGACTATCATCTTCCAGGTGAAGTGCTACCAATTGTATAACTGAGATGCACCATAGGTCTTTGGCTCATAAATAGCCATCATGAAAGCACTTTGGATTGTTGCTGTCAGCATGAAACTAATTTCATCTGCCTTCTTACTGAGCCAAGCATCCTGCATCTCTCAAAGTTTTGCTTGTACTTTGCTTTTGATAGAATTAAATGCTCTCTTAAAGATGGATGAACTATCCTGCTTGTAAATCTTGTGAAGCTCTCACTTCTCATTTAGCAGCTTCTGAACTTCCCCATCATTTTTATTAAATAAGTCTTGATGTTTGTGAGTGTTCTGACTCAGATGGACAAATAAAGTGTTGTATAACAAATCTCTAAAAGCTGGCCACTCCTTTTCTGCTCCTTTGTTGCCAGCTGTATGTTGGCTCAACTTTCCCTCCAAGTTAGCAACAAACTGTTCCTGCTCAGAGAACTGCTCTAATATATTGACAATTCTGGTCCTCATTTTGCCTTGGGGCTGCCACTTTTGTTGAATGTGAATGTTTAGTGTGGAGGGAATAAGTCTATAATCAATCCAGCACTCTGTGCCACATATTACCTTTATCACTTTCACATCCTGTCTGTTTCTTTTCCTCACAATCATGTAGTCTATTAAATGCCAATCTTCGCTGCAAGTGTGTATCCATGAAGTTTTATTACTTTTAGGTAAATGGAAGATAGTGTTGGTGATGAGAACATCCTGAGGTGCACAAATCTTCAGTAGTCAGTGACCATTTCTGTTGCTCTTTCCAATTCCATTCCTCCCAAAGCCTTCCTGACATGTCTGGTAGTCTGAGGCTATTCTAGCATTAAAGTCACACAGAATTATAAGCTTGTCTTCTTTCGGCACATTGATGATAAGGGTCTCCAGGTCTTCATAAAATTTTTCTTTGACCTCATCAGGGTTCATCATGGTGGGAGCATAGGCATTGATGATGGTGGAATGGTGTTTTCCTGCAAGTGGCAGTTGTGTTGCCATAGGCCTTTTGTTTACTACTTTTGGTAAGATTACAAGCTTGTTGACTAGATTAATTTTGATGACAAAATCTATGTTAAATTCACAGTGCTCATCTTTATTGTGGCCATTCCAGAAAAACATGTATCCAGCTCTGACTTTAATAAGCTGGCCTTCACTGGTCAGTCTTGTTTCACTCATGGCTGCTATTTGGACTTGATACCTGCTGAATTCTCTTACAACAAGAGCTGTTTGTCTTTCAGGTCTACTGGATTTTGTGTTGTCTATAAGTATGCACACGTTCCATCTTTGCAGAAGATTTTGTACTTTTTTGTGTTTTGACTGCAGGGCATGAGTCCCACCTTCCACAGTAATCAGGAAAGGGTTGGGTAAGCAGACAATTTTTAGGGTACCTTTTCTAATCCCTTCCTCATACCAGGAGGTGAGCAGGGTGATCCCCAAAAGGCACATACCCCAGGGGCTGCTGAATCCCACTGCTGTTTCCAGTGGGAAGATAACCTTATGGTATGGGCTGCCTATGTGCAGGGTTGTGACTACAGCTCCAAATGTAACTGCACCTGCTATTTGGTCACTTGCCACAGGACTCTGTGATAAGTAAAAATGGTAAAATGGTATGGGTGATGTCTTTTGATTCAAACATAAATTGGATTTAAGTGAGGCAGAGTTGCATGAAGTTGTTGGTTTCACTCTTACCTTCAGAGTCATAGTAGTGCCATGGCAGGACAGAGTCAAGATGACTGGTGATAGCTTGGTAATGCAATGGATGATTTTGGTGTCTTCAATGTCTAACAAAACTCTAAGAACTCCATAGCACGTGCTTCAGCTGCCTTATGACCATTGGAATACATTGTTCTCATCCACCCATTCTACCAAGGTAAGTCTTCACATGCTTAGGGTACGACCACCCCACCCCGACCCATCTCACTGGAGGATTTGAGACCCCTTGGTTACCCTCAGCCTTGTTAGCTAATCTGTCCAAACAGTTTACTGGAGTGTGGCTACTGGGCATGCTACAGCTTCTTGGAGCCACAGCTGAGAGGTGGATCAGGTAGACACCAAAGGTGGAAAGCAGCCCTGAAAGGGTTTGGGAGCCTCACTCCAGAGGTAATAGTTCTTCCCTGAACATACCTTACACCATGCATATGATGAATGGTTAAGCACGTTGTGGTAGGTAAGTAAAAAGGGGTCTGATTGCACTATTAAAAAAATACAAAGGGGAAGAAATCTGGGCAATGCAGATCTAAACATGCAGAGTGAAGAAGAGCCTGGAAAGCAATCTGTACAATAACTACACCAATGTAGAGTTTTAAAAAGAACAATAAAAGCAAAATTCAACATTGTGAATGACCAAGCTAGGATGTGGGGGAGAAGTAAAAAAAATTCACTTCTTTCCCTTCCAAGAAGTAAGGGAACTATGGCCGTGATATATTGCATAGATACTCAGACTCAGTGTTTTGTTGGTTGCTTTTCCAAAATTATTTGCTGTTTTCTTTTTAAATCCTCCTACAAGGGAACACTCCTGGAGTAGGCAAGGAGAGGGCTATTAGGTGATGAATATGATATAACAATGGCACAGTGGATAGGCAGATAGTGGCCCTGCAATCAAGAAGACTCATCTTCCTGAGTTCAAATCTGGCCTCAGAAATGTATTAGCTGTGTGACCCTGGGCAAGTCGCATACTCCCATTTGTTTCAGTTTCCTCATCTGCAAAATGAGTTGGAGAAGGAAATGGCAAATCACTACAGTATTTCTGCCAAGAAAATCCCAAATACAGTCACAAGTCAGACAAAATTGAAAATGACTGAACAGCAATAAGAACAACAAAACACATCAATTAAAAAAAGAAGCTACATCCTACTAGTTATATCCTTTAACTGGAAGTCAAATTCCTAGGGATACTAGTATAAAGAGTAGACTTTGCAGTTAACGAAAATTCAAGCTCCTGGCTTCAGGACCTAGGCTTTAATTGAAAAACAAAAACAAACAAACACAACTGTTTGGAAGGATTATAGATCTAGTCTGGGAAGGGATCTCAGAAGCCATGTAGTCCAACTTAATTTTTCAGAATACAATTTTGAAGGGAAAAAAAGATTAATCTAAATATTTAGAGCAGAATATCTTTTAAAATAACTCTCCAGGAATGCTTTGCTTTTAAAAAAACATCATTTATATGTATGGATTTTGGATCACTGTACTCTTGTTCCTTGGCAAATCCAGAGGTAAGATGCTCCATTTGTAATAAGCTAATCATCATCGTGTCTGTATCTCAAATTGCAGTGATGTTGATTTTATTTCCTAGAAATTCCCATGAATAATAATGTTATTCTAGAAAACGGTGCCCTACATTTACAAATACATTTAAAATATTGACTCTGTCCATAATTTGATTTAGGTAACTTTGCTTTGGTTTAGAACTTTAATCATTAGTTTACTAATGGGATTTTGTATGAAGAGCTCTTCTCCGTACAAAATAAATTTACTCTGACTTCATTGGGAATATTTTTTTTCACCCCCAAGTCATGTTTTGGTTGGAAATCTTAGTCTATGGATATCTTCCATGAACAACAAGTTCATGGACCTGAAAGAAAGTGATGCACATAGAACGTGTGCAGTAAGTAGAAGGAAAAGGCTACGAGGGACTAAAAGCCTGTTTTCAAACTAAGTTCTCAGTGCAGCCAGTTTTGCATAATTATTCTACTGTAGTCACAAAAGTTAATGAATTAGTCATGTTGTAGCTGTCATCCCTGCCCCCCCCCATTTATGTATGGCTTCAGAATATTCACAATTCAAAGTAGAACCTTAGTGTCAAATATTTACCTGAAGTCAAGAGATTCAGCTATAGTAAACTTTTAAAAACTGAGACTAAATTCCCATTTGCTTCCTGAGTCAGTTTTGACTTTATAATGCTTAAAGGGCTCAAATAGGAGAAATAGTTCACTGTTTATTGAATCGAATTGAGCTGAAGTGTCCAAGTTTGTAGAGCTAGCTAGTGGCAGATCCCTAGTCTTTAAAGCAATGTTCTTTCTGCTATGGTCTAGTCCAGGGCATTGCTTGAACCAGCTCTAACTGGCTTGAGAGAGCTGATTGTTGAATTTTCAGTGGAAGCATTTACATCTTGGAAACCAGCAAATGGTATAAATCAAGGCTTGATGATTTTGTGTGTGTGTGTGTGATTGTTTAGACTTAAGGAAGTAGAGAAAACATTAATAATGCAGATTAAATTTAAACTTGTGTTGTGTGAACATGTCACCCTCCCCTCCCTCTGGAATCAGTTGTTAAACATTTACCAATACGCTCCTGATTGATCTTCTGATTGATCACTATATAAATAGTGCATTCATTCTTTGAATGCAGTGGTTCACCACTGATGCTTCTGTACATATAAGTTCACATGATTATTTGGCACCAGGGTAGAGTTGGCTAGATTTTGGAAATACCAGTATGAGAAACAAAACTGACTGTACCCAAAAGTGCAAAACAAGTAGTTTGTCTTCAGATAATTTATATTATATTTTTAGAGTCTTTACCCACTCACTCCCATTCACCAGGAGCCCAGTCCCCCATCTCATCTCTCACTTCATCAGGAAAGGATCTGCTAAACTTATTCACTCTGAAGTATAAAGAAATGTAAATGTTTTAGTGTTATTTCCTTCTGAACTTTTCACATTTTCACTATGCTGAATTCCTCATTTAGCTTGAGCTAAAGAAGTAAAGCTTGACTTTGGAATGTTTTAGTAGTAATTGTAGTAGTAGTAGTAGTAGTAGTAGTAGTAGTAGTAGTAGTAGTAGTAGTAGTAGTAGTAGTCGCAGTAGTAGTAGTAGCAGTAGTAGTAATAGTAGTAGTAGTAGTAGTAATAGTAGTAGTAGTAGCAGTAGTAGTAG